>CM050663.1:19712560-20290356 GCA_027574665.1 Rhynochetos jubatus | reverse complement strand
TTTTTAGCATTTGCAGTCTGTGGAAGAGGACTTGCTAAACTAATACTGAATAAAGATAAATTATCATAGAAGCATCAAATAGCTACTAGCACAAGCAATTAAAGCCCCTCAGAAAAACTCAAAATGCAAAGTTCTTTTCTTAATCTTTAAGCTCTTTTAATTTCTATATACTTGTATGCAGAACAGATAGTACATTTCCTAGGCAGTAGGGACCAGAATGAGAGTTGCAGGAATGTGCATGTGAGAAGTCAAATAACTGTTACTTGTTTAAGAAAATGGGTGGAGGGTTTGGAAGAAAAATTACCATGAGTGAAATAACAAAACCAAAGTCAGTCTCTGAACAAGACTGGGGTTTTGTGTGCAGGCAGCTTACAGGTAAAATCTTTGAAAATGGACTGTAATGTTCAGTCTCTAGGTTTTCAGTTGCTACAGTAAATACAGGACTATCAAAATCTGTTAGAATAGTCAGTGCAAATAAAACATTGTATTAATACAGGATATACTACACTAATACTTACATTAGGCTTCCAAACAGTCCATTTTTGAAGTAGAGTTTATCAGGTACAAGCAGAGAACAACTTAGTACAGGGTTTGTGCAATTATTATTACAGATGCTCTGTGTTTTTCTGGACTACTTAATAAAATTAATCAAACGGATGAAGTGCTTGCCCTGACACTCAGATAATCCAGGTCAGCTTCTGCTTCTCGAACAGCTGCCTTCATTGTTTTCCAGGAGGAATATTGCTACAGTTTTCTAAATAAGTCATTCCTCCAAATAAGGAAACCTGATAAGCTGAGAAATCTTGGCCTGGAGATCAGAAGCACCATTCACTAGTCAGTATTGCTTTGGAATATACAGTCATGTTGATGCTTCCGCTTGCTGCCTGGTGTTTGAGCTTTAAGGCTCTCCCACAAATGGCTTCATGCATTTGATGTGCACAGTGATGAGCACTGGATTTACAATAAACCAATCTCACTGGAGAAAGAGAAGGGAAAAAAAAAAAGCCAGGAGGGTAAAGGGTGCTGGTACACATTTAGTCTTCATTTTAGATCAAGACATTTTATAGTTGCTAGATATTCTAAACAGCATCTGCTAGAAAGATAAATCCATTGTAGTGGAAATTAAATGCGTATTTTAAATTCAGACAGTTTTGTATTGTATTGTCAGCGATGCAGAGGTAAAATAAATGTGAAAGCCATTTGAAAAGCATTGAGTAAAACTTGTGTGTACTAAAAAATGTTGTCCTTTAGAATTAGATGCCAAATCAGACTTTTTTGTCAGATTGACTGGTTTGTTTATAATCGTAGGAGTTCTTTTCGTCTATAGAAGCTGAGTTGAAAAAAGAGCTTGGTATTCTGCAACAGAATTAGTGTTAGGGTTAGGTTACGTCTGAACAATGAGCATCTGACAGTTTGAGATTCCTTCTTCACTTTTAAGAGTGCTCCAGTTCAGAGTGTGCTGAAGTTGGTGTGCTTGACAAAATGCAGTTCAGGCTGTAGCCATCGACGAGCAGTTAGGCACTTTTTAACACTTGCTGCAGCATCCCTTCCAAATTCTAGCCCAGCTTTCAAAAACTGCAGAAAACTACCATCTTTACCAATTTATCTTTGGCTTGCTTTGAAGAGGCCAAGCTGACTTTAAACTCAAGCTAGACAGGTTTTGTTTGCCCAGAAGCCAGATTAGTTTCATGGAAAATGTTAATTGCAGATCTGCCTGGCAGAAGTAGATAACTACCAAGTTAATTCTTAAATTCCAAATTTTCTCCACAGAACTGGCATAAGATGAGGATACCAAAACAAAAACTAAAAATAAGAAATTAATAGATGATAGTATAAAATAGTTTTCACACTTTTCCTAACATTCAAGTTATTAACCACAGAAGAGAGGAGCACTCATATAAGGATCTTAATAGAAATTACTGAAGCCTTTCAAATCCAGCTAACTTAGAGGGACCCTTCTAGCAGAAAGATTCATATTTATTTATTTAGATGTTTAGATATTGAAGGTAGTCCTGGAATACTAAAGAATTCTAATTTGCAGGAGCAAGGACTCTTCTAGCACTTCCAATCTTCAGAAATACTAACCTGGCTATCCAAATTTGAAAGCCTGTCTTTTTAAAACAGAACAAACCAGAAAAACCCTGTTTTGGTCAGGTTTATTTTCTGTTTGGGTTTGTTTTTTTATTTCGGTGGGTTTTGGTTTTTTTTGGTTTGGTTTGGTTTGGTTTTTTTTTAAGCCTGCAGTATTTAAGTTATTCTTCTTATCTGTAAAGAATGGAAGTAAGGATGTTTTGTTTGCCTTTTTTTGTTTTAAGGAACGTTCTTCTGTTCATTTAGTACTAAAACTCTGGGAGATGTGCTTGAGAATCACAAAAACTCCCTGATTTGCAATAGATTGGCAGGTATTGACAAAACTGCTGTACTGGAGTCTTTACTTCACACTGAAGGCTGTTAAGAGCTTCCATAGCCCTAATAATAAGAATTAATAATTACGATAAATTTTGCTTTTACTGAGTTTTGGCTTATGTGAAATGGTAAGACACTTTGGACCAAGTTTCATCAAGAATGTCTTGTGACAGCTCTGTGCATAGATTGTTCCCGTTTCTCCGCTGTGAGCTTTGTGCCAACCACTGTAACTGCTTACATATGAAAACTGTTCTAGCAAATGCGTAACATATTTAGTTCTCAAACAGAAGGAAGAGGAATCAGCCACATACAAACAGCTACTTCTTCAGAGCTGTCTGGAGATTTCATTCAGTATTCTGTCAGTCATAGAACACAGCCACGAAACGGTGTCGTGGAATATTCAAGGTGCAGTTTTATGTTACACTGAGTTCAATCTAAGTTTAGGCTGCCAATGAAATGAGATCCTGTTCTCCCTGGGCCAGCAATGTGTTTCCACTGTTTGTGTTTGCTCTGGCAACTCTGTGACTGTGGGCAAGTTTAGATCAGGTTGCTGACTTAATGTACTATTGGATCGAATTGGTGACCTGAGACAGAAGACTGCATAATCCTGTGCAGGACTAAGAGTGAGAATGTGTACCTAACGGAAAAAGAAAATAGGACTTCACCTTTCAAGAGCAGCCAGCACAGTGCAAAACTGTGACCTTAGGTTATAATCTAGTCTAAGTACACAGAATACTTAGGATCTTTTAAAATAATCAGTTGGCACCTACAGGCCGAGATCCTGATTTGGTATTATTGGATGTGAACTACCTTGTATGGTTATAGCACTGCATGTCAAAACACTGAAATGGGAGGAATTTGCATAGGCAAATATAACACCCTTGGTCACTGACTCAGGCATTGCCAATGCATTACCTGCAGTTCTGAGCATGTGTTACATCATGGGTGTTTCCTAGAAACAAAGGAGATACATATGAAACTTCCCTGCAGAGTAACCTCTTATCAGAGGGTGTGGAACAAGCCTTTAAACATCTTTATTTGACTCAGACAAGCAGGAAGAAGCCTTGCTACGGCCCAGGTTAGTGTTCTGAGTGAATGCTTCCCTTCTCAAGTTGGTGATGGACTTCACCAACAGGAAACTACAGTTTTCAGCCTGAAAACAAATGCCTTATCCTCTCAACTCCTCTGGACTAATCTTATCTTTCTGAATAATACATGAAGCAGTGGATGGACACACTATATGCTATTTTTTCAGCTGGAAGCTTTTTGCAAGATCTCATCTTGTTCTGATCCCTTTTGTTTCCATTCACTTTGATAGAGATTAGGAGGAACTCTGTTGAAGTCAAGACATTTATAGAGCATAATATTATCCTTTAGCTTTATCCATGGAAGTAGTCCCTACAGGTAACTCACAGGATCAAACCTTAAGCCAGTGAAAGTTATGGATTGTTGGACCAAGTTGAATTTATGGTGGGAACAGATACTGCATAAATATAAACATGTTATAGTACTTAAAATTGGGGACTGTCATAAGTACTCTCTGTATCACACTCCTGTCCCTTGGCAGTGGAAAGCAGAATAAAGAAATTAATTTTCCACATTCAGGAAAGCAATGGCCCGACTAGGTCTATCATAGACCTGTGAGCAGTAACAGAAATTCTTATCACTGGGAAGAATAAAACTGCACTTAGCTGACCTTTCTACATTTTTAGGGGGACTGTTATAGAAATTCACTCTGTGCATTCAAGAGCTGGTGCTCTACAGATCAATGTTCTTTATTACAGTAGCTAATAAAAAGAGCGTTATCTGGTTACCCTGCTTTGTGGCTGGTTCTTACATCTGTCTCTGTTAAGTGATTCCCCACTTACTGCAAGGGCAACCCAGCCCGTGGCTGTGAGGGCAGCTGTGCAGCAACCGAAGTGTAGAAGTATCACACAACAGGACCTTGCACTAAACAATCTAGAGAGACCTCACCAGTAAATTCTCTTCTCCAGACAATTCAAATGAGGCTGCAAGTTTCCTGTGCCAGAGCACTCATTTTAACTGGCCCAAGCATATAGATCGTGACAAGAATTGTTAAAAAAGAAGTCAAGATCATGCCATCAGATATGAGCTGACTGTGCATTGGAGATCAGAATTTACAATCCTCCCTTGGTGCATAAGGTATGTCTTTGCAAAAATATTTGATGGCCATGGTAAAGATCCTGGTGCTTACCTTCTTGCTTTTGTTCCGTTGCAGAATTGGGGGATAACAATAATAAACTGCCTCTCGTGGCTCCATTAATGTGCAAAACGTGCACTTTTTTTGAAGCTGCATTTTAATGTTAGTATAGCTCACTATTAATACACAAGGAACAAATACAAATAGGAAAGCCAAACTCTAGGGTTTTTAATGAAAATTGTAAACTGAGGGAAATCAGAGTCACAACAGTGTAAACAAGAACAGAGTCTGTGCCTTGACTTTTGAAAGAGGATAGGAAATTCACATGGATAATTCCTTTTGGTCCCTCGCATACACCAGAAGATTGGGAGTATTGCTTTTACTGCAACGTTCAGAAGATCTTATTAATTATTGTATAAAACTCTAGTTTTCCCTAGCATTACTGTTTTATAAGCCTTTTTCCTTACAATTACTAGATTTCTTAATTGTCCATTTTCAGTCTGATCCATGAAAAGAATGGAAAGTATAGAAGTTGGTTTGATATCTTTCAGTATAACCTCTAGCCAGAAATACATGGTACTACAAAACAGGAACTAAAAGATGAGAGAAATGTGAAAGCCATTGGTGTTCTAAGTGGAAGTCCTGCTTCCTGAAGGACAGAGTTATTTCATGTTCCCCTTTTCAAATGGAGTATTACAGCAATTATTTTGTTGGGTAGATGTTTCATTACCAGCCTGGGCCTTGGAAGTGATGGGAGAAAATTTGTCTTGACCTTCCAGGGAAGCCATAAAAGAGAAATGATGGCTAAATAATAAACGTCTAGGAGAAACGTGAAATGCCTAACGCTGCTGCACTTAGCTTTCGTGACATCTGTGCATTGTATAAAGAGCTGGTACAGGGTTCATTTCAAAAGCAGGAATATTTTCTATTGTTCCTTTGCATTTTTGACCTTCCTTCTCCTGGTTCAATCTCTCTCAAATAGAGTTTAGTGGGGGTTTTTTTCTGCAGGATATGTGTTTTCCTGGTTTACCCTTAGGACTGGAGCAGATTTGGAAAAAAACTTTGATTCCAAAGTGAGGCTGATGGAATCAGGTTTTTACTTACTATACTTTCCATATGTGCAGCATTTGGTACTGGTAACCACACAAGAAAGAATCTTGCCTTCTCCCTTTAATGATCCTATGACAGCAGGACTGATAACAGTGTGGAAGAGAAAACGCAGGAGAAATAGTTGCTGTGATATGTGGCCCTGCTATGTATTGCTGCTTGGGGTTCAGGGGTAAGAGTCCAAGTCATTCTTGGTTTGGGTTCTTGTGGGGTTTATTTTCTTCCTTCATTTTCTGAATCTAGATTTAATAGTTTTCAGGACCAGCGATTGAGGTGGTTGTCATTCCTAAACTCCAAAACTTGTAATTCTGTAGTTGTGTTGTTTAGTCCCTTGTTGAATAGTCATAATGATTTCTAAGCTTCTGCTCTTTCCAATTGCTTTGGAAAAGGCTGATTTCCTGAGTGAACTGTGCTAAAACAGACTTTAATAGGAAAATTAATTGCCCTAGAATAAATAGTCCATTAAACGATCTCATTTTTAAATCTTTCCTTCTAAATAAGTATGAGTGTTGCCATGTGTTGTTTTTCTTCTTATTTTATATTCCTCTAGATCTAGTGGAGGTGAAGATTCTCTTTTGCTAAGTGAATATAGTGCCCCCAAAGAACTGTTGATCTGGACGGATAAATGATTGTTATGTTTAGCTTTATTAATGTTCATAAGAACCCCTGTGTAACATTATCCATCATGCCAAAGCGTAGGAGTAACTTCTGATTGTATCTGGGTTGAGTGATCTGCCTCATTCACTGTGAAGTTCTACATCCTCAACGATTTCAGATACCAATAGATCAGCTGTTTTTCTGTGGGTGCTTTGTTTTACTACTAACTGAAGTTTTTCTGGGTTTGGGTCTGATTCTTGGATAGAGACAATCCTTTAGAGAAGTAAATGCTGAACAACTTATCCACTGCTTTTCTGTCAACTAGGTCTCTCGGACTCTGTAAAATTTGGAGTAAAGCTTCTAGACAGAAAAGGTTTGCAGTGATTAGAAGA
Source organism: Rhynochetos jubatus (assembly GCA_027574665.1). Taxonomy (NCBI): domain Eukaryota; kingdom Metazoa; phylum Chordata; class Aves; order Eurypygiformes; family Rhynochetidae; genus Rhynochetos; species Rhynochetos jubatus. Next base: position 20,283,693 of record CM050663.1, on the reverse strand, counting down.
GGCACAAAGGAGAGCGTGTAGGCAGGTCTTTGATGCATAAAGCAAAGCTCTTGACAGCCAGGAATGTAACATTTGAAGTGCAGTATCTGTGAGAGGCATGGGCTCCTGACTGCTGAGTTCAGAATGCAGCACTGGTGGGGAGCCACTCCCTCTTGAGAAGAGAAGGAACTACTGATAAGGAAATAAGCAGGACCTTGGCCTCTTTCTGAAGTCAGTTTTTATCTTTATATATTCCCTTTGGGAAAGAAAAATCTAATCTGATACATTGGTCTCAAAATGTTGCTGCCCTAGTTCTAGCTTGGAGTCTAAGAAAGCACAAATGGTACTAAACACTGTTCATGAGTCTCCTTGATACAGAAGATAGCCACTAACCTTTGCATCATGCTGGTTGTATTTCTGAGGTTCCCCCTCCTCCAAACATAGCTTTCCTCTCCCCTCTTCCCCTCCATTTTCAATCTCGCTTTTCCACAGGTGGGAGTCTTCAGTGGCTTCCCTCTCAGTGCAATTCCAAACTCACTGTGCTTGTGCAAACTGAGTGCCCACCATCAGAACCTCAGTGACCTTCCCTAAATCCTCTTTCCATTCGTAAGACTTGCTCGGGTGCTATTCTCCTTCTTTCTAGGCTCCCTTTCTTCACTGACGTCTCTTCTACCTTTTCTTAGCTCCTTTCCACATTCTTGCAGATTCTAGCATGTGGGATTATTGCTGCTTTATTTTGTTCTTTGTCTCTTCCCTCGTAAGGCCTTTTGCCAATAAAAAGCCCTTGGTAAGTGTTTCTGTGAAATGTGCCTATTATAAAACAACTTCTGGTAGTTGTCACATCCCTCTAGGTATACGTGGACAGTGATGATGTGCTTCTGTGATTTCAGCCGTAGCTGGTGCTGCTCAGATTGGAACTGTATGCCCAAGAGCATGCTATCTGAATCTGGTTGTATTGTTATTGAGAAAATAGGTATCTCAAATGATTTAATGAGTATTGGTTTGTTGGGGGCTTCAGATGACTCAGTGGGTCTGGTGTGAGTGTGAGTGTGTTATATTATTTGTAGAAGCAGAAACTTGATGAGTTGAGAGAACAAAAAGCATGATTCATCTCTCAGTTCACATCACAACAATAAACCTAGAAAAATATCCAAGGAGTGGCTGTAGTGACTGATCTCAGCTGAGAGTTGGTATTTATCACAGGGAGACATGCCAGTTCTTCTCAGGGCTTCTAGAGAGCCTTGGTACCATTTTGACATCCTGATGACTGTAAATAAGACTGCTTAACAACACCATCAGTACGGTGTCAAATATATACGTATACCTACAAAAAAGATTTAAAACTGTTCTCGTGATCTTTTCTCTCATGACAGATATGTCTGGCTTTACAGTGTCTCAGGGGAACAGCGTCACTGCTGGCATGTTTTCTCTGCTCTTTTTACTGCCTGTCAGTCCCCTAGTTTTGGCATAAAGAGGTGTTTTTTATAAAAAAAAGAAATCATCTACCAGTGTCTGTGTTTAGACGATCACATTTCCGCATGTTTCCTGTTGGCAGATAGTTGAGATAAGCAAAAGCATATTCCAGATTGTAAGCTGGAAAGGAGCAATCATTGTTGCCCTTCAGCGTTGCAGTTGTATTATGGATCATGACAGCTGCAGTTTGTTGTTGGTTTTTTTTTTTTTTTCTTCAATTGAATTGACAATGACAAGTGACTTCCGGTAACTGTTTGCATGACGTCGCAAGAAAGTTCAGTGTGTACATATGCGTGCTTCATTAACAACAAAAAAATCTGTGTGGTTTCCTTCATTTCCTAAAGTGTAAATTCTCATTTTGTGAGGCTACTCAATAGGTGGGCTGTGTAACTTATCTGCCGTGAACATGAAGATGTTTAAGATACAAAGATGTTATTCATGTTTAATATTGATTTGCATGGAGCTTAAGAAGAAGTAGTTAAACAGTACCTTCCCCCCAAATCACTTGCAGATAGTAGGAAGACATGACATAATAGCATGAACGTGCTTCCTCTGAAACCCTCTAAGTAGGTAATGTGGAAGTTAATGTTGGGACCCAGATAGTCAAATACACTGTAAATTGTTAAAAGCTGTCTCTATCTCATGATAAGAGTTGCCAAAGCTCTGCTGGGTTGACAGCCTTGTTACGCTGAACTACTGGAAGAAATTGAAACTCCCTTGGTGTATGTTTTCAATCATTTTTGTAAAAAAACTGCTAAAGTTTAATGCTGAAGAGCTGTCTTGTCATGTTCTACACTATCAGTCACAGACTTGGGTTCTGAGCCCATTTTGTTTGTGAGCATCATGGAGTGTATGTGAGTTGTAGTCTCTGTTTTGAATGAGAATTGCAGTTTCACCCAGGAAGAGAATGTATGGAGTCCATCTATCCATACCTAAGAAGGATGCAGAAAGCCAGTGGGGGCAAAAATGCAATTGTAAGAAGAGTGGAGTGAAGATGAGAGCATGTCGTCTCACCTCTGGGATCTGGCTACTGCACTGGTGAAGATTTCTTAATTTGCATGAATTTCCTGAGTTCATTTCAGAAATGCAGTGGCAATTGCAGAGCCCCCATGTAACTCTGAGGACAGAAGTCTCCCTCTTGCCCCTTGCAGAGACTTTCAACTGTCATCTTGATGCAGACTGTGATCCAAGATTTTTTCCTAACAGATAAAAGTAAGTGCTGTTCACATGCAGGATTGTTATTATGAGTTTGTCTCACCTGTAAATCTAATCAGCACTATACTGAATTTAAGCATCTGTTAAGAATTAAGCTAGTTCGTGCAGACCAGCCCCCTGACTTTTACTTATATTGTCACTGTTTTTCTGGGCTTTGTGTGCATGTGTTCGTCAATGGCAAGTGCCCTCCACAGCATACGACTGCTGAAGCATGGTGTCAGCACAAAAGCCACCCTGCAGGGTAAGATAAAAAAATATTCTGTGTGGGCAATTACATAGGAAGAATCTTCAAAGGAGTAATATGAAGAGCATCCCTTGAGATCATCAGCTAAACAAACATGGGACCAGTTAATGTTTCTGACCCACTGGTGAGTTCACAGTGTCTTTCCGAAGTTTCAGACTGAATGCAAGTTAAGAATCCTTAAAGATGCGTTAGATGTATCCTAGCTAGTGTGTTTGCTGTTGATCTGTGGTTAAAACTTTAGTTGATGGTACAACACGTATTACTGCCTCAGACAGGAAGCTCTCAGTAGCCGAAGCATGGCTTCTATTTATAGGAACCTGGTGGCTTGGTAAAGGCCAGTTAATATCCAGGATGCCAGCCAATGTGACTTCTGGATTTATGTCATGTTGCCTGTAACCACTCTAGCAGGCTTGGCTGTCGGGCTGCTGCTTCCCCTTCAGAGGGGTTAATTTTGTCTCACTTTCTGAACACAAGGGAATAAAACATCCTCTCTATTCTTTTGTTCCCTCTCCATTGGCAATGTTAATTTAATTTGATAGCCTGGTGAATAGAATTTGTCAAATACTGTAATCTTAAGCAACCAGATATTGAAAACTGTGCTTTAAATTTATATAATCCAGATGTGAGAACTAATAAAACGCTCAGATGAAATGAAATGTCAGGCTTTGTGCGGAGAGAGGGGAGAAATACTATTTGCTACTTTTTTTTCCACACAGCATAAAGTGCACAGCAGGGTTCAATCAATTATATTAGTCTCCAAGAACAGCAACAGGTTTTGTCAGTTCAGTGCTGGTAGCTAATAGTAAATATGACTGATCTCAAAATGCTGACTCTCACAAGACCTGTTAAGTAAAAGCAAATCAGTGTTTGGGCAGTGAAAACACTAATTTTGGTAAGTATTTACGACTAAGGTGCTGAGATGATCTTCAGCTTGGAATGGTGAAGTCTAGTTAAGCCAGTCCTGTAGTATCATGCATGAAATTGATTACAACAAACTCTTCCCATCAACACGATGCATCACTTAATGAGATAACATTTCTCTCCCTGTAGTGCTAACAAGTCACCAATTTAGTGATTTTAGGTCTGTAGGAGTTACCCAGTTGGAGTAAGTCAAAGAACCTAAAAGAGTGAGTGGAAGAAAGCTTCTAAGCTGTTGCTGCATGTGTGCTGAATAAGTGAACTGTAATGTGCCATCTGGGAATTTCACTTGTTCTACAAATATATTCTCAAATTATGTGCATAAACCAATTTCTGTTTCTGCAGTATTTGTTCTCCTGTATATAGGAAGAGCTGGAAATATGTATAATAATTATCTTAAACTAATACTCAGCTAAACCTCTACTCTGTGCTGGTGTGTCCAGTTCTGGGCTCCTCAGTTCAGGAAGGACAAGGAGCTACTGGAGATGGTCCAGCGCAGGACCACTACGATGATGAAGGGCCTGGAGCACCTTCCACATGAGGAAAGGCTGAGAGGGCTGGGTCTGTTCAGCTTGGAGAAGAGGAGGCTGAGGGGGCATTTTATCAATGCTTATCAATATCTAAAGGGTGGGTGTCAGGAGGATGAGGCCAGGCTCTTCTCAGTGATGTCCAGTGACAGGACTAGGGGCAATGGCCATAAACTGGAAAACAGAAGGTTCAACCTGAACATGAGGAACCCCTTCTTCCCTGTGAGGGTGCCAGAGCACAGCGACAGGCTGCCCAGAGAGGTAGGGGAGTCTCCTTCCCTGGAGACTTTGCAAAGCTGCCTGGACTTGTTCCTGTGTGATCTGCTCTAGGTGATCCTGCTCTGGCAGGAGGGTTGGACTAGATGATCTCTAGAAGAGGTCCCTTCCAATCCCTTCCACTCTGTGAATCTGTGAATCTCTTCACTTCCTCTGGTGACCTTTCTTTGGCAGAAGGGAAGAAATACTACGTAATGCCAGGCAATATTATCAAATAGTTCATTCCCCAGAAGTGCAATTTATTTGTAGCTATGAATGGGTCATCAAATTCAGAGCATAGGCCTAATAAGTAGGATTAAAATTTGAAAAATTTAAAACATTTCCATTTTCTATATAAAAGGCAAAGATTTTAATGTCAATATGAATTGTCATTTTAAATTTGTCTGCATTTAATATAAAAAATTTGAATCAAAACAAAACCATTTTTCATGGTTTTAAAATAATTTCATAATAAGCCAGAAGTTTTATGCAGAGCTATTGATTAAATAAATGTCTGTTGAGAACTCTGACTTGATTTGTCTTTTCCCTATTGTGGTACGATAAAATAAAGTTGGACTGTCCTTGGACTTATTTCCATTCTCCACTATATGAATGAGCTGTACAGAAATAAGTTAGAAATTGAACTGTATTTAAACCACCACCCTCAATTCCACTCTCAGAAATAACACCTTTAATATTTGAAAAAAGTTAGATGTAAGTCAAGACAATCTGTGGTTTTGATCACACCAAATCAAAACATGTATGATAAGGTTTTGCAAATACAACCCAACTACTGGCTTTATGGGTTTGTAAATGATGATTTACTTCAGTCAAAAGCTGTAGAAAAAACCTCAAAGGTTTACCGGGGGGGGGGGGGGGGGGGCCGGGCGGGACAGCAGAGTGGGACGGGAAATACATGTGACAGAGTTTTTCTTACTCTTAAAACACCAGATTAGCACAAGTGGGGGATGCATCCCCTAATATCAGCACAATTAATAAATTTAACTTTTGGAGTTTTGTATTTTGTAGAGGAGCCATGTGAAGTTAGTGTATTAATTGAGCAGGACACAGGAGACCTGAGCTAAATTACTCAGCTTTTAATGACTTTCTGCATTGCCTTAGCACAGAGCTACCTCTTATTCTGTATCTGTAATATAAGGCTACTACGTCTCACATCTGAAGGGAGATTTTACTTATTTATTTTCTGACGTTTGTGAGCCTGATAGGGTATGATGTTGAAAAAGCTTCTTTAGGCGTATGTGAAGGCCAAGGTTTAATCAAAGATAGTTGTTGGAATGCAAGTTTGGGGCAGAATATGCAGTTTCTGCTGTAGCCTCCAGGTATCCTACCTTTCCCAGGCCATGTTTAGGGTGCATTTTGCATGCAGCCAGCTTATAAGATCAGGCTGACATTACTGCTAAAAGGGCAAAATTTGAGCAGATAAAATTTCATAGCCCTGGATTTTTTTCCAAGAGAAGTATCCTGTTAGAAATACAAGGTGCTGTAGCTGTACTTGGGAGAGACAATGCTCCCTAAGTTGTTCTGTCCAGAGTTTTGTATATGCTGCATCAATCGCAGCTAATTCAGATGGAGACACCGCTGCTGAAAGATGTCAGTGAAGGCAGATCCACACTGAAAAATTCAATTTTTTTTTAACAATGCAGTATCTGTCTGGATTCTGGCTCTTTTAAACCTTAGTATAACCAAGCACAAACATGTAAGTAGTAGAAGTGCCATTTAAAAAGCTCAGTCCCATTCAGCTGATCATATGATCTAGCCTCTTGGGTTTGTTTGATTCATTCATGAGCTGTGTAATCCATTTGTTTCTGCTGTGATTCCATGAATCACATGCTTGCCAGAGTGGAGAGAGTTATATGAAAGGATGGAAGAACCATTAAGTAGAAATGAGAGGATTCACCCTACATAGCTGGGGGGAATAAACACTGACCCCTGGTCTTTCCTGGAGCAGAAAGACCAGCAAAGCCTCAGCCATTTCCCCTGTTTCTGGTTAATGTAATAAACATGGTACTAGGCTAGTCCCAGTAAAGACATACTGCAGCTTCCAAAACTGAGGATTGCTTTCTTCTGTCATGCTTTGCCGTGGCTCTGTATGTTTTTCCTCCAAATTACAACATGGTTTTAATCTAAACAGACATCAGTTCTGTATGCCAAGCACATCAGATATATATTGCAGGGATAACAGCACTGAATAAAGTCACATGGCTCACAATTGACTGTGTGATATAGTACAGGAAAGAGGAGGGGGAATTGGAGGAAAGGGCTGATCAGGGAATGGACCCCCTAAAGCAAAGCAACTAATGGAAAAAGAGGTCAGTGAATAGAGGTATTGTATGCAACTTTGTGAAAGAGATTCCCCAGGGGAAGGGTTAGGTTCCAGGATAAATGAAATCTCCCCTCAAATGACGTTCTTTCCTGTCCAGATACAGGCATGACTATTCCCTATTAAGAAACAGAATTAAGAGTATTTATCACTTATGTTCTAATTTACAAGGTTCTACAAGTGTCACTATTCTTGCCTTGATGGGAAGGGCTGTGTCATCAGGAGATTTTGCCTTTCTGGCAGATACTTTCTTTTAGGCTCTCTCAAGCACCTCCTCCAATATTTTTTTTTCCTTCCAGTTTTTATACTCAGCATTGATAGAAGGTATAGGCCTTTTCCACAGTCGCTGCAAAACTCTGAAGAACAGCGTCAACACTGTGTAAGTCTCCATAGCTTGGTGTCTCTCCACATTCTGCAGGTACCAGATAACAACCGAAGAAGGTTGAAAAGTCTGTCACTCTCTTTTCTTGGGTCCCCTGTTGTAAGCCTCAGGAAAGATTACGGGTGGGACCTCCCACAGGGAGAGAGACTGCCTGCTCCGTACAGCTGGGTTGCCATTTACTGGAGCAATTGACAGCAAAGTGGAAAGAAAAAGCTGTTTTGCAAAGGGGATGTGACTGGAGAAGCTCGTGGCTTTGGAAGCTTTAGGATTATGTGTCTTGTGTGAGATCACAAATTAGCACAGACAGGAGACATACAGGTGCTTAAGAAGACTCTTGTGAAGAGTACATGGGAGTAAGAAGGGAACAAACAGATGGGACGCCTCTTGCAGCCTGCTCCAAGGCCACAGAGCTGTATGATGTCATGGTGTCATTCTTGTGACATAGTGGTAAGCTCTGTTTCTTTGACAGTTGTGTTTGGGGTTTTTTTTCTTTGTTTAAGTGATTGCTGCTATAACTAGAAAATTACAGAACAATTTCAGTATTCACTATAAAATAAGTTGTTTTTGTCTCATGTGATGCTGAGAAGTTGTTATAAAATATGGAACATAGACTAAAAATGCAGAAATCTGAAAATTCCTTAATCTTAGTTAGAATAACATCCCAGGATTTTTTTTTTTTTTTTCTATTTATCTGTTTTGCTCATGGTTATTCAACCCCTGAGTGCAACCAGTATTTGCAGTAAAGAAACATGTTAGCCTGAGCATGGTGTATCAGGCACTGATTTTGGCTGTGTCTAGTTCAGCAGTGGTGTTTGCACTGTCATCACTCTTTGGAACCTCATACAAGCGCTAGAAAAAGTGCACTCATGCCTTATGGACTTTTCCAGGTTATTCAAATCCTATTATTTAGTTAACAAGAATATAGATATTGTGGTGTACTTAATAGAGCAAAGGTATTAAACCAGAATGGTCTGCATTTGTCAGTAATACAGGGATATAGAAGGTCTGTGATACTTGGTTTTGCACAGTTCTGCTGAATTTTTTGGAAAAAGATGAATTACAGAAGTAGTCTTGTGGGGAACAGGCACAAAACAGAGCCCTTCTCAGAATGTGAGTGCGAGTGCAAAGGAAGCAAACTACATGTAGAAGGTGTAGAAAAGGCTTAAAAAAAAAAAGTCAGGCTGAAACATGTTCTCTTTAGTGTATGGTCTGGCCCTGCAGCTGCTACTTCTCCAGCCAAGCGTGCAACAGTTTCATTGCAGCACTCCCTACAGGCTTGGCATTGCTTAAGCTGTCAAGACCAACAACACCACACTGCTGCTGAAACATACGAAGCACAAGTTGAATGGTGCCAACACTTTATAATGTTCCAGAGTTTTTACCCAAATAGAAGGATCCTGCACTGAACTGCTTTGTGTTCAGTTCTTTTTACAAATCTACACCCCTGACTTCTGATTTTTGAGACACTTACTTCTCTCGCACCGTAGCTTTTCTGAGATGATATGTGTTCTCGGTCTTATGCTTTGGTATACATATTTTGATAGACAGAGCTCAAGTGCCTTGGGCTCTAGGTTGTACGTTCAGACCACAATTTCAGATGGAGGAGAATGAGGTAGGGTAGTCAAGTATTACAGTGAACCCTGGGAAGCAAAATGGTATTCGGTAACACAGCCAATGTGATAATGTAAGAGCAGAGTGCTAGAAGCAGAATTACAGGACAGTTGGGACTTCTTTCTGAACATTTTCTTTCAGAAGCTCCTTTGGTTTCCTTTATAGAGCAATTGAAATGGCCTAAAATCAAGACTAAGGGGAAAATGCTGAATTTCAGTCACTGTTCTCACACTGACTCTCCCCTTGGGGCCACAGGTAAAATGTTTTGTTTCCAATCTGTAAAACAGGTCAGAAGCTTACTTCCTCTCCTCACAGAGATGGTGTGGGAATTAGTTACCATTTACAAAGTATTTTAATGGGCTGTAGTTCTTTATGGTTCAGAATGGACTTTAGCCATAGAGATTTTTCTCTGTGGCTCAGAAGAGACTACACCTACCACTCTGCTCTCAATTTTATTCTGTTGAGTCACCAGAAAAAAGCTAACAAATTGGCATGAGCTCAGAGAAGAGCAACCCAAACAACTTAGGGACTTGCTGGAGGGGTTAAATTAATAACGCAAGATTAAAAGAGATAAATATATGTAGTTTGGTGAAAGCTGTTCCCCTTGAGTTAATTGACATGACATATTATTTTAAAGATGTAAATGTTGAAGGATTTGCTTAGTGTGCTCCACAGAGGTAGTTGGCAGAGAAAAGAGGAAGCAAAAAGGAACTTCAAGTTGAATACTGAGGGAAAATAATTTCCTGACAGGGGATCTGTTGCTCTGTCAAGCAGACTGGCAGGGAAGTGCTGAAAGTCCCACTGTTTGAAACAGGAAACTCTCCTAGATGAGGAAGAAGTCCTGAACTGAGATAAAGATGAAACCCAGTGAGTCTTGTCCATTTCCAGTACTGTAATCGGAGAGACTCAGCTACGATTACTACCAGAGCAGTAATGCCTAGGAGCTCACATCAGAGATGCCAGTTGTAGCAGCACATGAACAACCTTTCTGAATCTGTTAGAAAATCTGTAGTGCAATTGGGATCTAGACCATCTCAGAGGCTAGTATTGAAGGACCACAGCCAACACTGGTATGGATGTTCTGCCCTTTTCTGTTCCTCTCCCAGAAGAGGCAGCAGGGCAGCCATCTGCCCAGACCAATGCATCTAGCACAGCAGAGCTTCCATTGGACTACCCAAGAGGGCAGTGGCAAACAGCTCCTCCTGACTCACCCTCCATGCACAGGCTGCAGTAGCATGCACATTGTCAGTTCACAAACACAAAAATACTCTCCTGGCTTCCAAGGTCATAGAATCCATAGAATCACAGAATGGTTTGGATTGGAAGGGACCTTAAAGATCATCTAGTTCCAACCCCCCTGCCATGGGCAGGGACACCCTCCACTAGACCAGGTTGCTCCAAGCCTCATCCAGCCTGTCCTTCAACACTTCCAGGGATGGGGCATCCACAGGTTCTCTGGGCAACCTGTTCCAGTGCCTCCCAACCCTCTCTGGGAAGAATTTTTTCCTGATATCCAATGTAAATCTGCCCGCTTCCAGTTTAAACCCGGTACCCCTTGTCCTGTCACTAGAAGCCCTTGTAAAAAGCTCCCCCCCAGCTTCCTTGTAAACCCCTTGAGCTACTGGAAGGTGCTATGAGGTCTCCCCAGAGCCCTCTCTTCTTGAGGCTGAACAAGCCCAATTCTCTCAGCCTGTCTCCATAGCAGAGGTGCTCCAGCCCTCGGAGCAACTTCGTGGCCTCCCCTGGACTTGCTCCAAGAGGTCAGTATCCTTATCTATAATTGTAAGAACAATTATCTAAGGTCCTCCTGAGCTATAATTGCAAGAATAACTATTGGAAGGTTCAGAAACTACAGAGAAAACTTAAGTAGAAGAATGCAAGAAAAATTAGTTTAACTTCCCAGTTAATTATGGACATCTTTTCCCTTTCTTAGATATTTTTGTTTCTCTCAGATTGCGGGTGTTCCTATGCTGCAGCATATACCAGAGCTGACCTGACTATTTGAGGAAGGATAGCTGTGGTGCCCTGGAGTTCCTTGCAGTCAAATTTATCCTGGTAGTCCTAGTAGGGTATATTAAAACATGTTTAGTGCTGTGCTATTACAATTACTGTGCTTCCAGTGATTAGGCTAAGTTGTTTAGACTTATCACAAGCATCTCTCCAGTACTCAGCAATCAGCTAAGTATTTTTCCTAGAAAACAGCATCAGCAAAAATCATAAAATCATAGAATGGTTTGGGTTGGAAGGGACCTTAAAGTTCCAACCCCCCTGCCATGGGCAGGGACACCCTCCACTAGACCAGGTTGCTCCAAGCCTCATCCAGCCTGACCTTGAAGACAGCCGGGGATGGGGCACCCACAGCTTCACCACCCTCTCTGTGAAGAATTTCTTCCTGATATCTAATCTAAATCTCCCCGCTTTCAATTTAAACCTGTTAGGCCTTGTCCTATCACTACAGGCCCTTGTAAAAAGCACCCCCCCAGCTTCCTTGTAGGCCCCCTTCAGGTACTAGAATGTGCTATAAGGTCTCCCCGAAGCCTTCTCTTCTCAAGGCTGAACAAGCCCAATTCTCTCAGCCTTTCTTCATAGCAGAGGTGCTCCAGCCCTCTGAGCATCTTCATGGCCTCCGCTGGACTCGTTCCAACTGGTCTATATCCTTCTTAAACTGAGGGCTCCACAGCTGGACACAGTACTCCAGGTGGGGTCTCACGAGAGCAGAGTAGAGGGGGAGAATCATCTCCCTCAACCTGCTGGCCACGCTGCTCTGGATACAGCCCAGGATATGGTTGGCTTTCTGGGCTGCCAGTGCACACTGCCACCTCATGTTCAGCTTTTCATCCACCAGTACCCCAAGTCCTTCTCCTCTGGGCTGCTCTCGATCCAATCTCCACCCAGCCTGTACTTGTGCTTGGGATTGCCCCGACCCAGGTGCAGGACCTTGCACTTGGCCTTGTTGAACTCCATGAGGTTGGCACAGTCCCATCTCTCCAGCCTGTCCAGGTCCCTCTGGATGCTATCCCTTCCTTCCAGCATGTCGTCCGCACCGCACAGCTTGCTGTCATCAGCAAACTTGCTGAGGGTGCACTCGATGCCATCATCCATGTCACTGACGAAGATGTTAAACAGGACCGGTCCCGACATCGACCCCTGTGGAACGCCACTTGTTACTGGTCTCCACTCAGACATTGAGCCATTGACAACCACGCTCTGGGTGCAACGAGCCAGCCAGTTCTTTATCCATCGAGCGGTCCATCCATCAAATCCATTCCTCTCCAGTTTAGAGAAAAGGATGTCCTGTGGAAGACAAGGATGTCATGTGGGAGCAATAATAAATATTAAAATAATAACAGCAATAATGAGTATTTCTGACAGTAAAATAAGACAGAGATCTAAAATCAAAATGCTCTGATTCATGCAGTTTATTTAGATCAGCCAAATCATGAACTCAGGTCTGTAGTGTTACGGAAGAAGTCAGCCTTAATCATGGCTTTTAACTTGCCAGACACTGGGTTTGATCAGAGAACTGGATCAAATGTCCTTTGTGAACAAAACAGTACATTCAAAACCACATGTGAGAAATTATAGCTATGAAGCCTTAATCATATTGCATGAGAAATACCAAAGTTGCTCATTTAGCTAGGAGCATTTAATTTTCTGAAAGAAAGACTGACACTAGGACTTTAACGCAAAATCCTGTCTTCTGTTTACATCTGTGATTATAAGCATATATGAGCTCTTATAAATAATGCTTCTGCCAAGCTTCATTACCTATGCTGATGAACCCTGCAGGGTTTTATTCTTAATCTGTAATACAGTGATAGTCCAGGAATGGAAATCCAGATCCACTCCCTTCCCCTGTCAGTATTTCATTGTTTATCCACAGGTTTCTGCTGTACCAAGCTTCACCCCTAGTGGAACAACTCTTAACATCTTGGTCTGTGACTTAAGTTTAGCAGCGCATTGTATTTACAGCAGTGCATGAAGCTTTAGGGCATCTCCGGTAGAGGGTCTACAAAGGGAGCTAAAATCCAGAGAGGTGTAGGTGTGGAATTTCAAACTGTGCATGGCATCTTTTTTTTAGAATGCTTCTGTTCTGGCATAGTAACTTTGAGATAACTAGGTTTTAGAAAGCAATCCCAGTGGAATGAAAACAGTGATATTGTTAGTGTTGCTGAAATTCCAAGAATCCCCTGCTGTTCCTGTGCTGGGTAACTCAAATACAGGAGCACGTACAGGCAGGATTTTTACCAGGATGTGTGCTGCCGAACAGCTAACTAAATGTGAAAAAAGGATGTGATCTGGAATTGAGTGCATTTGCTCTACTCCTTAAAGAAGAGGAGAAAAAAAAAAAGGCATGCCATATAAAAATGATTAAAAATCTAAAAGCTATTTTTGTTTTGGTGAATTCTTCACTTCAGACTTCCTTCTTACCATGAGAAAGTCTCATGTAGGCTCTAGGCAAATGAAAGTTAAGGTGACAGTTCTATTCCCAGGACCAATTCTGGAAGTTGGGGCAGAGTAGCTGATTTCTCCAGGCTGTTTTTTTTTAGCTTTCCTTTTCCACTCCCTGACGGCGGTACATCAGAATCTGCTCTCTGTAACCCATCACTAACACTGTTCCAAAGAGAAACGCTGTGATAATAAGTAGTAACTTGGCTGTCCCATTCATTAGATATATTGTGACTTAATGATAACTTTAATTGAATTAGCTGAATAAGTGCTGTCTGGGCGGGATGCCAGTGTTTCTGGGAGTTCGTGTAACAGACGTGCTTCTGAGGAAGGGAATGACATAAGAATCCATCTTACAGTAGGCACCGATTTGGTGTCTGCTCTTGTGGTTCCCATCATCTTATGGCTCTGAAGTAATACATATAAAAGTATATGGCTGGCTGTAGTTTGGTGCTCTTGAGCACTGGTGGGATTTTTGTCACAGTGGTGACGATTGGAATTAACACTTTGCAGATGGTGTTCCCTGCACTGCTGGCATGTTCGCCACCAGCCAAACTCTTTCTTCTCTTGGCTCTGATTGTTTCATGTTCCTGGCCTTGGCCCAGAGGGGTCAGTGGCTCTTTACCTCTTTCTTTACCTTCTGCCCTCTTCAGGTCTCTGACATAAGGGATATCAGAAGGAAGGATAATGTTTTGTTGTTTTTCCAGGATTTCTAACAGGAGGTTGGCCATTTTTCCTTTCATTTACTATTGCTGTGTGTTGTTCCCTGCTCCTCCTTGTAATTTACATTAGGGAGTACCGCACCACTTTGGATACAGGGCTCAGCTTTCCGCATTGAGAAAGGCAGGATAAGCTACAATAGTTACCATGTTGATATGTCATTATTAAAGCTGAGATAAATCCTCCTGATCCATGCTAATGCACAGTGGATGTATATTACCAAAATCTGAGTTCTTTCATTATTTTTACTCAAGTACAGGTATATATAATAGGGGCCATTTCAGTTATTTACTGCTTCAGTTGGTTAGATGTTCCTTGCCCTTAACTTAAATAAAACCTTACATAGAGCCAACAAACGTGTGTGTTTGCAGGTAGAGAGACAAGGGAGTGTGTCTCTTTAGGTATTCTGTTGTGTTCTGAACATGGATTTTTTTTTTTCCATTTTTTCCACCCCCTCTGTCAAATTTTGAGCTTCAGCAACCTGCTTCTAATGACTAACTTATGTCTGCGGGTGAGGAAGGAGATGCAGGAAAGAATACTTCAAGGAGTACAGTAACATTTCTGCATTCAGTAAGTTCATCATCAGCTTTTTCGGTTGTAACACAAAAAATAAAATGAATGATCTGTAAAAGAGCTGTACATCTGAGAGAGCAAGTCCACACTCTTCATACAGTGCTCACATAGCAGATCATAACAGTAGTTTACCTTGTGTTTTCATGATGAGGATCTCCAAACAATTAAGCAAGATGTGTACTGCCTCTACTTTACAAATGAAAACATAAAGAGCCAGACAAAGGTAGATCTTGAATTTCTTAATTCACAGCAGCCATTTACTGTTTGCAGTGTGAGATGCTGTATGGAAGGAGTTCTGAAAATTCAGCAAGTAGTGATTGAGTGGGAGATGAAACCATGCCTGGGGTGGTAGAGAAGACCAAGATGTCTTCTTAATTTGTTCTTTGAACTGTAATATCATCTTAACTTCTGTCTTCAAAGTCAAACTCATGTCTGTCATCAATCAGCACTTGCCTGGTCTAAATGGGCAGGGGTTGTTCTCACTTGAACTTTTTGAAGTCTCTCCATTGATCCCACCCTTATGGTGATCCCAGTCAGCTATCAGGTTTTTTGCTTTCGTGCCTTGGCCTTTTACTGTACAAACCATGATCTGGGGGCCATCTCATCACCTCATTTTTCCACCTCTGCCTTTGAACACTTGAGAATATTATTTCTGTCTCTACCCCTCCCAAAATAAGTCCTTTTTTTTCTTTTCCTGTTTAATATGACAGACACGTATCTATTTACTTTAACTCCTTAAGGAACGTGAAGTTGTGATTTAACTGCTGTCTCCTGAATATTTCTTGGGAAGGCAGGTAGCTGTAGAAAGAAGAGCAGTAATAGCTGTCTTTTAAATCATATTAATTTACGGTATATATGTGGTCAGTGCGTCCATTAATTTTTGGTCTCATATTTGAGTTGCCCTAAAACCTCTGTTGCTGGGAGTGAGCCAAGAGGAGCAATAGCTATAAGGAGGAGAAGCACATCTTCCACATAATTGCAGTCACATTGGAGATCCACTTGTGCTGCAGAATTTAGCTTGCTGTTCTGTGCATTCCTTTGTTGTTATCACCTGGGTTTCAGCACTGCACAGGAGCTGTACTGGGCTGAGGCTTTGCTTCAAGTCTCATCTTGAACACATGCGCTGTCTTTTTTCTTTGCCTTTTTTTTTTCCTCTGTGTTTGCCCAGACTAAAAACTTTAGTTACACACCCCAGTGAACAAATCTTTTGAGCTATGCCAATTGTTTCCAGAAGCTAATTATTGTGTGTTAGTAAATTAACCAGGTAGAAAGAATGTTAAATATATCAGACTTGCAGCAGCAAGACTCCTGTCAAAAGGCAAAATACTTACCGCTTCCTGACTGAAGAGATACCAGCAGTTACAGCCACCAGCTGGTAGGAAGGAGAGAAACAGAGTAAACCAGGAGCAGGAATAGAGTGGTGAGTATTATACAGTAAGCTTCTTCACATAGAAAATAGTTTCTGAAAAGCAGAGACAAAGACCGTTGCCCGTACCGCATATGTGGTTGTGTGCTGCTGGTACAGTAACAAAAGCCTCTTTAATTTTTTTTATTCCCCTTCCTCTCGCCCTTTCCAGATCTGGTAAATGCTGAAGTGGAACAAGAATTTGAATGCTGACTTAGAAGCATCAACACGTATTCTGTGCTGGTTGGTTTGATTACTGCTTTTCCAGCTATAGCAGGACTTCTACAAATGAAGTTTCAGGGTCTCAAATGCATTCACTTGCCTGGAGGGGAATAATGAAATCCAGAACGTAGCAATTGAAAACATTCCTGATTCCAAACCAATCCCCTGAGTCACTGAGTGCAAGGGACGTGATTTAAGGGTGAGCTCAGTTCAACCAACCTGGAGTTCATTATCAATTTGAGCTGATTTAATCTCACAGCCTTTTCGTTATTCCTTTCTGGGGACTCCCTGAGGTGAAAGTTGTTGTATCTTCCACTGCAGAGACAGTGCCTCATGACATGCAGCTGAGCCTGCTCACATTGCTCTGACAAACTCCAGGACTTTGCAGTCCAAAAAGGAAGCTCATGCTAAAAGTAGGGCATGGACAGTTTGCCACGAGGCAGTGAGGTCTTCGTGCCTCACTGCATTTATGCATAAAATGGATGTGATTAACTATGAAGGCGTATTTTCAAATTGCATACACCCCCTGCCCCCTTCGGTTTTTTTTCCTTCACCTGTAACATGCCATGTGAGGCGATTGATGTGTTAAACAGATACTATGCCAAGGTAATAGATGCTGAGACAATATCAGGTATCTACAAAGTTCTGTGCCCCGAGAGTCTGGCCTTGTAAGAGTATAGCTGATAGTGAATCGATCTCAGGTGTCAATGCTGTACTGCATAATTAATTATAACTTTATATGGCAGGAAGAGAAACAGAGTAGTGCTGTGTGCTAATGGTAATAAATGGGTCTGTTTACTAAGGATCTATGTCACAGTTAATTTAATTTTTTCTATTTTATTTTAGTCTGGTTTATCATTTCATCCAGACTTTTCCATTCATTAATTATGTGGTAATTATCCTCGTTGCGGTTCATATATCTGTTTCATCTGAGTAAATTTGTCTTACTTACTTAGGTGACTAAGAAGACAAGCATTTATGAACTCCTGTGCAAAAAGTGACCCCAACTAAACTATACTTTCAATCCTATGGGTATCAGTCACTTCTGCTCCTGAGATGTATATATAACGTGGTTTTGCAATAATATGTCTTTGCCTTTACACACATGCTATGAATTACTTTTCAGTGCATGCCTACAGTTTGACTGGGGTATTCTTAGTGTCAGCGAGAAGTGGATGCTGTGGATGTGGCACACCCCCTACCCTGTGGCTGGAGTCACAGGGGCACGAAGGGTTTCCTTCCGCTGGTTCATCCTCACTATAGACTCTGGAAGAAACAGGGCAAAACTCTTATTCCTGCTGGCACTGGATGTTCTTCTCAGCTAGGAGTTTGTGCCGGATTCCCATGCATGTGGTTGCTGTGAGATGTTGACTGTTGGTATGGTGTGATTCTTGCACATGAGCAGCAAGTGTCAGAGCTTGTATATGAGAGCTTTGTCTCTGAACTGTGGGCCTAGGAATTTGGAGGTTGGGAGATATCAAGATGTTTGGATTAGGTTGGATGTCAAGAACGTGACTTCTCTTTGCTAGGACTCTGTGGACAGTGAACATCTTCTAGGTAATTAACATCTTTTAGATGCCCTCCATGGTTTTGGGGACATTGGGACAATGGTTAAAATACTAACCTGTTTTGTTACAAGCTACAAAACTGTATGTTTTCCAGTTGTAACCTAAGGACATCATTTAATCTTGAGACTCTTTAGCTGCCCATTAACCATGAATGCTCAAATGAGAGTTTTATTTTCAATACAGAGTGGAGATGTATGTATTATTAATTATGCAAAGTGTAATACAGGTATTTGTGTTTTCATTCAGGTCAGTTATTTGCCTCTCAAAAAAGTAACAGGTTGGGTTTCTCCACTCCCCCCCCTGCGCCCCCCCCCCCCCCCCCCTGCTTACATTTTATTCTCTTTCCTCATACCCTTCTTATCTATTCTTGATTTTCTACAGAAATGCTTCACTGAACATGTCCAATGTTTAATACTCATGTTCTCTGCATGGGCTTAGACATTTCAAGCAGTTGCTTTAAAAGACCTATAAATTGATTTACTAAATGGTAATAATCTTATCTTAAACTGTTCTGCTTTATCAAAAATAAAGACAGGAATTCTAAAGAAAAGTTCTTGGTGAAAATTTCAGCATGAATCATAAATTGCTTCTAAGGATATCTGCCTTTTGATTGTTTCTACTGCAAATGCTACATAGTCAAATTTAGATCTGATTTAAAACCCTGGCAAGCCTTTGATGTCAGTGAGGTTACACAGGGCTGGTTTTGCAAGATTCTCACCAGTTCCTCTTACGAATACAGCCCAGACTCTCAGTCTCCTCAGATGAGCAAATGGGAAATTCACTTGGTTTCACCAAGGTTTTCCCAAGTTGTGATGTGTGAGGCAGGCAGAAATGAATACAGGCCACCACAAGCAAGTTGGATGTACTAGCCTGACAACAGCTGGCCTAGGAGTGTGCACTGGCTGAACGCCCAAGGCATGAAAGATGGGTGTGTGTACAGATACTACTGCTCCCCTCTTTAACAGTGAGGTAGGTGGATTCTCCCAGTTTTGAGAGGAAAGAAAAGTGGATGTTTAACTTATCCTTGTTTTGTCTGGCCAGTGACAATTACCAAACTCCACTGCACATTATTACTGTTGTTTCTTTAAGGTAAGAGATCTGGAGGCTGCTAAAGCTTTAATAAGCATGTCTTCAGATAATAGCATGTACTGCATAGCTCAACTATTGCCTGTGCTTTTTTGCAAAGCCTTTCATCTGCCAGAATAGTGTCTGAGTCTTAGTTTCTTTTTGCTCATATTGATGCTGGTACGTAAATTGCGTAAGTCAGTCAAATCATAGCATCCTGTGTACGCAAGAGGAGAAATAGGTCTTTTATTCCTTTGTTACATAGGAGAGGCTCCTCAGCATTGCCACCTGGGTAGTCCTGTTGTTCCAGTGGGCTGTCTTGAATGTGGTGTTTCAGTGCACTTAATAGGGCTACATAAATATGTCCACGGTTGCATTTGGGATAGTTTAGGCAGAATGTTTAGTAGTTCGGTGTGCTCTGTTGTTAGAGTGGAGAAGGGACCACTGGTAGTTCAGCTACACATGGCAGCAACCGTTTAAAAGATGAGCTGCTATGCACCGTAAGCAGGACACAGCCCATCATAAGCTCTCCACCAAATCCAAAGTTCACCTCTGGGCACTGTTTCTATATGTCAAGACCCACAGTGCAAAGCACTGCGTTTTCTGTCCATAAGAGCTTTCAGACTGAGATGAGTTGTGACAAGCAGCTACGACAACCATGGAAGAAGCAGTAAGTGAAAAAGGTGGATGGAGGTGGCCTATGGAAAGAAGAAGAGGGACTGCACATACAGAGAAATGGAATTATGGCTGCTCAGTTTGGCCGAACAACTCAGCTAACTTTTGTCAATAGAAATCGATCCTGCGTTTTCCCTGGCAGGTGCATATCCCTTGACTTGCCAGTGCTTGCACTGACAAAGTGTGGTCAGTACCACGAATCCAACTTCAGCTTGTGCCACAACCTCGCATAGGGGAAGGTAGGACTGGTGTAAAGTGTGTAACAATCTGGGATTTGTTTGCTTTTGGAGCTTCTGGACATGACATTTCCTTGTAGGTGTCCCATGACGCTTGGGTGTTCAAATAAGAGAGCCTGAGGTCCCAGGGGACTACTGATCACACTAGCCTTATAGTAGGGACTAACAGTGGTAGAGTGTGTATGTGATTTTGGTTGTAAAAAGAAGTAAAGCATGTTTTTAAGGAGCATATTTCCTTTCTGCGTCAGTGTGTGTACAGATATTATTTCAGAGAAAAATCTGCAATTACACTGGTTTTGTAGAAATCGTAGATGATGCTGTTTCCTAAATCCCACTTCTCAGTCTCATGCATCTGTGCATGTATATACACTCCTGTAATTCAGAAGAGCTGTTTGAATAGGTTCCACAATGAGATTTATTTTCTGGGACTTAACTGTAAACATTATCAGAGAAAACTCATAGCTAGTGACGCAGCTACGTTGTGTTTTTCTGTCTGTTTTTTATTATGCTTGTGGTTTTCACTAGATTTGCTTCAGCTGTGATTTATTTTACTCTTCTGCTCTGGCATTTGCTGCTTAAGCTTGCATATTCCTTGCATTCTGTTGAGTGTCGCTTTTTTTCTCTTCTCCGAGTTGTGGGATTATTTTGAGGTGACATCCAGTTCTTTGTCTTTCTCCTGGGTATATGGCACCTGTTGTCCAGATCTTGATCAGAGCTGTAGTCCAAGTCAGGTTGGCATCTCCGGTTTGGCTTGGGAGTTCTTGCTGCCTTTTTCTGATACTGTTGCTTTTCTGAACCTGAAAAAAAAGACTAAAATCGAGGTCTTCTGGCTTTGAACAATGTTTCATATACTGATCTCACACTGATTTTAAAATTTACAAGAGAATTAAGCATTAAAGAGAAATTGGAAGACAGAATACTTTTTGAAGCATGGTGAAATGATTAGCTGGGGCAAAGGCTGAAAACAACAAATATTTTGTGCTAAAGCTGCCCTATAAATGGCAAATGGCACAAGTGATGTCTCTGTGTTCTCACGTATTGGTGTTATATCTGAATGCCCCCAGTGGAACCTGTAGACTGCAGGTTGCACGCTGGAGTGAGGCATTTACAGGTTTTGGCTGAAAGCAGGACCCACACAGAGCAGGGGGGAAATGGCTTGAGCTTCCAAAGATGAGGTTCTTTGGAGAGAGTGCTCTGAAAATTACCTTTCCCCAGAAAATATTAAGACAAATCCTCAATACTGTCTTCTTCAGGGACTTTTTGTTTGGTGAAAGCTAGAAACCTGGTTATTTTAGTTGGAGTACTTGGGAGTTTACCTAACGTAGTAAATAACAGTTTGGTGTCATTCAAAGGCATCTGAGAAGGTTTTTACTTTTTTTTATTAAATTCATTATTGCAAGATTTCAACAGAGAGAGTGTGGAGTGAACTATGAGCAAAAGTTTTGTCTGTAGATTTGAGGTTCTTCAGTTCTTGGAGATAGATAGTCATTTTGACTGTTACAGAACCCAGAATGTCTTTAATTTTTTTGCTGTTCAGGGTTGTCTGTCAGGAGCTTCCCTTTTGTCAGTACTGTGGGCTTTTTCTAGCTCTCAATCTGTGAGCTCAACGCTCTTTGCTGCAAGACCTGAAGTCCAACACTGCATGTACTGTTTGGGCAGGAACTTCTCATTTGATTACCATATGATTCAGTCTTGCTGTGGTACCACCTTATGTCATATGGGTCCTGCTCCCATGCTTACAGAGCTTGCATAAATCCTCTGCTTATGTTTATTTTTTTCTTTTTGTAGTAAAGAGTGGCTGGAAACTTCAGTTGTGGAAAGCAAGTGTGGTCAACTATGACAAGGTTTTCTGGATTTCCTTCCTCTTGGGGTATGTGTACATACAGAGCTCCGCCTTGTGTTTCCTTCCTAAACCAGGATCGTGTTAGACTATATCCCCATTCTGTTCCCTCTCTTCCTTGGCTACTAACACAAACCCAGTTATTAATGCAAGCCTCGTGCGTGTTCTGCACCTTACTGCAGCCTCCTCTACAAAACTTACACAAAAGGTACCATCCCATCTGCCAGCCCTTCAAAAGCAACCACAGTGATGCTGCCATGCTAAGCAGGCTGATGCTACCTTAGTGTCTGTCCCCAAACAGAAGAGCAGTGAAGCTAAGTGTTAGGCAGAAAAATGTGACTGGTAAACCACAAAAACTGGAAAATAGAGTGTGAATAACTCTTTCCCTCCCTTTCCCATGAATCTTCAGTTTGATGAAATCGAATGACCAAAATACAGCAAGCACTTTTTTGGTAGGAGGGTTCTCATCCCCCCCAATTCTTTGCAAGCCATGATACTTTATTTTAGCCCTCTAATTTGGTGTTGCCAAACAGACACCCAGGTAGGCTTTTGCTGCTTTAAGAAACTTGAAGGGAACCACTGTCACGCTGGGGTTGATTTTTCAGAAGATGGAGGGAGTTCACCAAGAAACTGTTTCAGTTTGTTTCTGTTTTAATATTCTGAACCATGCAACCCTGTACTGTTTAGCTGGTGAAAGACTGTATGAGAACATGATTTGGATTTCCTTGTCCATTATGAAGGAGAAGATGATGTAGTGAAGCTGATGTAAAATTACTTTCAGTTGAGAGTAGCATCAAGTGGAATGTAGTGCTGTGACACTTGCACTGCTTGCGTATGACATCTTGGAAAAGTGGCAGGATAAAAGCAAAGTCTCCAAAATAGTGCATCAGGAAAAAGAGACTGGCATTCCCCGTGCCAAATTTATTTGGCAAGTTGGACATCCCTTCTCCTGAATGTTTGCTATGACAGATAAACCAGTAATTGTGTGAAGCTGCATGAAGTCAGAGGTAGTTTCATAAATAGCTCTGGTTTTCCATAATTTCACATAAAATTGATCTCCTTCTGCTATAGTACAGCAAATGATCTTTAAAATATTATTTTGGAGCACTGTAAATGTAGAAATTAACAGCAAGGGCTGCCACTCTCTCAGCCCTTGCTTTCAGTGGCAGGAGCTACTGCTAGTACCTTGTGTATTCTGTTGTTTTGTTGATGGGTTTTATTCAACCGATAGCTCTCCAGATTTCAGATGTGGCAGGATAAGCTGGTTGCAATGATAGGCTGTAAAACAAATTAATAATAAAAAGAAGTTATTTCATGCTAGTTTGTGTTCTGATTTCTGGGTGTTCCAAAATCACTCTGCTGCCATAGTGCAGGATTAGACAGATGATGTTGAAGAATAAAATGAGCAAGGAATGTTTATTAAAAAAGAAAAAAATAGACTATGCAGCAGCAATTGCATTCTAGTTGGTCAGGAGAGTGTATGAATGTTGAAAAGAGACCAAAGAGGCATTAGGGTAAGCAAAGCTGTTACGCTTTTTAAAAGAGTCGAAGGGCAAATTCATCCATTTCACAGTCTGGCTGTGAGCCTGCCAACCCTTAGTCATGGCCTTGTGAAAAGAAGCAGGGAAGCTGAACTGACCATTTACTTGCCTTTTATTTTTGGAAGGAGTTGGTTTGGAATAAAAATGAGAAAGCATCTCTTTTACATGATGAAATAAGCCATTTTTCTTTGGCTGCTATTTGAGAAAGGATGGCTCTGCCTGTCACAAATTTGGATGCAGTTCAGACTTGCTGTGCCAGAGCCCCCTAAGGGGTTGGAGCGGCAGGTCCCAAATGGGATGATGTCATTAACAGAAGATGAAGCTGAAGTTGCTCAGAACTAGGCAGGGAATGTGGAAAGCTGAAAGAGAGGAAATAACTTTCATTTGAAGATGACATCTTAAGGCATGAACAATGTAACGTAGAGAATGATAAGTGCAATGTCAGGATGGATTGGTTCCATGCAAGAGATGAGAGTGGATCACAGAGTGCAGCTCCGTCAGCTGATACACTCCAGTCAGGCAGCAGTGGGGAAAGGCCTGTCTCTCTGCTAAGAAGTTAAATAGATCACATGCTCTGGCTGGAAGCCGTTTGGACCTATTACTCATGGCAGAATTATGGTAAACTGGCCTCTCTGGAGCCTCAGCTCTCTGAGCACCAGCAGGAACCTGTTCAGCTGTAGGGGACACTGACTCTTACTTCCTCCACCAGTGGCCCTTCTTCCAGGGTGCTCATTTCCCTGTTTTGCCTGGCTCATCTGGTATTTTAAACCAGTATAAACATGAAACAGAAGTTGTCTTTGGTCAGAGAGAAGCTGTACTGCAGAAATCCGCATTCTGCCATCTTAGATGCCTTTGAAAATGCAAATAGTTAATAAAAAATGCCCATATTATTCCCTAGTTCCTAGGTGTGGAAAAGGAGACACAGCCTAAGATGTTCCAAAGACCCTGAACAAAAGACCCAGCTGGGTCTATAATCCAAGAAGCATAATGTCCTGTTTCTGTGCCTATAACAACATCCTGCTGTAGTCTACCTTGTGACAGAGCAAGCCTTGCACTCATCTTCAGCTGAAGGACTGGAAGTTTCAAACAAAGTGCAGCTTTGTGTAAAGCACACTGTGAAGGTGGCTGGTGAAGCTGTGGCTCGTAGTCTAATCACAACAGGGTGGGGTTTTTTTATTTATTTTTTTCTCTTTCTAGTCAGACACTGGCAATTAAAGAAAATTACCTGTGTGTAACTGGTGATAATACAAGTTGTTTGCGTACTCCCACTGACATACTTGACTTTTCCATTCAGTCTTTTAAAGGCCCAGGGGAGCGCAGATATATTTTACCCTTATCTCACAATTTGTTGTGAAGCAGATTCTTTGCTGAATAATGGGTTTTGAAAATGCTTTCTACCAATATGAGAAGATTGCACTTTCATGAGTACACAGGTATTGCCACAAATGCAGAGGCAATGCTCAGCCCATGTGCTTACATGGTGAATCTGGACAGATCCCTTAGTCTGCCTTGTGGCCTGCATAGGTTGACAATTAGGGTTTTAATTGTGAACACCAGAAATCTGTAATTGCAGCAACACCTACCTTGCCAAAGACTACGAACAGCTTGCCTTGCAATTTAATACTTCTGGTGAAAAGGCTGTCAAATCTGACATGATTGTATCTGTTTGCTGAGGGTTGTCTTGCTGTTTGGATGTTTGATTCAGGTTCCCCTCCCCCCGGGAGTACTTCAGAGGAAAACCAAAATTATAGAGTAGCCTTGCTTCCAGGCTGATATATAGCATTAAGGTTTATATATAGCATTACAGTTTATATATAGCATTACGGTTTATATATAGCAGTATGTTTTGTATAAAGCAGCAAAGTAACGCTTTGCCTTCTGTCTCAGTGGATCATGAGTTCAGTGTTCACAATAGGATCTTGTTTCTGTGAAGACTGAGAGCTTTTGTCTGCCATGCAGCTTCCTTCCTCTGTATCTCAGAGCCTTTTCCAAGTATCTCTGAGGCATGGTAAGTGGGAAGCAGTATTGTTAACTGTTTAACAGATGAGAAAATGGAGGGAAATGCCTTAGTCATGTGATTTAATGGTAGACTGGAATAAATTCAGTATTTCTGCTGCTGGGTCCCACGAGCTCTGTACTAAACCTACTGTTGCATTTACAGCCTACTAAGTCTTTTCCCACTATAACCTCTGCTTCAGCACAGTCTAATGGTGCCTCAAAATAGTTTTCCTTTTCTTCTGGGAATAGAGAAGTTTTTATTCAAAATACCTACTCTCCCCCAGAATTTTAGTTTTAATCATCCCCTGCTGAAAAACTCCACATCAATCCTGATCTCAGCTTGTCCTTCCAGCAGGAGAGAGGGGCTTGCATAGGCCCCATCCACAGCGGGGAATGTCAGCACCTCTCTGGGTTATTTAAGATACCTCCACGATGTAATAAATCTGATGTTGTAATTCTAATGGTACAATAACTTGGAAATGAAAGAAGTCAGCTGGGGGAATATGTGTGCACTGGAAAAATCATCCAGAATACTGTGCTGGAACAAGGCTTTGGATATTGTAGAAAAATTTTGGAAGCTGTTAGTCTGCTGCACAGAAGCAATAATGCAAAACAGTGACACTTGTTTAATGAAGGGAGAGAATATGGGAGTTAATGCATCTGTTCCTCCTTGGCTCTTTTTCTTTCTTTTTTTTTTTTTTTTTTTTTTTTGTAGTGGTGAAGGTCATGTTGGCATTATTCCTTAGGAGAAAGTGGACATAAAGATACTAAGCCAGAAGGTAACCAAAACAAGACTGAAGTAGACTAGCATTGAAATTATTTCTTCTTGTACCTTACAGCTGAAGACACTGAATAAACTGTATCCATGTGGAAATGCCTTGAGCTTTGAGGCTAGAAACCAGGTACCATGTCCTATGTTGCATAAAACTGCTCGCTGGAGGTGTTTTCACCAGAAGAATTCACGGGAGCTCTGTGTTCACCAATAACTATGCACACAGGAAAAGAGCTGTTGATAACCTCTTCTCCCACTCTTTTCCCTGGAGTGTGTCTGACTTCCAGAGTACTGGGTTTCCCGCTCCACCACAGTCCTGGGGTACGATGCTCGGCAAGGAGAAGACATTTGGCATCAGAAAGCAAAAAGACAACATAGCCTCTTTGAGATAGATGACCTGTGTTTGCCCTGTAAACTTTCCTGCGTTCTGCTCTTCATTAGCTGTTTGGTGATGGGATTTATATACAGTATAGATAAAAAACATACAAAATATGAACTATGGTATGATTTAGACCTAACGCAGACCTTAAGGATGTTGTGATCAAGCTTATAAGAGCTGGACTCTTTGTGGTTTGATGCAACCCCATTCTTACTGAAGTCAATGCATGAGATCACATAACTGAAATTAGTGAAGGCACAACAGCTTCTGTCATTATGGCTGAAATGCTCTGTCATGCATATTTAGGAGTCGTGTTTTTCCAACTCGGGATGCCCTTGGTGTTCATGGAGCCAACTGATAGGGAGGAAACTTCCTGATAACTTGGAGGGATCCTCTTCAACTTGGGCAGATATTTGATGATTTAATTAAAACTTTAGCTCATATAGCAAAGACTTTTAGTTCAGTGTTGTATCCTGGAACATCCCCCAGCCCAAAAGAATGAGGAGATTATTTTTTCCTCAAAATATTAGCTCTGGTGGGAGATAAATGGAGGCTACTGGAGCAGTTTAAGAGGATTCACTGCTGTAAGAACTGAATATTCAGAAACTGAACCTCATTTCAGGCCTTCTTTCATCAGAATGATCCAGTGTGTATGAGGCAGAGTTGGAGAAGGTAGAAAAGGTCTTTCAAAAACATCCCTTTGCATTTTCCTAACAATCTTCTTTATGAAGAGCTCATATATTAACAAATAGAATTTATGTAGAGACACAAGGAAATCTTAAGTAAACAAATCTTGCACAGAAGGTGTCCACAAGTTTTATGGAAACCTGTGTTCCTGTGTCCTGATGTTTGCACTGTACCAAGAGCTGTATGTGTGTCAGGAGAGAATTTCCTACCTTCTTTTCCTTCATTGCAGAGGTTTTTTCTTTTTCTGTAACATAACAGTAATGTTTGTGCTTCTGCAGTGTTTACCCAGAGTTGTAGCACATTTTAAGGTGACCAATGAGTCAGTGTATCTGTGTGTAATGTCAGGGATACTCTGAGGTTGCGTTTTCCCGAACAGCCCCATCACATGCAGCCTTCAGGGCTGCATATGGCAGCTGATAACAAGCATACAGCAGCATCTTTACACAACAGGTTAGGCTAGGAAATGAAGGTAATGATGTGACACGTGTATTTTAACAAGTGAGTTAAAACACTTGGAAAGATATTTTCATGTCAAACTGTATCAGGATGTTTCATTAAAATTTCAGCTTTAAGGAAACAAGTGACATGGGCTTGAACAGTTATACCTCTGAGAATGTGGTATGCAAAGTCACCACATTAGTAAATAAATTAATCATTCAAAGTTGGGAAAAACAGCCTGTGGGTTATGTCCAACTCTAACATTTGTCTCCTCAGCAGGCATGGCCAGAGTCACAAGCATGAAATCTCGCTTTTGTGAACCCTGTGTCTGCACAATTACATGGAAGTTTTGACTTTCATTTGAAAATGATGGGACAGGAATAAGCATCAGGTTGTGTCCTCAGTGTCTGAAACACTATAGGAATATCTGCCTAGCTGAAGAGAGTCTAAAATGATTGCTCTCTTCTAAGCTTTTTAGGCCAACACTAAGAGCATTGGCAACACACTTTGGTGGTGACATTGGACTACACATGGCAGCCAAGCCTCTTGTCATTAGGTGCTCTGGTTGGCCCAGCACAGGTACTGTGGCAAAGAGCAGGGACTCCTCCATGCCTCCCACCTCTCTGTAACCATTTTTATGGGGAAGAAGAGAGGAAGGATTCTGAGCAGGCCAGGGCGTTAAGGAGCTGTGTCACTGGGAAGTGCTTTGGACTTGCCAAATGCACTAGTCCAGTGCTGACTTCTCAGCATACCACAGGTCATAGAATCACAGAATGGTTTGGGTTGGAAGGGA
Source organism: Rhynochetos jubatus (assembly GCA_027574665.1). Lineage (NCBI taxonomy): Eukaryota > Metazoa > Chordata > Aves > Eurypygiformes > Rhynochetidae > Rhynochetos > Rhynochetos jubatus. Next base: position 20,255,387 of record CM050663.1, on the reverse strand, counting down.
CCTTAAAGATCATCTAGTTCCAACCCCCCTGCCATGGACAGGGACACCCTCCACTAGACCAGGTTACTCCAAGCCTCATCCAGCCTGGCCTTGAAGACAGACGGGGATGGGGCATCCACAACTTCTTTGGGCAACCTGTTCCAGTGCTTCACCACCCTCTCCATGAAGAACTTCTTCTTGATATCCAATCTAAATCTCCCCGCTTTCAATTTAAACCTGTTAGGCCTTGTCCTATCACTACAGGCCCTTGTAAAAAGCACCCCCCCAGCTTCCTTGTAGGCCCCCTTCAGGTACTAGAATATGCTATAAGGTCTCCCCGAAGCCTTCTCTTCTCAAGGCTGAACAAGCCCAATTCTCTCAGCCTTTCTTCATAGCAGAGGTGCTCCAGCCCTCTGAGCATCTTCATGGCCTCCGCTGGACTCGTTCCAACTGGTCTATATCCTTCTTAAACTGAGGGCTCCACAGCTGGACACAGTACTCCAGGTGGGGTCTCACGAGAGCAGAGTAGAGAGGGAGAATCACCTCCCTCAACCTGCTGGCCACGCTGCTCTGGATACAGTCCAGGATCTGGTTGGCTTTCTGGGCTGCCAGTGCACACTGCCACTTCATGTTCAGCTTTTCATCCACCAGTACCCCAAGTCCTTCTCCTCTGGGCTGCTCTCAATCCATTCTCCACCCAGCCTGTACTTGTAGTTGCGATTGCCCCGACCCAGGTGCAGGACCTTGCACTTGGCCTTGTTGAACTCCATGAGGTTGGCACAGTCCCACCTCTCCAGCCTGTCCAGGTCCCTCTGGATGCTATCCCTTCCTTCCAGCATGTCGTCCACACCTCACAGCTTGCTGTCATCAGCAAACTTGCTGAGGGTGCACTCGATGCCATCATCCATGTCACTGACGAAGATGTTAAACAGGACCGGTCCCGACATCGACCCCTGTGGAACGCCACTTGTTACTGGTCTCCACTCAGACATTGAGCCATTGACAACCACGCTCTGAGTGCAACGAGCCAGCCAGTTCTTTATCCATCGAGCGGTCCATCCATCAAATCCATGCCTCTCCAGTTTAGAGACAAGGATGTCGTGTGCGACAGTATCGAACGCTTTGCACAAGTCCAGGTAGATGATGTCAGTTGCCCATCGTCTATCCACCATGGTCATGACCCCATCGTAGAAGGCCACCATATTCATCAGGCATGATCTGCCCTTGGTGAAGCCATGTTGGCTGTCACCAGTCACCTCCTCATTCTCCACGTGCCTTAGCATGGTTTCCAGGAGGATCTGCTCCATGATCTTGCCAGGCACAGAGGTGAGACTGACTGGCCTGTAGTTCCCTGGGTCCTCTTTTTTTTCCTTTTTAAAGATGGGGGTTATGTGTCCCCTTTTCCAGTCAGCAGGAACTTCACCAGTCTGCCACGACTTTTTGGAAATGATGGATAGAGGTTTCACAGCCCCATCCGCCAGTTCTTTCAGGACCCGTGGATGTATTCCATCTGGTCCCATGGACTTGTGCACTTTCAGGTTCCTGAGGTATTCCCAAACCTGATCCTCACTGACCGTGGGTGGCTCTCCATTCTCCCAGTCCCTGCCCTTGTCTTCCATGACTCTGGGGGTATGGCTTGCGCCCTTGATAGTGAAGACCAAAGCAAAGAAAGCATTGAGTATCTCAGCCTTCTCCATATCTTCTCCATGTCCTGGGAAACCAGCTCTCCCGTTTCCTTCCGCATAGGGCCCATACTTTCCCTGATCTTCCCTTTATCCCCTATGTACCTATAGGAGCCCTTCTTGTTGGCCTTGATGTCCCTGGCCACGTTTAATTCTGTCAGGGCTTTGGCTTGATCTGATCTCTGACCTCTCGGATAACTTCCCTGTAATCCTCCCAGGCTCCCTGTCCTTGCTTCCACCCACTGTAGGCTTCTTTTTTTTTTGTTTTACTTTGCCCAAGAGCTGCTTGTTCATCCATGCAGGCCTCCAGGCACTTTTACCCAACTTCCCTTTCATTGGGATGCATCACTCCTGAGCTGGGAGGAGGTGGTCCTTCAATACTTGCCAGCTTTCTTGGGTCCCTCTTCCCTCCAGAGCTTCTTCCCAAGGAACCTTTCCAATCAGTTCCCTGAAGAGGCCAAAGTCTGCTCTCCTGAAGCGAGCTTGCTGCGCACTCTCCTTGCCTCCCTAAGGATCTCAAATGCCATCATTTCATGGTCACTGCAGCCAAGGCTGCCCTTGAGCTTCACATTTGCCACCAGCCCCTCCCTGTTGGTGAGAACAAGATCCAGCGTGGCACCCCTCCTCGTCGGCTCCTCTATCACTTGGAGAAGGAATTTGTAATCAATACATTCCAGGAACCTCCTGGCTTGCTTGTGCCCTGCCACATTGTCCCTCCAACAGATATGGGGGTGGTCGAAGAACCCCATGAGGACCAGGGTTTGTGACCATGAGGCTGCTGCTCTCTGCATGTAGAGGGCCTCATCCACTTGCTCATCCTGGCCAGGTGGCCTGTAGCAAACTCCTACTACACTCTCCCCTCTCTCTGCCCTCCCTTTAATCCTGACCCCTAAGATCATGGTCAGCTCCTCATCCATCCCCAGGTGGAGTTCCACACTCCAGCTGGTCACTGACATAGAGAGCAACACCCCCTCCATATCTCCCCTGCCTGTCCTTCCTAAAGAGCCTGTACCCTTCCATTCTGACCCGCCAGTCGCAGGAGCCGTCCCACCACGTCTCCATGATGCCAATGAGGTCACAGCCCCTCATGCGTGTGCACGCCTCTAGCTCCTCTTGTTTATTCCCCATGCTCCATGCGTTTGCACAGAGGCATTTAAGATGGACCCCCAATGGAGTTGGCTTGCTGACCGGAGCTTCTAGAATTGCCCTGTTTTGCCTGCCAGGTGTTCTCCTGGTGAGCAGTGATTCTTCTCTAGGCTCTGGGCATCTCTTGGTGACCCTACTGGTTTTGCCCCCCTCCCCACTCCAACCTAGTTTAAAGCCCTATCAAAGAGCCCTCCCAATTTATGGTCTAGAATCCATTTACCCCTCAGTTCATAAGAACAGCTGAACATTTCGTGTGTCTGCAGGACAGTAATTTTTCTTTCTTAATTGGTAGGACAGCATTGCTGTCTGTGTGTGGGCAGCTAGATTTGTTTTTCTTTCACCCCAGCAGTGGCTGCATTTCCTACTTCCAGGAAGCACTGCCTATGAACTACCTTATTTAATGTGTAAGTATTTTAGATACTTCAAGATAAAAGGAATCCATAACACTGCTTCAGAATTAATGATGTCATGCCATCTCCATCAGAGAGTTTATGAGTGTTGGTTTCTTAGACTCTCATAAAACAGATAATTTATCAGTTGTGCTAAATGAGAGAAATCACCCTCCAGCTGAAGTCAGAAATGTGCATGCTTTGATTCCATTGGTAGGGAAAGAGAATGTTATGTTACTAGACGAGCTGTCATACTGGAACTAGATCAGTGCTGTATTTTATTTTGGAGTGAAATTATCTAAATATTGAAAAAGTGTTCTTTAATTATAATCTTTAAAATACTTAAGCATCAACTGACCTTTTTGCATGTGTGGTGTTTTCCTTTTGTAAGCACAGCATCGCACACAGAATTCCTTGGCATGCTGGATCCCTACTTAAGTCTAACTTGTCATCAGCACCAATGGCTCTATGGCTTTTGGACTGGAGATACCTTGCATTCATCCATTTTTCAGCGTGAACCAAGAAAGCTCACATCTGAGTGGCAAATTCTTGGACTTTGAAATGCTCACTGTCCTAAGAATCTTAATATGTTTTAAAAACAAACACACTCCACTGCCCCCCACCCCACCCCTCAACAAAACTGACCCAAAAAACCAACAAACCGAAAACCAACCTGAGGAGTAAAGAGAAGAAATGTCTTTATTTCTGGTTACAGGTAGTAAATTTTGAGACAGACTTGTCCATGGTCCCTACCAGAGCTAGGGAGAGAACCCAGACCTCCTGCAAAACCATTTCTCCCTGCTGTTGTACCAAGCAACTTGCTAATTTGAGAGTAATATAGTTCCCTTTATCAAAGGCTATCTAGGCTGATGTAATATTTTGGCTGCAATCAGGTGGATCATAATAAACGATCCTTCTCTACTCGGCTCTCCTGAGACCTCACCTGGGGTATTACGTCCAGCTCTGGGCCCCCTAACATGAGAAGGATATCAACTAGTTGGAGTGAGTCCAGAGGAGGCCATGAAGATGCTCAGAGGGCTGGAGCACCTCTCCTATGAAGAAAGGCTGAGAGAGTTGGGTTTGTTCAGCCTTGAGAAGAGAGGGCTCCGGGGAGACCTTATAGCACCTTCCAGTACCTCAAGGGGCTTACAAGGAAGCTGGGCAGGAGCTTTTTACAAGGGCCTGTAGTGATAGGACAAGGGGTAACGGTTTTAAATTGAAAGTGGGGAGATTTAGATTGGATATCAAGAAGAAATTCTTCATGGAGAGGGTGGGGAGGCCCTGGAACAGGTTGCTGTGGATGCCCCATCCCTGGAAGTGTCCAAGGCCAGGCTGGATGAGGCTTGGAGCAACCTGGTCTAGTGGAGGGTGTCCCTGCCCATGGCAGGGGGTTGGAACTAGATGATCTTTAAGGTCCCTTCCAACCCAAACCATTCTGTGATTCTATGGAATTTTCTGGAATTATTTCTAGTTCTCCATTTCTTTTCTTATAAACAACTTCTTGCACTTGGCAAATTCAGTGTCTCCCAGAGAGCCAAAACTGCTAAGTTTTCCACTAATTTCTAAAAGTAAGTCTTTTAGTATTTTTTCTTAAAGAAGACGAGATAAATATAAGGGATCCTATGTAATTTATGATTTTCAGTATTTCAGCAGTTTCTGTTATTTCTACAAGATGTGATGGCAGTGTAAGAGTGTGATTTTGTGGCAGCTTAAACCAAACTAAATTGGGGTTGCTGCAGCCTCACCCATCCCCTTATGCCCCCAAACATGTTCCCCACTGCCCCTTTTATGCCTGCATTGGCATTTATGCGTTTATACAGTGCTTATGCTGAGACAGGGAATTGATGTGACCAAATCTAAGCCTACTGAGAGAGAGGGAATAAAAAAAAAAGAGACATCCTTCCGTTCCCTGAAGCATCGTATGGTACAAGTGCACAAATTCCAGTTCTGACAAAAGCAGAGGGCAGGAACACAAAGCTCAGGGTCAAAGTAGAGACGCTCAAAGTAGATCACAGCTTCTCTAATACTGGAGGTAGTTTAGTGGAAGTTTACAACAACATAGGTGGTAATGAGTATACCAAGCCTACAGCTCATTTCTAATGTCCCAGGTGGCTGAGATGCTACCTTTTATCTGTGACTGCATGGAATAGGTAATGTGGAGACATATGTGTGTCTGGCCTGAAGCATATTCTAAGGATGACTTTTCATCAGGTCAGCTCTTCAGAGAGGGTGAGAAGTGATTCAACCTCCAGACAAAGAGAACAGGTTAGACAAGTGCCAGTCACCTGTGGGGTATGTTGATATGAGAGTTGTGGTGTGAGCATCCCATGCTGTTCCCGCTGCAGGTCCAGAGCTAGCTATGAGAACAGCCCAGGGATAAAAACCTTGTTTTTACTGGCTTCAGTGTCCAGGCATCTCATCTAAGCCATAATGCAGGGACTCGTGTTGCAAACACAGGAGAAACATTGCTCCTTGCTTCTCTTTTTTTGACAATTTTGGATAAGTAATAGCCAACTCTTTTGCTTCTGGGAAATGAGAATAATAGAGGCTGCAATAGCTGCAGGACATGGATGTATTTCCTTCTCTCAAAAGCTGCAGCTTTTGCCACCTGTCAGTGACACAATGGATTTTTAAACACTGTATATATAATATAGCTCTCACTACTGCATAGGCCAATGAGGGTTGGGCTTGACTCCCAGTAAAGTTTTCTCTGCGCATACCAATTTTCTTGATGTCTTTTTTTTTTTTTTTTGTAAAACTACAGTTGCCAGATTTGATACAAGCATCTTCATTTTGCTGCTGGCTTTGTATAGTTTTACACTCTAGCAACTTCAACAGATATTGAAAAAGCTTTTCTCTCTGGTCCTTGCCTAGTTAAGTACTATCTATGACCTCCTGGTTTACTGGTGAAAATGGGATTTACAGGGAGAAACACAAAGAGAGAGTGGAAGAAATCTCTCTCCTGTACTCTAGAGATAGTTTGGTGGACATTGTAGTGACATTTCTCAAGGTGAGATGGAGATGGATTGCTTGTACCTGAGTGAGACACCCAGCAAAATACAAATAGAGCAATAGTGCAGCTGGAGATCAGGATTCATACTGGCTTTACACAGTACAGAGATTTCCACATTAGTTGCTGTCAGCATGGAGACTCCTTGGCATTATTAGATCAAAGAAAGGTGCTAATCCATCACAGAAAATGGCTCAGGACTTGATTTATATTCATTTATCTTTGCTCTGCAAAAATGCTTTGTTTCTTATCCTTCTTTGAATCAGGCCAGGCTAATATATTGCCATCTCAATCATCATTTGGCACCTACTGAGATGAAGAAGCAGTGGTCAGGCCTGCAGGGCCTTAACAGTAAATCAGTGATTTATTAGTAAGAGTTGGGCAGGAAGGTGAAGAGGATCTTGAAGAAAATGGGAGACTGTAACATTTTTCTCTTCATATCTGATTATTCTGCCCTGAAGAACTATAAAACAACAAAAACCCAAACAAAACCAAGTATCTTCAGGTCTCAAAACACGGCATTAGAAAATTAATTACTTTATCTTTTTACCTTATTATGGTGATATTGCAATTAGCCTGCAAATGTACAGGTGGAAAATGAGTGGCTTTGCCCAGGTAGCTACAATGGTATCAGGTTCCATCGGTATTAAGAGAGGCATGCCCAGCTCTGCTGAACCAGCCTTTGTTTAATATGCCACTTGTCAGGAAATGAGGCGAGGGAAAAGGTGACAAATTATACTGGGGGTTAAAGGACAGAGAGTGTTGTAAGTTCCTCAAGAGCCTGAAAATTGTTAGGAAAAATAAAGTATTTCCACGATAAGAAAGCAGAAGTGGCTCTTACTTATGGGACTGTTTCCTGTGCTCTCCCATTCTTTTGCTGATCCCTTCATCGGGTAATGTTTGGGGTTTTTTCCTGTTCCTTTCCACCATCCTTCTTCAATGTATCTATTTCCAGCCTCTCTGAGTCTCCCGTGTGTTCCTTTCCCTTTCCTGTTACTGTTGTATTTATTTTTGGAAAAATATAGGTCTAAAGTAAAATTTAAACACCAAATAAGTCTACATGGTGGAGCAGTGATGTGTCCTATCTCCAATGCCAATCTTTACTCCTATCTGTAGTTTGAAATTCCCTAAATGGAGCTGCAGTGCGGTCTAGTTTTAGCATTTACCAGCTTAGCTTGTTTTAACAGTCTCTTATTTGAACTGTTGCTTTAATTATTTGGGGAAAGGAACAGAGTGCCATTTGAGGAAAAATAGTATTCTTAGATCATTGAGCCTCCCCAAATCTGTATTTGCCATGGTGTCGTGGTTTAACCTTGGCTAGCAATAAGGTACCACGTGGCTGCTCGCACACCTCCTCCCCTTCAGTGCTCCACACCAGTAGAAGAGGAGAATTGGAGGAAAAGACAAGGAAGCTTACAAAATTGAGATAAGGACTATTTAATAATTGAATATAAATTCATATTATAGTGACACTAAAATACTAACAATACTACTAGTAATAAGTAATTAAAATAATAGAAAATAAAACATATGATACAATTTCTCACCACCTGCCAACTGATACACAGCCAGGTCCCAAGCAGTGAGAGTCAGAGCCCAAGACCCTGACAAGTGGAGCCCTATTGCAGCAGAGTCTGAGTGAGCCCCATAAGCAACAGCACAACCAGGAAAGCCAACCAACCCACAAATGAAAGAGTTAGTGAAGGAGAAGAAAAAAAAAAAAAGTTATGGTCCCCCAGCCCACTCCCCAGTTATGCACTGAGCATGATGTACTATGGAATGAAATACTCCTTCGGTCAGTCTGGGTTAGCTGTCTGTACTGTGTGAACCCCCCCACTGCTTGTAGGGAGAATGCTGGGATGCAGCTGCAGCATCAGAAGCTGGGAAAGACCTTGAATTTGGTGCAAGCACTCCCCAGCACCATCTAAAAAGACACCTTATCAGTATTATTCTCAGGGCAAATGGAAAACCTAGCTTCAAACCAGCCACTGTGAAGAAAATTAACTCTTTCCTGACTAAAACCAGACACATGGTTCTAGCTTTTGCTTTCCTCCATGATAAATTTAAAAAGCCTCTAAGAGATTTTTTTTCTTGGCAATAGTCAAAGCTGTTAATGTTACTAGGATTTAGTGGTTATATACAAACAGCTGAATCCAAAAAGTGATTACTTATGGGCATGGGATTATTTATGTGATATGGGTCCTTTCTTTTCAAGTACTTCCATGCTGTGCATCCCTGCTACACAGCAGTAGAGATGCTGCACGTTGCCATCAGAAAGAAAATCGTGATGTAGAGCAACATAGTCTGGGTTCAGCAGAGAACCAACAACATAAAAAATAAGAGTTTTATCTTATAGCCTAATGAATACAGAATTTTTATAGACATAGGTAATGCTATGATCTTTAATAAAAAAAGAAAACATTTTTCCAACTAAGTTATTTTTTGTCAATCAAAGGATCTTCCTGTGAGAACCAGTTTTCCATTTCTTTCTTAAGAATTGTAGGAAGGTTCCCTGTAATCTTGATCTTCACCACCAGTGTCTGAGATGCTGCCACAGGAATATCGTCACATTTAACATCAGGCTTAAGTGTTCATTGTTGGAAATGGGTGATAACTGAAAAGGGGGAGAGGAAAGCAACATAATAATAGCTGCCTGCTTTTTTGCTTGCAGTGAGTTTGTTACTGAGGTCATCTTCTCTAGTAAGTGGGTTGCCACGGTCCTACTGCTTGGTTAGCCCCTGACTGTGACCATGGGGAAGTTATTTTGGCACTGTATAATTCAGGATTACCTGAAAGATAATTGGCTTCCTGATTTTGAAAGTTATTTAGAAGAATGAGCTGCAAAGTTGTGGATAAGCAGGTAGGCGTTCCAGAGTTCTTTTCCTACACTTCAAGTCCCTCAGAATTTGCCAGCATTGAGGGGGATGGGGCTGAACTGCTCTTCTGACAGAAGTGCAAGAAATGCCACTTTATTTTGGAGTTAGCAGCAAGGATTCCAGAACATTTAAAGAAAAATTTTTTGGTTCTCTCTCTGTGAAGAAAATTAACTCTATCCTGACTAAACCCAGCAGAGACTGGTAGAAATTATGGGCACACAATCATAACATTATTTTTGCTTATTATCTGTGAGAACAACCACTTCTGTATTTTGAGTGCTGGCTGTGTTCTTGCGAAAGCTGTCTGGCACATGTGTGCTCACTCCCTGAGCTACCCAGTATTATTCCTTTGGGGGACGCTGTCAGTGGCCCTGTGTTTGCACGGTACTGTAAAACAATGAGAACTTGCCTTGCTCTAAAAAATACTTTCCTTTTTACTTCTCCATAAGACAATTTTTCGTGTTCTTTCATCATCTCACCCAAAGGAGGTCACCTGTACACGTAATTATGTTCCAGGTGTCAAGAAAATAATTGTATGCTATGAAATGGTGTAATTGGAAAGTCATGTGGTTTAATCCATTTCAGATGCAGTGCATGGGTGTAATAAAGATATCAAAATGTATTTTTTCTGTTAAAAAAACCCAAACAAATGAGATTTAGATGCTAATTTTCGTTCTCTACACAGATGACATATTAAAAAACTGAAACATGTGCTGGTATTTCCAGATTCTTCAAAGAACCATGCCCATCCAGTCTGAGCACTGCAAACATTGCTGCTTTTTACGCTTATGCAAAAAAGATGCTGTTCTAGAATAAAAATATAGGCAACTTATTTTTCTTCTCAGCTATTTAGAGTTATAACAATGCAGGGGATCCATTAATCTGAGTGATTTCCTGACTAAGTATTACATTACATAAACAATGTAAATGTCTATAAATAACATAGAGACAACAGCATTCTTTTGAAAATAAAATTCAAAGAGATACTGTTTGAAAAGTGAGTACTTGCTTGGGGCAGTTATATTTAGGGATGTAATGGAAATCTACAAGTTACGCTTTTTATACAAACTATAAATGGCTACAACCAAGAGACTTAGACTTTGAAATGCATTTGGCACTACGCAGTGAGAGAGACAGCCTGGCAGTGGAGTTGTTGAGGTTTTTTTGCTGCTAGCTTTACAAATATTGCCAAATTCTTATGGTGTTGCTACTTATAAAGGGCACATTCAAAAACAGATATTGTATCTAGTCTTGTTTGTAACTTGTGTTGAGCCTTGAAAGGCTGAATCCTGGAAGGAGTACAAGCATGATGATGATGAGCAGGTGACAGGGGATAAGAAAGAAGAATGCAGATGCAGAAGTAAAGAGTAAAATAGGTGCTAGAAGCCAGAGCAAGTGGCATACACCATGGAAAAAAGCCAAGCATGAATATAGATGGTATGAGATGGCCCTTTTGTACCACACACAAAGTGAGAAATAGGTGTTGCAAAGATAAGAGGGCAATATTCAGGAGCTGGTGAATAAGTGGAATTCTTCAGTTCCACTTCTGAGTCTTCAAACAAATTGGTCGTTGTTCAAAAGCTCTCCAGGATGCTTTGATGTGAGGAAACAGAAAGTTGCAAAATGCTACCATTAGTAAAGGAATGATTTTCTGGATTGTGGGGTACAAAAGTGCCACATACTTCCAAGTGTTTGTTGGAAGAAATAAAAATTACAAGAGGACTAGCTTCTGTTCTGAGATACAGTTGTTGGTGGTCTTTAGCACTATCAAAACACTCCTAGAGAGTAAACCCTGTCTAATGGCACATGTTGAACACCATCATTGTTACCTGTATGGTGGAGGTTTGTGTTTATACTTGTCCCAAAAACTTGCACTCACTAAAGCTAATACTGGGCTCCAGGCAGTTTTGGGGTAAGAATGACAACGCTGGTGATTCATGAACTACTCATGCATGTAGATGCTGGTGTGAGCAATTTACTGTAGCTAAGCTGACAGCAATATTGGATACAAAGTATCAAATCTGCAATATATTGTCTTTTTTACTGGTGAGCTATGAAGGATACACCTACCCCAAATTTCCAGTCACTGCTGGCCAGTGACTCAAAACCTGAATCATTTTTGTCTGTGGGCATAGTATGCATGTGATCAACCTGGCAAGACTCCAAACCTTGCCCTCTTGAGGTCAGACTTTAGGGTCTCAGGACTGTGCTCTGTTTCACTTAGATAATATTTCAATCTTATATTGAGTGACAGATGCTTATTTCACCCTGACAAAATCCATCGTGTGCAGCTCTGCATCAGGGGCCTGCACTGCTGACAGCTAATGCAGACAATCCTTGAGTCATCTAGAAAAAATCCGCCCTTTAGGAGCAGCAGTTTGATTTCCTCATGGCTTTTTTAAAGTAAGCATAGAATAAATATCTCTTACAATGAACTGATATTTTCAGTCATTAACTGGTATAATTTCAATGTTGATGTTTATTATTAAGTGACCAAAATTTCTAAAATTATATTTTAATGGCATGTTTACTACAGCCAGGAGAGTCTACCCTGGTTAGATTTTATCAGGCCAAGGGCTCACCTGTACAAAGTTGAGGGGCAGGGGTCATGTAAATTCTTCAAAAAGATTACTCTGGAATAACTGAGAAGGGATTGCATGGGATTATTCTGGAGTACTGCCCTGGTCAGATTCTTCATCTAGATGTTCCCTAGGAAAGGGACCTGGGAGTGACAGGGGATATAAATTCACTATCCTCTTTGTGTTTGGCAAGCATACAGATCATGGGATGTATAAATAGAAGAATTGAATGCAAGGCAAGAGATGTCATTATGGCATGTACAAATAGCTTAGTCAGACCACATCTGGGGAACTGGGCATGATTCAAAGACCGTATTTCAGGAAGGACAGTGAACAATAAAAAGTGGATTAGAAAAGGACATTGTAGAGGGTATGAGGGGTCTTGCTGGTGCCTGCAGTTGCTGCAGTCTCACTGGTTACTCCAAATGAAGCTGGTTTTACTGTAAAAGCATCTAAATTGGAGACTTGTAAAGAATTCCAAGGGAATGGAGCAAGTGAATAAACCTCCCTAAACTTTCTAATCCAACAGTAATGCTACTAAAGGACTTGGTGTTTCTGCAGTTGCCATTGTTTACCTGTTGTACCCCTCTCTCTCTCCTCTCTTATTTTAAAAATAAGGTTTTGTTTTATCTTTCATATATTGTTTCGTGTATATATGTTGTTTCCTATTCATAATTTCTTTTGGTATTTTTGCTACATTTGTCAGAATAACTGTCCTGATACTGTATCTACCTCAGAATCTCTGTCAGGCTTAAATCCATTTTGTCTTTCTTACCCTGTCAGTTGTGTAAAGCTCTTCTTGTATCTGTTGTGGTTTAACTCCGGCTAGCAAAATACCATGAAGCTGCTCTCACAAATCCTCCTCGAGGGGAAGAATTGGAGGAAAAAGAAATAAGGAAGCTCGTAAAATTGAGATAGGAACTATTTACTAATTAAATCTAAATCAATATATACAATAGCTACTACTAATAAATAATTAAAATAGTAGAAAATAAAACATATAATACAATAGATGATACAATATGTTGCAATATGATACAGTTTCCACTGACCACAGATCCACTGACCAATGCACACTCAGATGTTGAGTGATGAAAATCAGATCCAGAGAGCCCGAGAAACACAGCCCCAGAGTGATTGCAGCTTGGGAGCCACAGCCCAAGGGCCGGAGGCCGGGAGCTGATGCAGCAGGTTCCAAGTGAACCCTATCAGCGACAGTGTGGCCAGGAACTCTAAACAACCCAACTCCCTCACAAATGAGCCAGCACAGGAATTAGCAAAGCAGCTAACGCAGGGGGTTAGCAAGTTCCCTGGAGAGACGAGCAAGGGAGTGAGAGAGAGAGAGCAATGGGAAGAGTAATGGCTACTGGACCCCCTTCCCCGCCCAAGAGAACCAGAACATGACGTACTATGGGATGAAATACTTCCTTGGTCAGTCTGGGTCAGTTACAGTATCCAAAGCGGACAAAAGACCTTGAATTCAGTGCAGGCCTTCCCCAGCACCAGCTGAGGCCTTATCAGTGTTTTTCTTAGCAACTTCCTAGTAACCACAGTAAAGGGAGTTAACCCTTTCCTGACTGAACCCAGCACAGTATCATAAGCTTGATTGAGATGGAATTACAGTTTATCACAATATTGTGTCCGTTCTTCTCAGAAGTAACTGTGTCTTAGAGAGCTTTGGGGTTGTTGAAGGTAAAAAGGGCTATGTAAATTAAAGATGGATTGTTGCTAAGGCTCAAAAACTGTACTATTAACACATACAGGAAATGGGGACACTGCTGAAACATTGAGTAGCATGAAGGAGTAAGATGAGAATGAGAAATGAAGCAAGAACACTGCTGCTGTCAGACTGTCCTTAACAGGAATGAAGAAATACCCCAATTTTCCAGATAAGTGAACTGGGACACTGAGGTTGAGTAAACTGGTCAGGGTTTACACAACTCCTTAATGCTAAGTCTTCAGCTTGTTGGACCACAACAAGCATTTTGGCACAGGATTCTAGTTTTGTACTCCTCTCACAGTGTGCATAATCTATTTATATCATGCCTCATAAAACTTTCTGGTTTTTTCATTGATATTTATAGCCAAATAGAGGCTTTTACTGGATCCTGAAAATAAGAGTTCTAGAAACCTAGGTGTTTTTCTCTCTAAACATTGCAGTCTAGTGTGGGTCTTCGCCTGCCCTCAGACCCTGTGTAGATCCAATACCTAGAAAAACACGTGCAAAATTGTAATGGATCAGCCTAGTTTTAGGGATGTACTTGTTGACATACTAGCACACATGCTCCTTTTCAAAAGTAGTTATAGTCATAAAACTAGGAAGCATTTACAGTTTGTATTTACAGATCATATTCTCAAAGGTCTTTCATTGCAACATGTAAAATAGATAGCATAGGTCTATAAACCTAGACTAAATGAATCTCTGGATCCATGTCGTGAGACCAGTGGCTCTGTGTTGGCCAGTTTCATGCAGACAAGGTCTAATGGCACAGGGAGATTTGGACTTCACAAAGAGCTGGTTCTGGTGCATGAGCTTGAATGTTGCTGCTTCTCCTTTTGTCTCTGTTTCTCCATCTAGGAAGTGGAAATGGGGACAATCAGCATCACATAAAAGCAGTGATACGTTCTGTCTTGCAAAGTATGCTGCTGCTGCTGCTAAAGATAAAATTTGCTGTGGTTTTTGGTGGTCACTAAAATATAAGACCAGGATATGTTCCCTTGAGCTTATGTTCAATCAAGCACTTGGGGCCAAGCCAGCTTAGTGGTTGTCCAGAATATCACAGGGGCATGAAAGTAATTAATGACTCAGTAAATACTAACTCAGTACTAAACCAAGGCTTTTCTCCTACATTTAGTCATTTGCAATCCTGTACACCACAACTGGATTCAAATATAATAGTTCTTATGGATATTTCCTACCTTCTCCCCTGTAACTTCCAGCACAATTCCACCATTTTCGTAGCAAAAGTGAAGCAAAGTATGTCAAATGTTTCCACATATGGGATGAAGACAGGACACAGTTAGTTACCTAGGAGTAAGGAGGCATTTAAGTATTTGTAGTGACTGTCGGTAGGCTTCAGCACCTTCTGTGGCAGTGCACGGAGAGGGTAGTGTTACAGGTCGTGTCGCACTGCAGAACCTGTGAACTCCGCTGCTTTCTCCTGCTTTTGGAACACGAGTTGCTGCAGCAACCTGCAATCCAGAAAAGGGTAGTGGATTTTGAGAGTGCTTTAAAACTGGGTTAGGGCATTTTGATACTTCAGTTAAGCAATGCCTGTTGACACTGAGCTTATATGAAGGACCAGACTGTGTGCTTTAAGACAACACATCTCTGATAACATTCCTGAAGTCCAGCCAAACTGCATTTTGTTAATTTGAAGGGGACATTGTCTCTACGAGCAGTTAGAGCATGACCTGGGAGCCCATGTGAGGGCTGTGTGAATCAGACAGATCTCTCCAGAAGTGTCTGGTTAGGACAGCAGCTCTGTGATGGAGCACTTGCAGAAGATTTAAAGATCTCTCCCTCTGCTTCAAGCTCCTCCCTCTTCTGCTTTTCCTCCTGTTTTCCATTACAGAATTACTGTTTAATGTGGATGCAGATACAAGCAACTGTGTTTGATTTTTCTTACTGCTGACAGAGACAAACTGAAAGAGATGCCTGCCTGCTGTATAGCAGAAGCCACATTATCTTCCTATATGTTAGCAACTACATGTATTGTTTCATGATCACAAGTCTCTCACAATCTATAGAATTACTATAGTTGATTATAGAGCCTGATGTGTTTAGATTTGAGTGAGTTATGTCAGGAACACTTTGGTTGCCTGCTTTTTTGGGGGGTGAGGAACATGTTTTTATATTCTGTCAGAATGATCCTGTCTCATTTCATAAAATAAAGGAGGGTTGTGCTTTCCTAGCAGCGGTAGGTCGGCAAGAAGAAAACAGAGCTCCAGGAATTGGCATTGATTCTAGGTGGTGGTGCTCTGGACTCCCAGTTGATTGGCAAGAGGGAACTGCATGGCATTGTGTTGCTTGGTAGAATGGGAAACAAAAAACAAGGAGAGCCTTGAATGCTCCTTGCCATGAAGAATTACAGGACTTTCTGCAAGGTGACAGCTAACTTGATGTCACAGCCAAATTCCAATGTGGGAACTGCAGTCGCAATTGGATGAGGTTTTTACTGGCTCCATTGAAATTGGTGGGATTTGGCTGTTCAGTGTAGTCAGGTCATCACCATCTGCCTGCAAAATTTTGACCTTCCAAGTCACAGCTCAGTTCACTGGGATCAGCTGTCATTCTCACCTCACAGAATGCTTCTTACAGAATTTATCACAAGCCAAATGTTGCCAAAGTACACTGATGCTGGAGACCAAGACCATTTTTTCTTATTTGGTTGCCTAATACATATTTGTAGCATATTCACAGCAGTTCTGATTTCACATATGTGGGGTTTTCCAGTACCAGGGGCTTTTAGAAACAATTTCTTACATATAACAATGATCCTGAATTTTCTGAGGACTTTAATTTCTGGTTGGTATTGCCAAATAGATACTTGTTTCCTGTTGTTCTACTTTGTATTGTGGTAGTGATCATTAATGAGAGCCACTGGTTTAGGTGCAGACACAACACAGAGAGAACCTGGTTTTATTCTGGCCAAAGGGAGTAATCAATACACTTTGTATTGTCTCACAGATCTTACTAGGTTTATAAAAATAAGAAAAAAGGCGCTTTTTTTTTTCTGTGTCAGTAGTTTACCGTGTATATCTCTATCCTAATTATATTCTCGATTCTTTACCTAACCTGTCATGAATACAGCCAGTGCATTTTTGAAATAAGGGAGTTAGTACCCTGGGCAATTTCCATGAGGAATCCCAGGCAGCAGAATTTGAATGCTTTCCAAACAAGTCTCCTTGGCTCTTTGCTACTTGTGAGTGGTCCCATCTTAACCTCCAGACATCATCTAAGTGTTTGAAAGTCATCAAATGACTTATAATTACAAGGAAGTTGTCTCCCAACATGAAGAATTTAGATTAAAGCAGAGAAAGCACAAGATAAAATCATTAGATTACATACAAATCTTAAAATAAAATTCAGGTAAAAGTTTGCATTTGCTTGTATCTTGATGTCAAAAGAGCCTTGTTGCTAGCCTCTCAGTTATAACGGAAAACTCAGAGGTGGCCCCAGGTTTCCTTACAGAAGTTGCTTTGCTTGAGGGCTGAACCGATTGCCCAGCTCGGGGAAGCCATTTGGACTTTTGCACAGCCCTGCTCATGAGAGCAATCACGTTACAGCCAAAGCTCTCAGCAGAACTGTCGCACCTCTTAAAGCAAAAAGATGCCCAATGGTGTGAACAGACTTTTCCCTGGGCCTAGCTCAGACTGTGGAAACATTTGCAGTTGCTATTAAAAAGCATCAAATTACAGACAACAATTTCAAAATCTTTAAGCAAGCAGAATAATTTGAGTTTAAGGAACTGCTTAACTGGAATTTCACCCAGTCATGACTGCCTTTTAAGCTCATTGGCAGCAAGAGCCCATGAACAGGTTTCATACATTAACTGAGGTAGAATAAATATGCCTTTATTTCCAGCTGCTATATCAAAGGCTATGGAAATACGAGAAACAAATAGTTAGCTAGCCATGCCTTAGTCGCAGAGCTACAAACGTGCTTTCAATTGGGCTGCTACAGGGTGTTGGCTCATGCCGTTTTAGGGAGGTGACTTCTTAGCTCCTTGTGCTCTTGAGGTTTGATCTAAGCCATGCTCAAATTAATAGTCTCTCACTAACTTTACCTGGGCTTGGATCCCATACTTAAAATCTTGGTTAATAAAAAAAAAAAAAAAAAAAAGGTGACCAGAATGCCAGGATACAGCCAGGGATGTGCAGGAAACACAGTGTAGCCCACATCAGAGAAAACACTGTCGAAACAGTGGTGTGCATTCCTGAAGGGTTCGTTCCTGCACGGTACTTACGTGCTGTTTCACATTGTTGTTTTGTAGGGAAAACACATTCTTGAACATCAGGAAATAAAGTAGCAGTTTTAACGTGATTTCAGGCAGAGTGTGTTTTGACATGAATTGATTTGTTTCAGTTACAGTTTTGCTTATTTAGCTAGCTGTGATCAAAACCAGTGATGCCACAAATATAAAAATACAGAAATGTGAATGCCAGAGAGAAATAAAAATTGCCCCTACAGTTTATACCTTTTGACTGCAGATTGCTTGACTTGGATGGGTGAAGAGCAGATACCACCATTTGGGGTATAAGTAGTCATCACAGTGCAGTTGTCCCTGTTATCAAACTATGTGTTTTTAATTGGTATTAAAGATTAAGTCCTGCTCCTAATTACAATACCAGTGGGCAGAGCTTGACTGCTGATGTTGTTGAGCCCAAATTTCTGATCTGAAGAGCAAAGATGAGGCTTTTCCAACTCTGCGCGGTTACTGGAAACATATGGAAGAGGAAATCCCAACTGGCGTGCTGCAAGACATAATGATTATGGGGTACGTTTCTACTTCTCTGCTCATTTGGTTTCTGCTCTCTGTCTGTCTCAAGAGCTGTGTCGAGAGGTGTGTTTTGTTATTCCCAGGCCTGCTTATACCTATCAAGGCCTGACAGACATGGGAAGCCTGTGTGAAATCTTATGCAATAAGCCTGATTCATACCCCATTGCCATCCTAGGGAAAATCCCCAGTGGCATCATCGGGCTTTGGCATGTGGCCAGAGTTTCGCTAACTTCCTTATTCCTCTGTCATACATAGGGGAAATTCCTCAGCTGTACCAAGGCAGATGGGAACATAAATCTTGTCCACAACTATCTAGTATGAGTAATTTTTCCAAAAGTAAATAAATCATCCCTGTTCCCTCTTATCCACAACACCTGGAAAACTGTTAACTGAAAAACTGAGAAAATGTTGATTCATTTGTGAGCCAACTTAAATCATTCTACAGATTTTATTTTTAATTCCTTGTTAGAAAACAGAACCCACTGAAACTGGCTGACAGAGGAAATGTGCCTGGCTTTTTTTTTTCCTCTGGCTTACTAATATAACTGCCAGTTTCTGTTTGTGCCTCTGTAGAATTATATGCCTCTATTTGAAACTTTTGACAAATCAGTCTATTTTCATTCTTCCTTTTCCATAAATTCAATCCATATGTCTTAAAACATCCTTTCATAGCTTTAACATGGAAAAAGAAGTGGCTTAGGCTCTGTATAGGAGGCTACAGTGTGTTTAAAGCAAGCTCTTCTAGTTTGCATGCATCGCTTCTGTTAGCTCTTAAAGCCTCAACTTCCTAATTATTCAGGTTATAGAGGGCATTGGCAGAGTTTTCTCCATTAATTAACAGTGATGTACAGTGAAGAAGCACAACAGGATAAATCATTCCCTTATCCTCAGAATATCCAGGAAGCTTTTGATGCAGCCCTCGGCTTTACCACCAAGCAGGACGAAAAGAGGATGTGAAAAGGATAGAAGAAATCAATTCTTCATAAAATTTCAAAAGAAAACATCAAGACAAAGAAACAAAGCTCTTGCACAATGCACTGCCCTTCAGCTGGCAGGGTTTTGTTTGACAATAATACACAGTACCTACATGACAGGAGGTCACTGCAATAGGAGCGAAGTACCTCCACAGCTAAGACTGAACCCAAGTCAGAAGGTGAGGGTAGGAAGGAAATGTGGGTCTAAGCTGTAATGTGTTGGTATGGCTGTACATGAATCACAGTTGAAAAATTAAAAATACAGGATGCAGCAGCGTAAGAGCACAGGCAGTCGTGGCTACAAATGTCCTCATTGGAAATCACAGAATATTTGGGCCAGGGTGTGCTACTGTAATTGGAGGATAGAACCATAATTTAAAATATGGTAGCAACGTAACTGAAAATATGGTAGCAATAAGGGTACAGGAACACCAGCTGAGTGGACTGCAGAAGGCTTGTCAGAGTCCACCTGCACTGTGGATGCAGTGTCATGTTGTGTTTCATCAGACCCTCCCCAGGGTGCCACCAGAGGTGGTTGGTCCACTCTCCCACTCCAGACTCAGTCACATACCCATGCTCCTGACCTCTTATCAGTTCTCAAGGTCATATTCCCACCCTTCCCTCTGTGTCACACAGAGCAATCATGTGGCCAAAGGGCAACAAAATTCAGCTCACTAGTTTCATAGAATCATAGAATGGGTTGGCTTGGAAGGGACCTTAAAGACCAGCTAGTTCCAACACCCCTGCTGGGTTGGAGGGGTGTCCCTGCAGGGACACCCTCCACTAGACCAGGTTGCTCCAAGCCTCATCCAGCCTGGCCTTCAACACTTCCAGGGATGGGGCATCCACAGCTTCTCTGCACAACCTGTCCCAGTGTGTCACCACCCTCACCATGAAGAATTTTTTTCCTGATATCCAATCTAAATCTACCCTCATGCAGTTTATACCCATTACCCCTTGTCCTATCACTCACTACCTTCCCTTGTAAAAAGTCCCCATCCGGAATTCCTGTAGGCCCCCTTCAGGTATTAGAAGGTGCTACAGGGTCTCCCCAGAGCCTTTGCCTTCTCCAGGCTGAACAACTCCAGCTCTCTCAGCTTGTCATGGGAGAGGTGCTCCAGCCCTGTGATCATCTTCATGGCCCTCTGCTGGCCACTCCTTCTGGCCCTGCTCCTCCTCTTCTCCTAATTTGAAGAGAAACTATTCAACCAACAGATTTCTAGGAGGAAAGCAGGGGAGACAATATTTTTTTGGATCTCTGTGTTGCACTGTCTTGCTTTGTGGCTGCAGATCTGCCATGCTTGACCAAAAATAATGGGTGAAAAAGATGACTGGGGCGAGGTGAATGCTTGCCCCTTTTAGAAACTGCCTCCATCTTAATATGAAACTGCATGTCAGGTTTTTTGTAGCATCCCTAGTCTTTGCTCCCATTCCCAGCCAGATCACCTAAATGGTCTCTAATTTGCAATGAGTTGTAGGGATGTGCCAAAGTAGGATGGAGTCCCAGTAACAGCTACCTAAAACTGCTTGCAAATCTGTTGTGTTCAGTTACTGAGCATTAATGCTCATATGTGCAAGAAGATACAATAGGATTGTGTGTGTGGTAAATGTATGTGTGCAATGTCATCTCTCTAATCTCTCTCTCATAGAGGATTCATTTATAGAGATGACAATAGAATCAACCTTAAAACCTGTGGGTGTAGTTCGGCATATCCAAAGGTTCACACATGTAGAAACCATAGTCTGCGTATTTGAAACTGCATGCACGTTCAAAGAACTGGAATAGCCCATGGTTTTGTTTTCAGAGTTGCAAAGATGCAGCTACCATTTACCTTAGATGGACTTGAGGTTATCATCTTCCACACCTTTAAAAATCAGGCCCTTATATCTAGCAATCTGCAT
Organism: Rhynochetos jubatus; assembly: GCA_027574665.1. Taxonomy (NCBI): domain Eukaryota; kingdom Metazoa; phylum Chordata; class Aves; order Eurypygiformes; family Rhynochetidae; genus Rhynochetos; species Rhynochetos jubatus. Next base: position 20,234,347 of record CM050663.1, on the reverse strand, counting down.
ACAGCTGCTCAAAAGCAAGCTGTGTGTGCACAGCCGAGTTGTTGTATAAACAGTAGTTGAGACTTCAGTAAAGCTTTTCATGTAGTTTTATCTCAACTGCAATTTGTTTCTAGTTTTTAAAGGCTGTAGAAGCATCCAGCCTTATATCACAGAGCCTAGTTCCAATGCTTCAGCCAGTCCAGTGTTATTTACAGCACTGTTTGATTTTATTTGAACTGTAGTCCCCCAAGAAAGCTGCAAACATGTGCAAAATCACTCCTATCAGGACCGGTCTTTTTGCTCCTGAATGTCACTTGTAACAGGACTGTTCTTTGCTCTTGTCCCTAGGTGTGCTGTCCCTGCCTGCATACTTCAGCCCATACAACGATGGCTCTGTGTGCAGCGATGGACAGGCTGATGCTTACGCCCAGCTGGAACTCCGAACTTTAGAGCAGTCTCTGCTGGCAACTTGTGTTGGAAGCATCTCTGAACTGAGTAAGTTTTGGATGTGATAGGACATGTGTTCCTTTCAGTGAGGCCAGGAGATCCAGTCCCTCCAGTTTTGCGGTCAGTTGCTGTTGTTGACAGCCTGAGCAGTATTTGGCTAATGTTGTATAACATTAATTCTCTTGTGGTGTTGTTTATGAGAATCCAGTTGTTTCATTAGATGACTTTATATTTAATTCACCTTGGAGGTGTGGAAGATGTGTCTTTTCTAGCCTGTTGGTAGTTAGTGTTGATAGTGCCAGCAGAAGATGGATGCTTTTGCCTAGATGCCTCTGGAGGCTTTCTTGCACAGTTATGGAACACAGCAGTGGCACCTCCCTCAGATGGCGAAGAGAGTTTTCTTTGTTAGTGTGTGCGCCATGAAAATGTCAAGGACACAGGATATTCAAGGAAAAGCTTTTTGGTTACTTGAAAAAACAAAAAGTGGAGGGAAAAAAGAATCTGAGAGCATTTTGGTAACAAAAACCTGTTCAAAACCTTCTTTTTTAATGCTAACCAAATGAAATGTTCGATTCCTAGACTCCTCACAAAGCCCCTTTAAAGTAAACAAAAATGATTTGTGTTTTCCCATCTACTTTCCCCTTGCAGCGTTTCTGCTGGCATCACTTTCTTAGGCTCCACCACTTGAATGCTAATGAATGTCAGGGCCAGCAAGGAGTTTGTGGGTTTCACCATTTATTTTGCAACCTGCCTTAATTTGAGGTTTTCAAATTCCATTAACACACCTCTATTTATCCTGGAACACAAGAGAACATTTGTAGCGTGGGCCTAAGATTGAATACAGCTTCCTCTCTCTCTTCCCCTGTCCCTGCTTTGGCCAACTTGCTCATTACCTCTAGTGAATAGATCTCCTAATACAGTTGCCTACTTTTTCCCTTTTTTTTCTTTAGTGTCACTGCACATTGCCAGAAAAATAAAGAGAATGTGTGTGCGAGGGAGAAGGAACATTATTCTGAGCTGAAAATTTGAATTCCAGCTGCATTTCTCCTATAACTGCGCAGGCTTCTGTGTTAGTACCAGTGCTAAAGGATTCATGATACTCTCGTAAAACATTTATATCATGGAGAGTCGGCAGCTACTGAAGTGGAAAGGAAGAGATGTTAGAAGGCTTTTCCATTCTGAAGTGGGTGCTTAACTGACTGCACTGTGCAACAATAAGTGGCACAGCTTTACATTGCAAACAGGTGTTTAATACTCTCTCGATCTGAACCACTAATAAAGTTGTCCTGTTTAGACATATGCTTTGTGGGGGGTTCTCCCTAACCTATGGAACACTAGAACCCCATGGATTCAGCTGGAGGTTATTTGGCAAATTCAGTGTGTTGCTCTTAGATATAAATGAACAAATAATAATAATTTCCTAAGGATTTCAGAGAGAGGTGGGACTAATTCATAGCTGTGACACACAGCTTAGCTCAGGCGCTTTCTCAGGAACCAGCTTGCGATGGGACGACTGTTTCAGTTCCATCCTTTCCCAGTATTGTAACTGTAGGACACAATAGAGTAACATTTCCTGTGAGAGTTTTAAGGGTCTGTAAAAAATAAAGCAGCAGAGGATTGTCCCAAGGAAAAAATAGATCCTAGCTATGTATAGTAGTCCATAGTAATCGTTCTGCTAATTGGTATGGTAGTCACGCTGCTCAAAGATGTAGTGTCTGAAGCCTTTATTGCAAAGCTCTTGAGAGTCTGTAGTGCACCACAATAAAAGCAGAGTAATCAGGGTGTGCCCAAAGCAAGTTTGTTACACAAAGACCAGCATAGATGCTGGTTTGGGGTCATTGCTCTGTGAACTTTTAAAAAATCTATAGTCTTAAAATGCTTTCCAAGTAGAAAATGTGTTGCCTTCTTCCAGGCCTCCTGAAGTCCACCAGTGCTCTGACACAGACGCAGGTTGGCTCAAGTTCAAAGACTAAGCAGCCCAAAAAGCTCCTGGATTCAGCTTCTTGCAAGGTTCAGGGGCAAACTTCTGGCACATCATGTGACAGTCAGCATGATAAAGATGATTGGCTTTTTAAGAAGAGAGTCTTGTTATTCCGGAAGAACCTGCAGCTCTATGGAGAGTGAGAGTAGCAGGCCCCTAAAGGAAAGTATTTCGTTATTTAACATAACAGCATTAATTTGTCACAAGTGCCTGGGTCGGAGGATGCCATAACCCAGTTGAAAGAAATGAGAACATGCTCATAACATGAAATGGTTGTGCTGCAGATATGAGTAAAGTATTTGTACTAGTGTTACTGGCTTAGCCTTGTGAAAGCTATGCTACCAGGTTGGACAGTGGACATTTTACAAAGATATCAGTAGGTTTTGTAGGCAGGCAAGAAACTGGTATACATGGTTGGAAAGAGGAGAGAACCAGCATTGAAACAGGATGGAAAAATTGCTGTAAAGCTGTTGTTCTGAGTGTATGGTGACTCAGAGAAGTTTAATTCCATATTTTCTAATTAGTAACTTGTAATTTGAAAGAAAGTTAAATGTCCCATACAACAACCTGCAAAGTGGCAGCTTGAGGAAGGCTTGTGCCTTTGTGGAGGGGAAAGGATATGTTCAAACAAAACACATTTCTCTTAGCTGTGAGAGATTTTATTTAGTTGGAAAAGCGTACTTAAGAGGACTGTGGATGAATAGTAAAGAGATGCTTTTGCATTCTTTCTCTTTGCACAGGTGATTTGGTATCACGAGCAATGCACCACATGCAGTGCTTGAATGCCATCCGCCCAGGAATGAGTCCCAGTCGGCAAACCCGGCAGCAGCAACCTATCTCCTGGTCCCCTGATGCTCTCCACACCCTCTACTACTTCCTACGCTGTCCTCAGATGGAGTCCATGGAGAACCCCAACCTTGACCCTCCAAGAATGACCCTGAACAATGAACGGTGTGTAGGCTGCTCAACTGTTAGTAGTCAAGGAGTTAGGCTAAGGAGGTCTCCTTTTGTAGAGCAGCTACCTTTGCATGGGCAGCTCAGGCAGGTTTGTGGGGTGCTACCTATCAGGCATCAGTTATTCCTTCAGTCAGGCCAGATTATGTTGTCAACCTTGCCAAGTTTACAATTCCTTGGAATTGGAATTGGAAAGTTAGCTGTTTCTTCATGCAGTTTTTCTGAGTGAGGCATATACTTCATCCTGCCAACAAGGCTTGTCTGGAGACACTGCCAAAAGTACATGTGGTTGCCTAAAGCAGTAAAGACCTTACCAAAGAAAATGTTACCTTCTGAATAGCACCAATTAACATTCTTGGGAAAAGCAATGTCATTTGCTGTGGAGAGGTTTGAAGAGATTTATGAACATCCTTCTTAAGGATTATTTCAGTTGATGCTGTGTGTCTGGTATAGAAAAAAATTTATATAGGAAGCAAGTAACTACGCAAAAAATGCAGTGGGTCTCCCTACCTTCTGCCAGCATCATAACTGACTCTGAAAGTAGGACCATTATTAGAGTGGGTCAGAAATATTGCAGTGGGATGTTTTTTCTGTTAGAAACCTCCCTGGTTTCCTTCCCGCCCAGCTACTTGGCAGTCTGCCTGACAGGCCAGTGGCAGCGGAGAGCTGAGCAGCTCTCACAACCCTGGCCACAAATGGAGCTCTTTGACAGGTCAGGCAGCTTCTGCTCCTCAGCTCAAAGACAGACTGATAGCTGGCTGCCATGCAGTTGCATTCTGGACTGGTTTCCCCAGTTTGAAGTGCATATCCAATTATATCTTTATTTCAGAAATCTTACCTAAATAGGAAATTCTGGTTTTTTAATTAACTCTATCCAGTTTCTATGCTAGCTTACTCTCTGGATGTCTTTTAGTCTGCTGGACATCAGGCAGATGGCTCTATCCTGGCCCTTCCCGAAAGCAGACTGTAGGTGGAAAGTTCTGTAGTGTAATGAAGTGTTGAAGACTAGGGTGGAGTCTACATTCACAAAACAAAAAAGCAAGATGCTTGTTGGACAGGTGAGCAGGGAAAGGAGAACATCTCTGCAGCTTTGTAAACAATGTTGTTTGTTCTTCCCAACTTGCCAAAGATTTAGCCCTCCCTCTTTTCCCTATCCTCTTCTGCACATGTGGGGATTATGCTGCTTTTTCCTGTGCTCCATGCTGGGTAGCCTGTTTTTGTTTGTTTGTTTTTTTATTGAGACACATCCTAATAGCTCTGATTGCACTATCTTTTGTCCGTGCGTTTCTGATGCTGCAAGTCAAGCTCATCTCATGCAGACCTACTTAGGCCTGCACCAAACCTGATGGCTGATTTCAGCAGCCCAAAAAGCTTCTCGTAGCTGTGTTCACCACCAATGGAGCCATGGCTTCACAGCCAGAGCCTGGCTAGTCAGGAGTGAGAAGACCTCTTGAGAATAATAGTAGATTGAACCTCCTTTTAAGGCTCCGAGAGTAAAGACCTCTTTACAGGGTGCAAAAAAAGATTGCCTTTCTGCTTGTCTGATCCTCCCCCAAAATCCTTTCAAAAAGAACAGTCTATGAGAAGAACTCACAGGAGAGGGAACCGATGTACAGGTGAAAAGAACCAAGAGGAATTCAATGAAGTTGAATAAAATAGGAATAAGAAGAGGCATGGCTGCACAGCTCGGAGTCTGTTGGTAGCTCTGTTTGTTGGGCTCACTAATCTTAATCAAATACCCTGCCTAGTGCAAGAGGATTTATTGTGCATTTCAATTTTGCACACTGTGCAAAAAATGAGTTTTCATGGGGCCAGATTCTGCACAGTTCTCACAGTTCTACAGCTGAAGCTGCTAAACAGCTTGTATCAGAAATGTAGATTAAGCTTTCTATTTTGTGTTGTGTTCTTTTTAGTGCTCTCGGTATAATAATGTCACTGCAGCAACTTGTTTTGTAAACTGAGGATAATAAATGAGTTTAATCAGGAGTGCAGTTATCCAAATGCTCCCAAACAATGCTTTTCACATGGTTCACTGAGTGTTTTTGGAATGCAGGCTGCAACTCTATTCTGCTTTAAAATCCACAGTAGATCCTATAACAGCTGGTGTAAAGGAAACTTCTGCCATTTTTTTCTGACCAGTACTTAGCTGGAAAGGAAATTAAAGAGGATGTACTAAAACGGAACAAAACCTGACATTAGGGGGAAAAAACCCAGAACCTAAGGGTCTATTAGTTTAAGCAGTTGGCTTTGAAAACTTTATGAAACCTAGAAATAAAATTAATACTGCCTGGTATGCCAGCAGTGAACATCCAACCCTACCTTTCATTTGCTCCAAAGTGTATTTGTATGTGTCTTACTGTATTGACCTCTGGTCACATTATTTAGCATAGCCAGTGGGATAAATATTGCTAGCAGTACTTTATGCAGGATATAGTTTACTCTTTTCTAGCTTAAGAGGAGAGAAGGTTGAGGCTGTGTGTGAGATGCCAGACTCACAGCATGATAGATGAGGGCACTGATTAACCTAATGTGACTTGGCAAAGCTGTGCAGCCAGGGTTTTTTTTAATTCTTTCCTGAGCTGTGCTAAATCATCTGCAAACTCTGCATTGCTTTTTTTGTGCATTTATGCTCTCTCTGGGATATGCTTTTTATGTGCCCTACAATCCCAATTCATTTTCTACTGAAAAAAAGTCTCAGTCACAAACAAGGACAATAATAATGCTGACCTATTTTGCATTTGTTTGTGCTTCAGTTTCTAGACTGCTGTGTAAATCTGTTGGTGTTGAACACCGATCTGAAATTTAGCAGAGAGAGGCTGTTAGAGTTGTAGACATGGTAAAACCTGATCTTCGTAAGATCTGCGAGCCAAGTTGATTCAGTGGAAGACACTGCAGTTATTCAGTAGATCTAGAGACCTGACAACCTACTATCTGTCTTGCTTTCTCTTGTCTGTGCGCTTTCTCTGCGTCACACTGCAATGCAAGGCACTATGGAAATCATAACACTGTAGGGTCTGGAAGGTCTTTATTGTACTTCAACTTGAATGCAAGCATAGAATTCAAGTTCTGAAATTATGCTTAATGAATGGTGTCATATGCCATGAAGGGCTTTAAAAAATCAAGCTGAACTTCTGAACATATCCTGCAGCAAACCATGCAAGGTATGAAAACATACACACTTGCACTTAGGTATGCAAGGCACCCCAACGAATGGAACCAGTTTAAACTCATAAAAGCTATATGTGCCTTATCCATGCTAAACACCTTGGCAACTAAAGAACTGAGTTGGGTAAACTGTAGAGTCCTGCAGGAACGGGGTGGATATAGTCATCTCTCTAGAGCTTGGTAGATAGGTGAGCTTGTTGGTTTGGCCTCCAGCATGTGAATGATTTGGAGTACCAATAGGTTGAAACTCTGGAACGTTTGTGGGTTGATAATATCTGATTCTGATACTTAGCTCCATGTAAAGGCATTGGAGCAGAAGAAGGAGAGGAGGCACAATTAGAGAGAAAGCACCCAGGTATCATAAGCATTTGAAAAATGTCATAAACATTAGAAAGATTTCCACAATGAATGCAGCTGCTTGCTGCATGACCAAACCATGACCCAACTGGAACCCCAAAATGACCGTGTATTTACTGCATGGACAGTAAACTATCTGCTGTTTGGTGTCAAGTAGGCCACCCGAGGAGGTGTGTTTTAAATACAGAATGCCACTTGTGCAATCCTTTGGCAAACAAATGAGACCCTGGGGTGAGAAGAAGCTGCTTTACTCTGTAACAATAAACCTGACTGCCTGAAGGCTAAGAGCTTGGCTGTGTCATCAGGGAGCACATCTGTCTGTTGCTGCAAAGAAGTCTCTCCACTGACTAGTAAGACTTTTAGATTGTCTCAGAGACCATAGTCTGTATTGTGTCAGACAATGGGTTTTTGGACCATTAAGAACAAGCAGATGCATGGCACTCCCTTTCTCTCTGCTCAGTTTCTGCTCTGGGTTTTTTCCCATTGCTTATGACAGCCTGGCTGAGCTTGGAAGCACTGCAGTGTGAGATCATGTCCCAGAGCAGCAGAGCATGTTTGCTGGGATTGTTTGGGATACTGTGACTTGAGAAGGGCCATCCAAAGGTAAACAAAGTTGCTTTCTCCTTTCTTCACTTTTACCCAAGTGGAAAATAAAGTGTTGGTCTTATTTGTAATGGTGTGTCAAAGCAAGAATGCTCTCTCAGTGATACTTGTCTTAGGGAGTATTTGTCTGCTCCTCATAGAGCACAAGTCAAGGTCAATATTATAGTCTCATTGTACAGCTGGGTGGACTAGTCAGCCCTGGGTTAATGACTTGGCCAGGACAGTGGTCTAGCCTTAAAGCTAGGAATAGACATCATTGACTACCCTCGTCCTATCTCTTTTTCGTTGTCATGCACATACAGCATTTATCTAGGAAAGTTAGCATGATCCAAGAATAGGCAAAAAAGTTGGATCCTGCTTCCTTGTCTACACCGATCATCTGTGCACCTTTGGTAGGCTGAGCTTCCTTCTCTTCCAGCTACCCGATTTAAAAAAACTGAATTGTGTTTGCCTATTGTAGATCTTGTTGGTCTGTAGAACATTCTAAAAGTAATTCTGGACTTGTTCATCTGTGCCTGTGGATCCAGCCATGTCAGACCTTTCTGAGCTATCCATGTTGCAGACATGCCAAGTTTTACACATTGTCTGAGTTTGCTGGTGCATTATTTTATTCCAAATGTCAACAAGTGTAAAACAATTTACATCAGCAGAAGCACACAGACTGTACCCGTCTGACTGCCGGTCAAAATCCAGTAAGTCTAGTGAAATTCCAGAGCTCATGTAGAATTTGTCAGCTGCTAACTGAAAACTTTTGGGCTTGACAATTTAATGGAAATTCACAGCTCTTCAGCTTGAAAAGCTGTGAACACTGTAAGAATCCAACTGCTGTCGCTCAAGGGGCCACCTCATGACAAAAGAAAAAGCTTCATTCTGTTTTCCATGTGCAGGCATCTAGAGGGCTTGCCTCACATTTGCTATTTCTCTAGAGGAGTCTATTGTGTGATGGAATTGTAAACAGAACTGGGGTCACCCAGTTTTTCCTTGTCCCCTGAAAGCCTTCAGAAAGGCTGCTGCTCACTCTGCTTTCAGCTGGATGGCTGCTTTTATCTACAAGGTTCGAAAGGGACCTAAAATTTTTTTTACTTCCAAGAGGAGTCCTCAGGTTACATCTGTTACCTTGTGTGATCCAGGGCCCATGGATAAGGATGCAAACCATATTTTTCAGCAGGGTCAAGCCAGAGAAATGGACAAGTGCCTACTCTCCTGTGCCATGTTAGCTGTATAGGAGAAAGGAGCTGAGCTATCTGCTTGGGCTTTCTCTCTGTGGAGTATTTCCAGCAATGCCTGCTCTGAAACATTGTTCATTGGGAAAGGATGAAAAACTCATCTGATACTGCCAGAAGAAAAAACTGTAGCCCTTTCATGCTACTTTTGAGTGATATTTTCTCAAATGCTATATTCTTCCAATATTTGAGGTATTGACTTAAATCATCATTAGCACGAACACTTGATATTCTTTTGTTTTGTGGCATATAATCCAAATTTATTCTGGCTAGCATGGAAAACAGAGATGGGTCTAAATTAATAGTTCCTGATATAGCGTCAATATGCTGTGCAAGCATCCCTTGACTCAGTGGTGATCAAGTTTGCATCTTGGCCTATTATGCTCTTAGATTCAAAAACTCATGTTCAGACCAGACTGAGCATGTAGACCAGTGGCCTTGTGACCTCATTTTATTTTTCATACTTTGTAAAATTTGGTCAGTCCTCAGATACATCAGAGACATATCATTGACTTCTACTGTGAGAAAAAAATAATCTCCAAGTAGTCTGTGCATCTGCTTTCCTACAACACTGCTTTCCTTTTGGCATAGTTTCCCTATCAAGAGCCTTGCAGTGTTTGATGCAAATAGAGAAGCCCCCATGCTATGGCTATTTCTAAATCCCCTGTGACCATCTGATGAAGATGACCTCCTCATTACATTTTCTAAATTTCATGTTTTGAAAAAGCATAACTTAGCTCTTACTTAGTACTTTTTTATTTGATGGTCTCAAGATGCATCATTAGAAATAATTAGGGCCTTTAGCTCTTTGCCTTACAGTTAGCTGATTTCTTCCCATGTTCAGAAAACGCATGGCACAACTCAGTGTTAATTCTGAAATTGCTTGAGACAGGAGTGATTTGGTCACATGGATCAAATTTATACAATGATATCAATTCATGTTGAAGACAATACTAACATCCCAGTTATTAATATGAATTGCTCTGTGTTACATGGGCATCCAAATGACAGAAAAGGAAGGAAACCAGGAATAAACCTGCAGAGTCTGCTGCTGTGACCTGTGTTTGCTTGAGCTGCATCCTCAACATCACTGAGAAGTATCACTGCTTTCAAGTCTGGTTAAGGTTTTCAGGAAAAATCTTTTCTCCAGATGGATGTTTTCAGACTCACACTGATCTGTCATGAGTTTTTTATCCCCTCTCCTCTTTTTAACTGCACGTATATGGTATTTTATTAAGTAAAAGTGCAATAGCTACATCATTGTCTTTCTTTTAGATTTATCTGTGGCCTAGCCTTTCCTAATCCAAATTTAATATATTTATGTCTGAATTCTTTTCTTTTACAGCCATATCCCATTGTTACCATGCCACATCAGGAACAGAACTTGACACGCTTGGTTCAATGAGCTGTGTCTTTGAAAAGGTCTGCAGTAAAATAAGTTCTGGGGTTTCTTGTCTAAGAGATCTTAATGTCTTTCTGTCTACAGCTGCCTCACCAGCAGAGAATAGGTATATAGGAATAATAAAAGTAGCCCCTGATTCATTTACCTGGAGAGAGAATAATGCTGCAATCATACATTCATGTTTAACAGTACTTAAATCCTCTCAAGAGTATCCCTGAAGTCAGTGGGGTGATTATGGAAAGATGTGGCAGTGATCAGATTCCAGTCCTGCCCCCATGCAATAGTCCCATTGATTTTTATTTTTTTCCCCAGAGCTATTTTGATATAAATATACTAATTAAATATAGGGAAACAGAAGGAAGCCTTACATTGAACTATGGCACTTTGACATTGGTTGTTCAGAGTGGACATAAAAATGTGCCCCTCTGTTTTAAAGAAAAAAAAAAAAAAGCTTTTTATTATTGATGAAAGGTTAGTTTGGTAGATTTATTAGTAGAATAAGGCATCCATAAACAGATAAGATCAGCTTCCTTCTCCAACATTAAGAAGAGAAGCTGTTACCATGTGGTTTTGCCTGTTTCAGACTTCACCAATTTCATGTCAGTCCTAATTGTGATTTTAAGACAGTCCTTCACAAGGAAGATGGAGTGAATGGCCCAATTTGAGGACCATAAGCTACAATCAAGATGTATCTCTTGACTGAAATTAACCGTTCATTGGCAGTGCTGTTCCTGACTTTAGGCAGAATTAGGTATTTGTTGAGCCCATACTGAATAGTTACAATATATGGAATATATTTGGAATGTTTTCAAAGTAGCCTGCATCTTCTGATCTTTCTGCATTGGAGCAGGGGTGTGGTACCTGTGGTAAAGAATTATTTAAATTCTTTGCAAAATTCAAGGAAAGAATACAACATTGAACAGTACAGAGCAGACTTTGTGGAGAATAAAGAGACTGCCTTCGTGTACCAGCCTTGGCACACAGGGAAAGTATTTGTGCTGGTTTTAGTCAGGACAGAGTTAATTTTCTTCACAGTGGCTGATATGAAGCTATGGGTTTTGGATTTGTCCTGAGAAGGGTACTGATAAGGTGTTTTTTTAGCTGGTGCTGGGGAAAGCCAAGGACTTTTTCAGCTTCTGATACTGTGGCTGCGTTCCCAACACTCCCTACAAGCAGTGTGGGGGGACACAGTTCAGACAGCTAACCCAGACTGACTGAAGGAGTATTTCATTCCATTGTACGTCATGCTCAGTGCATAAGCGGGGAGTAGGCCGGGGGGACTATAGCTCCTTTGCCAGCTCCTGTGCTTGCTCATGTGTTAGCTCGCTTGTTTGTTAGCTGGCTAGCTTGATCATTCGTTAGTGAGTTGGTGGGTTGGTTGGCTTTCCTAGTCGCGCTGTTGCTCGTGGGGCTCACTCAGACTCTGCTGTGATCGTTCTTGGGCTCCGGCTCTCAGGCTCTCTGGCTCTGACTCTTGCTACTTGGGACCTGTCTGTGTGTCGGTCGGCGGGTGGTGAGCAATTGTATCATATGTTTAATTTACTATTATTTTAATTACATATTAGTAGTGGTATTGTTAATATTATTAGTATCACTATAATATTCATTTATATTCAGTTACTAAATTGATCTTATTTCAATTCACGAGCTTTCTTGTCTTTTCCTCCAATTCTCCTTCACTGGAGGGAAAGGGGAGGTGAACAAGCAGCTGTGCGGTACTTTATTGCTAGCTGAGGTTAAACCATGACAGTATTACAGGTGAAAAAGAGCATATGCAGTGAAACAAAAATCTGATGCTAATGGCTGGATGGGAAACCAGAAAGTCAGGCTCTTAGGCTGTCTTGAAACCATACAGCTGGCTAAGCGCTGGTTTCCATAGGCAATAGTTAAGGATGGTCTGAGAAGTCTCAGATGTCACAGACAGAAGCATGCAGGGGGGTGGGTCACCTGAAAGATTACTGTTTTCATGTGGTCCTGGGCAACATGCTCCAGCTGAACCTGGTTTTGAGCAAGGGGGTCTGGACTAAATGATCTCCAGGGATGCTTTCCATCTTCAGCTCTTCTGTGCTTCTATGGTTCCAATTACAGTATTTGTCCCTTAAAGTTGTTTTACATGTGTGAGCCTGGTGACTTTCCCAATCATGGATGGGTATCAATACATTGTTTCCTAGAACTGGCTATTCAGATGAACAGCAGGCAGTAATTGATACTTACCACCTGCCTAGAGAAGTAATGAGGCATTTGACAGTCTATGTCCCCTTAGTTACAAAATTAATTTGAAAAACATTCTTTTCTGCTTTCATAGGCATTTTGCAGTAGACCTCAGTGCTTGCTGGAAATCCCTGGGAAGACTGTCTTTGAACTAAGCCATTTCTGGTGAATATCCCTTATTTGTAAAAATGGTTGAAAACAAGATAGATGATCATTGGCTCTCTTGTTCAGCAACAAAGAGATGACAACAATGCGTGTTACCACCCTGCAATTACTATAACTGCAGCAACAGTAATTACTGTAACTACTGTAAAGATGTCCATGTTACGTTCTTGGCTTCTACTCTTAGGTATCCATCTGTTCATATAAAAAAGAAGGTACAAGAAAATGAGAGCCTGGCAACTTAGCTGCCTGGATTCTTGGGGCTGGTACAAATAGAAATCTTAAGTGCCTATAGGCATCCTGGATTATGTATTGTTTGTTTTTTGCCGTTTTATAACAAGACGACTAAACAGCAAGCTAGCATCAAAAATTAAGGAAAAATAATCAAGGGAAACTTTAAACAAAACTGTTCACAGAATCACAGAATCACTAAGGTTGGAAAAGACCGGTAAGATCATCCAGTCCAAGCATCAACCCAGCACTCCCATACCCACTAGACCATGTCCTCAAGCACCTACACGTGCCTTGAACACCTCCAGGGATGCTGACCCCACCACTCCCTGGGCAGCCTGTTCCAGTGCCTGACCACTCATTCAGTAGAGAAGCTTTTCCTAATATCTGATCTAAACTTCCCCTGATGCAACTTGAGGCCATTTCCTCTTGTCCTATCATCACCAGTCACCCGGGAGAACAGACCAGCACCCGCCTCACTACACCCTCCTTTCAGGGAGCTGTAGAGAGTGATCAGGTCTCCCCTCAGCCTCCTCTTCTTCAGGCAAAATACCCCCAGCTCCCTCAGCTGCTTCTAGTCAGACTTGTTCTCTAGACCATTCCCCACCTTTGTCACCCTTCTCTGCACACACTCCAGCATCTCTGTGCCCTTGCAGTGAGGGGTTCAGAACTGAACACAGGACTTGAGGCGTGGCCTCACCAGTGCTGAGTACAGGGGCACAATCACTGCCCTGCTCCTGCTGACCACACTGTTCCTGATACAGGCCAGGATGCCATTGGCCTTCTGTTATGGCATGTGTTACTAAAAAGGCATTATGGAAACACAAAAATTAATAAGAAAGGACTCCTGGCTTCTTTTTCCACCTTTGGGACAGTGACTGCCTGTTGAACTAGCAGAGTCCTGTCTTACAGTCTAAATTTCTCTACCTCAGACTCTGTCTGGTCTGCTGTCATTTAATATCAGCCTGTCTCCATTTTTCCCAGGCACAGATCCTTAAAGACAGTATCGTGATACCAACATAGTACTCTTGTAACTAATAAAAGTAAAAAGCAATAACTGGATGAAAGGTTCTGAGCACATTGCAAAGAATGATGATGGTAAGAAGCCAACAAGTTTATTCTTTTTCAGTAATTGCTGTTTCCAATAGAAGTTAATATTATTTCCTGTTGGACTAAATTACAGGCCTTCACTTGTAGAACTTGCCTGTTTCCTGAGGAAGGAGTGAGTTGGTGCTTTAACAAAGGCCACACTAAATAAAGACACAATTCTGAGCTTTTTGCTACCAGCAGGACTGGCAGGTTGTTGGGGTTTTTGTTCTTATTGTTCCTGACATCTTGGTAACAGAGAGCTAAGAGCTATGATCTTCTGAAGAGTAAGTGTTTCTGGGTATAATTTATGATAATAGCAACAATCATTCTTTTTCTTTGACATTGTGGAGATTAGAAACCGAGCTTTCCCTGGGGTAATCATAGATTGGTATGTCTGCTTTGTTTCCTGTTTAAAGGAGACCCTGGCAGTTTGCACTTCTTTGTCCTATACCTACAAGTGCATGTACGGCCAGGACCTGATGGCCACTTACAAAGCTAAACTGTACTGTTTTCATCACCTGTCGTTACAGTAAATGCTGAACTGATGTTTTAAAAAGCATGTCTGCTCTGCAAGACAAATTCTGTTCAAATGAGTTACATGTCTGAGCTGATTCAGCTCTGGTTCATGGATTCTTCTAGGACTAAACAACCTTGTGTTGATACAATGCATGCTAGGCTAACATGATTGCTTAGAGCGGAAAGAGACTTAGCTGTCTTTTGCTCTTACTGTTTACCAGTGTAAATCTGGAGTGGAGCTGCTGAAAGGGGTAGTTTCAGTCTGGAGTCAAACTAGTGGGAACTCCAGTTCCATTGAAAAGTTTGTACCTAAAGCTCTTTCTTCAATGGATTCGAAAGTATATCATAATAGCTAGAGAATAGAGGGGGAGACAGAAGCTGTACTTTTTTATTCCTATGCTTGCTGGAAAACTCTCCTGTAAGGAACTCGCTCAGCCGTTCCTCACCTCTTTCACTTCCTTCAGAAATGCAAAAGATCCTTTCAGAGAAACATGGGATACTTCTGAGACCTTCAGAAGTGCTAGGATTTTTCAGTAGGAAAAGATGAGCTGTGCATGAGACAAAAGTATGAGGAGATAATTAAGCTAGTTGAGAGGAAGAGGCATGTTAGCATGAAATTATGACAGGACTAATATAACCTGCTCAGAATTTATCTTGTTGTAATTATATTGCTTCCAGCATCCATACTGTGTGAATAAGAGTTACCTCTGCACAGCACCACACTGTGCCAGGTAGTCAGTGCTCAGTTCCCTGTTGGGGCTGCCAAATTCTTCAGGAAGGATCCTTCTGAAGAGTTGATTCGTTAGAACATCACAGAAACATGTTCCTTAAATGACTTTCCGTCTGGGCATCCCATTCTTCCTTACACAAGAAGTTACAATAGTTTAATTAACTCGCTTTGGAACCTCTTGTGGTCTGCTAAACTCTCTGTGTTGAGATGCTTAATATGCTTAAGGGAAGTGGCCAGACTAACTTAATCTGACTGCACACGTAGAAAGGGCATTGGCCCCAAGGTAGTGATGTGTTATGGTTTTGGCTGTGTACAGCTTTATTCACAGTCAGGTCTCAGAGGTACCTGATCTGAAGAAAGGCAAATAAAAACTAGTTTATTTCTCAAATAATTTTGTTTCTTCAGTTTTCTTTGGGATAAAACCTCTGGGAAGAAGCTATTTCCCATGTTTCATTTACATTTCATTGATTACTCTTCCTTCCTGTTTGGTATGCAAATCACTAGGTGTTGTTAGAAAGGTTTATTCAAGCAACAGGTACTGAAGTATAGGGCAGATGAAGACTTTGGATGATAATATTTTTCTCAGTAAGCTGAAAAAAATAGTGTGCGTTGCATTTGGTGTTAAAGTGTTGTGTGTTTATCAGTTTTAACGTATCATTCATCGATGCTTCTGTGGTTTTAGATCTGCTTTCAGACAGCAGGATTTAATGAGGCTGAAAAGGAAAAATATCCCTGTAATTTGGTATTAGAAACAAAAAGATGTTCATTTTGTCATGCTAGTCATTAGCTGAGTGGGTAGCTGGAGCTTGAAATTCCTGTGTGTTTCTGTAGTAACCACAGTGCTGCACCCTCTGCAATGGTCAAAATGAAGCAGGTGGGACCTGTTGCAAGATCAGGTTTTAGCTGTGTATAAGAAAACTCCATTCCCTTACCCCTCATTAGAATGTTTATCATCTAATCTATTAATGTAAGACTGTTTAAGTGTGCCTTATGGAGGGAGACCGATGGGGTAACAGATAGCCTTTTTAATCTACTTCCTAGCCTGAACTGCAGATGTCATGGGTATAAACAAACATTGCTAGTGTTTTATAAAGTCATTTGCAAACTCAGCATAAAACCTGCAACTCTGTAGTTCAGAGTACACAAGATGTAAAATTTTGATAGTATGACCAGTTGCTTTGTAGGAACGTATTGCTTATGCTGCTGGCCTCCTATTTGTGCTAGTAGTCTTGGCAACTATGTGCATGGTGGTGTAAAGATCTGAAGGGAAGTGCCTTTACATCTCTCATTTATACAATTGTCATTTGTGAAGACTCCTCCTACTTCTGATGTAGAAATACATGTGTTTTGAGGAATGGTTGAAGTTAACTGCTAGATTCTGCAGTGCATGTGTGAATAACATCCCTCTGGAGAAACTGGGAGAGCAGTTAATCTTTATGAGCTGACAGCATTTGAAAAATTTGAGACTGCAAAGTTCCTGATATGTTGTTAGCTATGGCTATTGTCTGCAGCACATAAATCATTATAATAGGAACTCTACAACTCTGGCCTTAGATCTATGGACCCTTTTCAAAGAGAAAACAACATGGGTTTTATAGTTCAGGAGACTACTAATACCCAAGGTGGCAAAAACTTCTTAGCTTGACTTTAAACGTGTCCTGTTCTTGGTATTTAAGTGTGCATTTTTCTTGGTAACCAAACTGTTATCTGCTGAAAAATCTCCTGCAGGTGTATATATACTGAGGTATTGAAACATAATGTTATTATTTGAAATTCACTGAAAGTTCATATGCTATAAAGGTCAAAACAAGACTCTTCAGCAGCAGTGCTGGCAGACCTAGGTAACCATGCTGAAAGCAGGCTTAGTAGCTGGAATTTGTGGCATCTGCTGAGAAGCACTACAGCTCCAAATGTTGAAATTTAATGCATGCATACTCTGAGTTTAGGATATTTGGAAACTGAAAGAATTTGAGCTTTACCAATTAAGTCCTCCTATCAGAATCCCGTAGTTAAGCAGTTATGTCTGCCATATTTAGTGCTGCTGAGGTTCATTGATATCCATTGATATGACCATAATAATCACGGTGATAGAAGTATAAAAAGAGTTTGAAATTGGGAGATTTCACAATATTAAACACAAAATATGTGAAGAGTGAGGGGACTTCTAGTCTGGCATAGAAGGACTGACTTCATCACAATGGTTGTTTTCTTTAAATTCAGGACAATTCTGTTGCTTTTATTTCTCATATCTGTATACTTACGTGGCAATATTTATTTACTTCTCTAAGGCAAAATGCAAACATGTAACTCATTATGCTTTCCAGTGAAAAACAGAAACACATTCATTCACCACTGGAACTGACCATCTTTGGATGAAACAGAACTCTCCTTTTCTGTACAACCACGCTTTTCAATATTTTAAGACAAGAACTGAGGAAAAACCAGAAGCTCCTTGAAGGTATAGGTGAAATATATTCATTAAGCAGCTTCCATTAGGACAAAGTGATCTTCTCTTGCAAAATAATAATTAAAAAAAATGCCATGCTAGCATCTATTTCACCTAGCAGTGATGTTACTCCTTCTTCTACTCTTTCATTAATGCCAGAACTTCATGTGTCACTCAGAAGGCTACTGCCTATTCATTTACAAATGCTGATTGCCTTTCATTCAAGACACACACACTATGAAATTTTGGCTGTTTTGTGAGACCTTCTCTGATTGTAATAGAGGAGCCACAGAACCTGGATTGTGTAATTACACTATTGGGTGGAGTGGGTACCTGATTTTAATGCACACATTACATTATTGTACCTAAGAGAGCTCCAAAATCAGTTCTTTTCACCCGCATGTTTTGGTGTGTTCCTCATGTCTTCATGCTAAATTAGGTTCAGGAATGTCTCAGATTCCAGGGACATGAAAAGCCAAAAAATTAGTTAGAATTTCATTAAGAAAACACTGACGTCAGCCTTAGATGAGATTGATGTTACAAGAAGGCCATGCTGACAGTAGCGTGACATGGCACACAAGTGTAACATCAGTCAAGCAATTAGAAGGATAAAAGTTTCATCAACTTTTTCTTAGTCCTGAAAATGAAACAATCATCTTTTAACCTTGAAATGATTAGCCTCTAGATACCATTATTTTGTGTTTTTCCAAAATATCTCTGTTTAAATATTAATTAGGTTTTGGCTTGTGCTGTAAGGTGAATGAGAAACATTTCCCTATAGTGAAAACCCTTTGCTTTGGTGAGAATTGTCTTTGTTTAGCTGAACAAACTTTTGCAGTTACAATTAATTGAACAGTTTTCAGTATTACAGAACTGCACAAAAATATTTATCTTTCTGGCTCTTTGTTCACACAGTTGTAACTCAGGCACTTCAGGCAATTTTCATAAGCATGGCAACACTCTGCCTTCAGGGTTTTACAACTGGGCCCTGAAAATTAGTTCTGTGATTGAATCTGGCAGATTGTTTTTGGCTTGAGGATCAGCATATGTTTTTAACATATGCATGTTGGCAAATCAGATTGAAGTCATAACCAAGAGGCCTGTTATCTCAATCCCACAAGTGCTTTTGGGAATTAAATAAAATGGGCAAAAAATATGATGAAGGAGGAGTCTCGGCACTGCATAGTGAAGAACGGCACCGACCCTGGATAAATCTGCTTGCAGATAGCAATGTTTTTTCTTAGTTTGCCAGCATAGCTGCTGGAATGAACCATAGGAGTTACCTCTTGGGTTTTCTGCCCACAGGATCAAGCCTAATCCAAGAATAGCAGACAATCCATTCTGGCTCTCTGCCCATGTTTATTTCTGCCTATCACATAGCATGCTGTTACAGGCTCATGTAGTTTGTGTTTGTGTCCTGCTCCAAAATGCAGCAGTGTTTTCCTTTGCAGGAGGAATTGTCGCACATGGCAAGGTTTCCTCGGTCAGTCTCCTTGGCATAGGCCATGGGTACTGGCCCTCCAAAGCTCAGGCTGGTTCAGGGGGGGACAACACATGCATGCCATTTCTAGCCCTCCTGCCAAGTCCCCAGTGCCCTTTTCACTAACTGAGGAAATCCACAAGAATTCTCTTTTCTTATTTTCTGTTAGTCAGTGAGGTGTGTTCCCACCCCATCTGCCCAGCAGCTACAAGCACTGCTTCCTTCAGAGCAACTGCTGTGAAAGGGCTGGGCCACAGTTAGAGCTTGTCCAGAAAGTGGTTTGTGCTTACAAAATGGAAGGCTTGCAAACCAGGGCAGTCACCTTTTTATATGCGTTGAGAAAGTCTTAGAAGATGTGATGCAAATGACCTGGCCAGAGCCACTGTTCTGTGGTGGGAAGAGCCTGTGTCTCCATGATGATGCGAGGATGCTTTTGGCCGGTCAGCGACGGGATTGAGAACCCATCTGGTGGTACAAGCTGGCACACACAGGTCACCGGCAAGTGCTGTTTTCTGTGTCTAATAGGAGAGTATATGTCTAATATTCTGTGTTCAGTTTTGGGCCCCTCACTTCAACAGAGACAGTGCGGGACTGGAGCATGCCCAGAGAAGGGCAATGGAGCTGGGGAAGGGTCTGGAGCACAAATCCTGTGAGGAGCAGCTGAGGGAGCTGGGGGTGTTCAGCCTGGAGAAGAGGAGGCTGAGGGGAGACCTTATTGCTCTTTTCAACTACTTGAAAGGAGGTTGCGGAGAGGGAGGGGTTGACCCCTTCTCCCAAGAGACATGTGATAGGACAAGTTGCACCAGGGGAGGTTTAGATTGGATATTAGGAAAAATTTCTCCACTGAAAGGGCTGTCAGGCATTGGAACGGGCTGCCCAGGGAGGTGGTGGAGTCACCATGGTTTGGTGATGTATTTGGCAATGTTGGATTAACAGTTGGACTTGATCTTAAAGGCATTTTCCAACCTAAAATATTATATAATTCAGCAAGTCAGTCCTCATAGTCACATCTGTTCTTCTTGCAAGTGATTTAAACATACAGCTGAATATTAATTGAGTTCAAGGCTGCAATTACTCCAGAGTCATGCAAGAATAATTAATCTCCCAGACTGTAGTAGTTTTCAGCTAATGGAGAATTTTAAGATGTGAAGAGTTGGGAGGAGCAAGAGGAGCACTATCAGTGGTTTCCCTTCCTCTGTGTTTCCTCTGTTGAGGTGATTACTCCCAGTGCCTGTCAGGGATCAAACAGCTCTGTGTGCATCTGGGGGAGGCAGATGGAAGTCAGTCACATCCTTGACCACATAACTAGGACCATATTGTCACAGTTAAAGCTATTGTGTATATCTATCTGACTCTTATAATCAACTATATACAATTTAAGTTGATTTTAATTATTTTCTGTCTGTCTAGAAACCAAGAGTTCCTTCTGCCAAAGCATACAGATGTTAGAAATATGTTTTCTCCAATGAGATGCATGGCACATTCCAGAGCAGCACAAGTACTTGTTTTCAGCCTGAAAATGGAATTTGTTTCCTGTTGTTTAAACAAAGTTTGTAAAATGTGATTATAATAAATAAACCACAGACTTGAGGGTCTTTTTTAAGATTTGTAGTGATTTCCTAATGATTTCATATTGGTTTTAGTGATCTTGAATTTAGTTTTCACTTTGATTTGCAGTTAACATGGATCCCTATAAATATAATATAGTCCAGCTGTTTTTTCATTCCATTAGTGTCTGACTGAAGGATAACCCCCTAAACTGTGGAAGTTAGTGTCATGTCGTATGTAAGCCAAGACCTTAGTAACTTGATAATGAACCACTAAAATTTGAGAACTCTTATCTTCTAAGATGTGAGCCAGTCATTGTTTCAAGGGAATTCAGAAGAAAACTTTCTCTTTGGGCCAGTTGGCTGTGATTAAATTTCTTCTTCCTTTTCTGTGAAGATCTGGAACTATCTGCTTTGAAAGACACGGCATTTGTGGAGATGGTCGTTGAGTTAGGTCCAGCATGGTAATTCCTATCTTTTCTCTGTAAATGTGGGAGGTTTGTACAAATTCAGTGAAGTATTTTGAATCTGAAAGGAAAGGCTCTTGACTTAAGCTGGTTGTGTTTTGGAGCAAAGATTTTATGTACTTCTCAATCATAATTTCTGTTGTTACTTTATTCATATTTAATTACATGCTCAGGGAAATTTTTTTTCCTGCAGCTTGAAGAGGGGTTTAACATTTGAATATCCAAACTGTAAATATGCCACTGTTTTCCACATCAACATGACACGGCTTAGGTTTTGAATACTCTGTTTTGCCTCAGAGTCTTTTCCCTTCTCCAGTTAACGAGACTTGGCTCTGTTTTCTTTTTGATTCTGTTGCCATTTTGGGCGGGCGTTCCATCTTGGTGTAAAGTTCAGACAACGTATCCTCTTCTAGCCACCTTCCTACATGATTCACCATTTTGTTGCAGTTTAGTCTTTTTCCCACCATTTTTCCCCTGTGTAGATCTGCTTCTTGCATGTGGGTCTCCCAGCACCCCTAACTAGGAGCCTTGAAAAGCTATGAAAAAGCCTGCTTGGCTTACTCGGCAATCACTCCCAGTATTTCTGCTAGTCACACTACACCCTTCCCTGCGTGCACATGCATAATGTGGCTTTTAAGCTTATTCCTTAAAAAAAAAAAAAAAAAAAGAGAAACCAGGTGAGACTGAACTGTAGCTTTTTATATCTGTTCTTAACTTGCTTTGTGATAGTAACATTGAGCTTTATCATTTTATGGTAAAATGAGACTGAACCATAAAGCTTGGTTCCACATTAAACATCAGCTCACTGTGCTGCACTGCAAGCCTTTCTTCTTTTTTCAGTCCCGTGCAAAAAACCACAATGATCTCTAAAGATTTGGGATTCTTCTCTGCACATAGTCTCTTTATAGTTTCAGTAAATCAAATATGGGAGCGTAATCATGGTTTACCCTACCCTGACCATAAGTATTCTGATAGATGTGTTTTGCGATGTTAAAGTTTGCATGTGTTTAAAATGTTAGCGGGGGCTTACAGAGGAGTTGTTACAGAGGAAGGGAAGAGAAAGCTTCTTCCATTAAACCATTTAGAAGAATATGGGACAGGCTGGATGGGAGACTGTCCGTTGCATGTGTGTCACAGGACCAACTCAGACTGCCAAGAGGAAGAGAAATTTTGCCATTCTCACCTCCTCCCATTAGGACAGTATTTTCTTTCCTGCTTTAGAAGTAGGAGATTCTTGTTTAAAGAACATGGTTTTTCTTTCTTGATATTGCTGTCAGCATTGGCTCAGGAGGAGAAGAGAGGTGGCTTTAGGGAAAATGTCTCCTTCTCCCCTTGCTCCCTTTCAGCAGTCTTGTCACTGGACCTTCCTGGGAACACAGGCAGGAGGGAGGATTTTGGTAGCATGGCTGTTTCTTCTGGGAAGACCTATTTTCATTGGAGGGAGTAGGCTTTCCTCACCTCTGAAAGTCAAGCTTCAAGTGCATTGTCCCAGCATTCACTGCAGAGGAAGGATGACAGAATTTTCTAAGTCCTGTAGAGGTCTTTCCTCTTTGGCATAAGTTAAATTCTGCAAGAAATGTTTTGGCCCCCATGGCTGTTAAAAATCCTCATAAAAGCCCACTTTGGGACTAGTTTCTTTGCGATGCATGGGTTAACACTGAAAGTCTGTGATACCACATCTCCTCAAGGACTGCCCCACATGATCTCCACATGCCAGTCATGTCCTAGGCCATTCTTATCAAATACGTGTAGTTCGTTTTCTAGGAAAAAGTTACAATTTGCTATAAATTCTCTGCAAGTGCTGCTGCCACCATCCTTCTTGGTTATATCTAAATAAAACAACTTGTTTTAGTTCAAATGAGAGGAAAAAGCCCACAACAGCATCCATTCTTCCTCAGAGCACATCTCACTTGGCTCGAACCTGATCCCCTGGGAGTGGAATGGCTGTCCAGTTCTAAATGGAGAAAATGTCAAAGAAGTTAAGACAAAATATTGACAGCACATAACCATATCAGACGTTACTGTGATTCTTTACAAGGTGTAGACAAGCAGAGTCCATTTTACTTTCCACTGCTATGTACTTTCCCAGTTTACATGTGGCATCACTCACAGACAACTTCATGGCAAGAAGCTGGACAAAGCAATGGTGGCATTCTTCATACAGATCAGAGGGTATGTGTTCCTAGTTAACTGTCGCTGTGATATGACAGTTTTCCAGGGCTGGATCACTTCACTGCAGAATTTAATGAGCTGCCAGATGCTTCTAAATGTCAGAAAGTCCAGAGGAAAATCCATGATACAGAACATGACACAGACAGAAATGCAGAGACAGAAATTAATTCTTTAGCTTGCAGCATCTTAGGGTTAATTTTCAGTGAAGATTTCTCCCGTTCCCCTCCTCCAGTATTTTTCAGACTGTGAAGTGATCAGTGATTCCCTAGAGGCAGATTGATGCCCAGGTTAAGGGCCACAAGGATGATAATTGCATTTATTTTCTAGTAAACAAATAATTGCATTTCTTTTCTTAGTGCAATGCAACCCAATATTGCCATTTCACTCGGTTGAAGAGCATCTCTGCCTTTCTGCTCAGATCATGCAATAATACTGCTTGTCTGATGTAGTGTCGGTGAGTGAAGTAACACAGGGCTGTTCCCATGAACATGCCTATGCAGGCAGTATGAAGAAAAGAAAAAGTTGGATAAAAGAAGATAATATGTGTGTTTGTCGGGGGGAGAACAGAAAGCCCATCCTCAAGCTAGAAATTTTCAAGACAAGTAAAGCTTTTACAGCAACACAGAACTTGAAGTCATTATAGCTGCTTCTGATAGAATAATGATTTAACCAACTTGCACAGCAGTGCGAGTGGTGGGGATGGCACAAATTAGGATAGCACTGTGAGGAAAACATTCTTCTGTACATTTCCTTTTACAATCTGAAGTCTGCTCTCTTTCAGGTACAGGGTAACTAGGCAGTCTGTTGAGCTCTGAGTTTTAAAGCGTTTGGAAAAATCTGTTGAGATTAAAACAAACAAACAAACAATCTTTCTCCTTTCTGCTCCTCCCAAACCAGGATTTCCACATTCAAGGTTTTCTTGCACAAGCAAGCCATTTATAACCTTGTCACATGTAAATTTTTTACAGAATGGAAATTTCTTCATGATATGTGTTACTTCTGATGCAGCTCAATGGTATTTTCTGTTGGCTGACCACAGTCTCTTGCTGCCCAACGCAGTGTGTGACAGTTCCCAAGGTTTGGCTCATTACCCAATACAATGATCAGGACTGTGCTGGATGGACATGATTCTCTGTTCAGCAGTGTTCCTACCATCAAAGTGGCAGGGAAGCTGTGCTGTGGCCTAAATAGCTTATCTACCACTAAAGGTTGTAGATATAATCACTTGTAATACGAGTTTTTCTGCTCCTGAGGTGTCCACCCCATCTAACTGAGTATTTAATTCTGGTGCTTTTTAGCCTACCTCTCTGTCCTCACCACAGCTTGGGAGCTTTGAATGCTATACTAGATGCTCTGCTGACTACACAGGAAGTCTAGATAATTAATTCAGCCTCCTCCCTTAACTTCCTGAGTTAAACCAGTGTAAAGGCCTCTGATATAGGGTTGAAGTTCTCTGGGACAGGCTGCTGAAAGACATCTCCCATAGCCTGTTGCCGATTGCTGCTCTTCCCTTAGGGAAGTCAGGCAACTCTGAATTGACTGTGCTAGAGTGATTCCCCTTGTGTCAGGGACAAGTTAGGAAGCCTAAACGGTTGGGGAATCTGAGCTGGACTTCAAAAAAGCCTTTCAACTGAGTAATTTTCACAGTGATGAAACTAGCAGCCCTAATATTTTGATTGTTTGGCCTAGCAGTAAACTGGCAAAAGCAGTAAGTACCTGTGCTTGCACTGGCAATGCAGGATTGATCAGATGCTTAAAAGGACCTCTGATTTTGTAGATGCTGCTTCCCTACTCAGAAGAGAAGGATCAGAGGGAAAACTGGTGTGCTTGTTTGTAAAGAGGTAATGGCAGCATTTTAGAGTGCACCTTGCAACTGGCAAAATGGAAACAGCACATATTTTACAGGGTGGAGTTATTCCACCTTGAAGGATGTTCAGTGGGATTGGTGCTGCTTACTCTTACTGTGCTCGCATGTCTGTGCACACACGTACATGCATAGCTTTGAAAATGCCTTTCATGGGTTTAGTTGCTTTCATCAATACCAAAATAATTTTATATTTTCTGGTATGTATCTTTTTTTCTCTGAACTTTGTAAAGGAATTGGTACCTTCTCCCCTGTTTTGAATGCTTAAATGAAAAGTGGGGTTTTTTTCCAGCATTAAGAAATTCATTACTGGAAATGGGAAGGGTGTTTTTAATTAGAGTTGGTACTTCTGAGCCTTTCACTGCGGTGCCAGCTAGCCTAGGGGACAAATCAAGCACTGATGGATCAGTCTGAGAAGATGGATAGATGAGAGATGTTGTGTGTGCGAGTTTTACGGAACCCATATGTTATTGTGCAGTACTATGTTCATTCTTATAGCAGGAGTAAAGGGGGCCTGCTCATAAGCTAGTCCAAAATGGCGGTTGTTGCCACTGTTATTACCTTCTTTATATTCCTTTATTGCCTTGCATACTGAGTAAAACCTCACTGTGTTGGATGCTGTACAAATTAGGGACAGATTGCTTTTCCCTGCATTGCTTACAATTTAAGTAATGTACATTTATTCCTGCACAGAGATGTCTCTATGTTATCTTTTTTGATTCTACTCATTCCTTCCTACCAAAGCAGTTCACATTAAAGAACACCTGCATCAGTTCTGCTGTGGTCTAGAGGGTCAGTTGTGAAAAAATGGAGGCCTGAGCTCTGCATGTAAGAAACGTAGGATCTGAAAAGCCATTGGGTAGTAAGACTAATGAGGGTGATGATACTGAATTTGCCTGGCTTAATTGAAGTTTCAAGTAATCAAGAATATTTTCAGTGTTACTAACTGAGTGGTAGAGCAGCCTGTACATATGGATTATTTAGAACAACAGACACAATTGTTATATGAGCTGCACCCCTGAGATGAGAGCCCTTTTGAGCCAAAACAAAGCATTGGCTGCTTGAACTGGGGGGTGTGACCTATAGCTAATAATGGTAGAAGTAAGTCCCTCCTATTCAGTCTGGCCCTATTTCCCACAGGGTATAATGTGTTGCACAAAACCAGTATGTCCAGGCCTGACCCAATTTTGAGTAAGAAGCAGTTTAGATAACCAAAGCTGAGTAGTTCCATTTCCTTCCACCTGCTCTGACCTGCCAGTCTTGCTGAGCACAGGAACAGACTTGGCCTCTGCAGGTGGGCTTTATCTGTGCCAGCCTACCACGAGCATGCCCAAGATGCAATGAAGTGTGCTTTTGCATGGCAGTATGACATAGATAGCAGTCCAGTGTTAACTATGATTGTTTTGTTGTCCTTGTTTGCACAGACCCTTCATGCTTCTGCCACCGCTGATGGAGTGGATGAGAGTGGCTATCACCTACGCTGAGCACCGTCGGAGTTTAACCGTGGACAGTGATGATATCAGGCAGACAGCCAGACTGCTCTTACCTGGACTGGACTGCGAGCCCCGGCAGCTGAAGTATGTGGACTAAGCTTTATAAAGTAGCTCCAGAAATTGTAACTTCTTGGTCTTTTTCCTGAGTTTCACAGGAGCCAGATCTAAAAATACTATATAGGCAATACACATTTAACCTTTTAGTATTCCAAGAGATAAAGGAGCTTTGGCCACACGCTACAGCTGGGTTAGAAAGATTTTTGTCTTGCTAGAAGTTATGTAGGAGGAATCAGACAGAGAAGTCTTGAAATACAAATATTTGTGGGGTTTATGCCTTACAAGATTATTCTTTGCTTTTTGAGATACCTTCCTGAAAAGTATCAGTACCTTTTAAAATCCTCCCCTCATATATACATTGACCAGGGATTTATAATTAGCTTGGTTCATTAACACATCATAGGTATTTTCTTCAGCATTTGTAGTCCTCTAACTTGCTGTCATTGGCACTGGTTAGGATGTCAGTTGCATCTGTAATTTTACTACAAGGTAAATTCTTGTTTCTTGAGTGAATTTTGTCCCTCATATACCTCTGGGTTACATAAGTGGGCAGGACACATTAATAACAATAAATAATACTTTATCATGCTCTTAAGTGATGAAATAATCACCTGGAAATTGGCAAAAATACACCTGTAAAAATACACCACTAGTCTTAGAATTAGTTTTCATGAGCAGTATAAGCAACAAGAGGCTTTTAATCAGGAGTCCTGAGTCTGGTTTTGTTGCTTTTTACCTTTTCCTTCAGGCAGCCAAAAAGGCTCTTGCTTTTTCTACACTCTGTCTCTCCATTTCTGAATTGAAGGGTAGTACTTACTACCCACAAGACCTAGTGTGAAGCTAAATTAGTTGGTGAGTATGGTGGTGCAATTAAATGACTGTTTCATTGGCTGTAGCTGACTCCTAGTTATTCTCTGCTCTCGTTCCTGCCTTTTTCCTGAGACACAGTACCTGACCGACTGAGAGAGCTGCCAATCTTTTAAAAAGTGAAGTTAAACAGGTGATGCTCAGCAGTTCCTTCAGCTCCTTGGCTTCAGACTGGAAGGGAGAAGCTAAACTTGGACTTGACATCCATGAAGCAGGAGTTGTGCTTAGTGCTTGAACACTTGCCTTCTCGCTTTTCTCTGCCAGTGTACATGCACTCTGTAACAATTAAAGCATGTGCTACTCTGGCTTATGTGTGGATGGTAGGTGCTAGTATAGGCAACTTAATATGGGCTAAACTAATTTTACATATGTGCCTAATGCTTTCCAAAACCTTTGAAATTCTTTGACGAACGGTACCACAGAAGACTAACCAAATCATAAATACTTCCAGTTAGTTTTATGGATTTTCTTTCAGAATCTCCTTTAGAAAGAGTTTTGATTTCAAGACTGAACTCAAACTTTTCACTTCAAAGGTATCCCAGTCTCTGCACTGTTTTTTGTGCATATTAACATACAAGAGGTATTCACTTACCTTATAGGTCATATACCTTAAAACACAAACAAAAGAAGAGGGCCGGGATTTGGGTGTTTGGTTTTGCTGCCAATGTGAGCTAGTAGAAAACACTTTGAGACCCCCATTTGTGAAAATGGGGTTCATCTCAGTAACCTCAAACTGAAGCCATAATGATAGTGCTATGAAATAAAGGTCTCTATAGAAACCTAGGTATTGAAACTATAAGTGAGAAGCAGGTATAAAGGGGATATTCAGCCATAAGATAATTCAATTGCTGGGTTGTCTCGGGTTAGCGGTACTGGCCCAAGAAAGGAGCATGTTAGAGGTTTCTATCCAGTTTGTTGTTGTTATAGAAAGAATGGCAATTCTGTAAGACAATGAAGATACTTTCACAACATTTACCTCACCAAACTGTTCCTCCATAGGGATGCATGCAGCGTGCATTCCTGGAAGGTGAAACATCCTCTGCTTTAAAGTAATGCGCATCATCTTTGTAACAGAGGACAAAAAAAATCAAAGTTAAGCTTGATCAGGTCTTTGTTCTCAACTGTATTGTCTGAGTTTTATTGTCAGAGGTCTAAGGATGTTCTGTAATGTGTGGTGTGAGAGAAAGAGCACTGTCTTTTTGCTGCATGAAAGATTAAAATTAACAGGAAAAAAACCATGAGGACAGAGCAGTGCCTCATTTCAAGTGCTCATTATATGATGCTTTAAAGTAGCCATTTGTATCTAGCCATTACAGCACATTTAGGGGACAAAGAAATCTTGGAACTGAGGCCAAATTTATCCCTGGCTTGCTGTGTGGCTATAGGCAAATTGCAACTTGCTTTTCCTCATGATGCACAGGTTAAAAGTCATATAATGATAGTTTCTTGCTGTGGTGATGAATCAGGTAGGGTATGTTGAATTCCCTGAAAGAGAAGTTGTGTGGGAGAATGAAATATAATTAATATAACCTGAAATTCAGACCTCTGTTATCTATTCTCTGACACAGACTGCTTGGGCAGTATAGTCTTCCACAGCAACTGTGTCTTAGTGGATGAAGTCTTCTAATAGGATGCTCTCAGTTTGTGTTTGTCAGACAATTGATAAACATCTCCAGTACTCACCTGTTACTGGTTAAATGACACTGCTGTTTTAATTTTTCTTTCCTCGCTGCAAGCCAAATTTAAATCAATCACTACCTGTAGTTATAGTAGTGGTAGTATTTACTGCTTACAAAACCCAAAGAGCACACCAGGCTGCTGCTCCCTCCTCAAGCTATCCATTCCCAAACTACGACCTCAGCCCTATCCCTTTCCCTGCTCCCTGGGCTCTGCCCCCGCCCCTCAATCCAGCTTCATTTCCTCAGCTTGTACCCTGGGCACAGCTGAGCAGACATGGGAGTTGCTGTCTGGGCAGCTGCAGGAGCACAGACCTTACTCTGGGAAGTGTACAAGAGTTTCCCTCTCTTCTCCACAGGATAACAACTTACACATGGAAAACCTGCTGTCGTTACAGCTGATGCACAGCAGTTGTGCGTATGTGAGCTCTCCCCCCTGGCTCTTGTAGGATGCTCTAACTTTTATCACGCTCTAAAAGAAAAAAGCTACTTCTCTATCATAGAACTCAAGCCACCACTGCAGAACAGCAAGTGTATAGAGACTTTTGCATGGGCTGAAGCTGCAGGTCACCCAAGAGTAAAGCTCACAAATCATAACTTCAAACTCTTGCACTTGAACTGGCCTCCTGGCAGCTGCCTCCTGGCACTTTACACCAAGAACTGGCCCACCTTTTTTTGCTGGCTCTCTCTGACAGCTCTGTTCAACTATTTTGTTTTGCTGTTCACTCTGCAGGGCTGGGTGAATTGTCCCCCCCCGACCCTTGCTCCAGCAGTGCCTGTGAATAGCACTGGTGGAATCATGCCTGTTATTAAAATAGAAACAATGTGCAAAGACACAGGTACCATCCTTTCAAAACCTGTTGTTTTCTGAGGTTCACTGGATTTCACGTGATGTCATTGTATTTCACCTCTCTTGCGTAGGATTCTCCTCCTCATTATTATACAAAGTCAGTGCATCATATTCTAGATAACATTGTAGCATCATGATACTGTACCAATTACCGTAGTAGAACAAGCTTATTAATTGACTAGCCTAGCTCTATGGTTTATATATGTCTAGCATTAAACCTTTTACCTTACTATCCTCCTGTGCTCTGTACTGTATATGTCCTAATCTATTATCTGGGTGCCTCAGAGATCTTGTCTTCTGATCAAATATTTTTACTAAGCTACCTTGGAGACACCTTTTCTTTGCCAGATGTATCTCCAAGGAGCTAGTGACTCCAAGACTGTTCGTTCACTTCCCTGCTGACTGTTCTCCAAATTGCACCCTGACGTAGTTCCTTTCTGAAAGCAGCTGGAGTGAGGTGGTGGTTTCTTCTGTGCAGTGTGACTGATCACCAGGCTGTGGAGGGGTCTTTGCTAGCTCAGCACATTGTTCACAGCATCTGCTCAGCATTTGTCTTCCACCATCAATGCAAGTTCAGAAGCATTAAAAAATGACCGGCTGAATTAAAATGTGAATAAGATTCATCCTGAATCTTCTACATGAAGTGATGTTTTACTTATCTGGCAGGCCGTGCAAGGTTTCCAGAAGAGGTTAGGCTTCTTGAAAGAATCTCGTTTTTCAAAGGAACTTGGCAGGCTAATATCTCACTGAGAGGTTGCACAAGAGCCTGTGTTTAAAACCATTCACCCTGAAATAACATCAAAGGGCTGACCATGTCATTGGCTGGCTGAGATAAGAAACACCTCCAATTTGGACATGTTTCTTCAGTGAAGGAGATACACTTCCAGGTTTGGAATTCCCAAGTCTCTGAGAAGATAACCTGAGGTTTTACTGTAATCCCTGGATTCCTTCCAAATGACAGAAAGGTCATTTGATAGTTATCTAAAGTGCGAGGATTTTGATAGAGCCTCATAGAAATGTTCATACACTTCCTCTCATTGAGGTGTTGGAAAAGAGTTGAGAATGTTCCACTATCCTGTGCTGGTTTTAGCCAGCAGCCGTTCTACCACTCTGCCCCGCCCCCCCCCCCCCCCCCCCCCCGCCCCCAACACCTCCTCCCGGTGAGGAAGGGTCGGAGGAACAAACCGAGGAAAAGCCCGTAGGAGTTGAGATAAGAACTATTTAATTATATAAATGAAACTTAGGGGGTTACTAACAATGCTAGTGCTAAGGAGTAATTTAAGGAACGGAGGAAGAGGGTAGAACACATGATACAGGATCCCACCCCAAGAAGGGAAAAAAGGAAAGAAAACCCACCCGAAGGGAGCAAACCCCCCATGAAACCGCCCGGGGGCCGAGAGAGTAAGAGAGAGGAAAAAAAACTTTCAAACCCCGACTCCCAGACCGATCTGCCTGGCACGACGCTGGCTCTGCCCGGAGCACCAACCACTCGCCACGAGGTCCCCCAACAAACAAACCCCCAGCCCCCTCAGCCGGAAGCCCCCTCAGACCCTTCCCCTTCCCAGGGTCGTGTCCAACCACAAGCCTTTCCACCCATATCCCCACCCCCTCCCCACCGGTCCTGCAGTGCCGCAGGACCTAGGGCTGGCACTACCTATGCAGCTTGATGTGCTATGGGGTGAAGCAAAACAGACTAGCTGGTGCAAAGCTACGACATATCCAGAAGTTGATTTTTATTTCTTTTTATTTTTTTAGTTTTTATTTTCTTTTCCAGAAAATAATGAAGGTCACTACCTTCTTTCAGAAATGCCTTTTATTTCAAAATAATAGCTAGTCTTGTAGGCAGACAGCATAATTGTTTCATCCTGGAACTACACTAGTATTTTATTATATCCACATTCGCTCCATCTCTTTCTCCTCCTTGCATTATGTTTTTGTGTATGTTTGATGGACTATCCTACAACAAGCAGGAAAATACAAATACGACATCCAAAATATATAAAGCTAATTATTTAAAGCAACAGGGGTTTTGGTGGGGTTTTTTGTGAGAAGCAGAATGAAGGAAATGTAGTTGCTACAAGTTTGCAGCCTGTGATACCAATCCCACCACAATAACCTCCCTCCTGTAGTCTCGGCTGCTCGGGGCCCATTATGCTATGGGCATATTCCAGCGTCCCCTTTCTGTTTTGCTGGGTAAGATGTAGCAGAAGCCATGCCTCGTCCAGAACTATCCTCGTAGTGAGGGGCAGGGTGGAAAATACCACTCTTGGCATGGTATAGGGACTTAGTCCTGCCTTTCCATTGGAGGAAAGCACTGACAAGTTTTCTCTACCTGGACACCTTTCTTTTTTTCCTTTCCCAGTGTTTACATGAACTGACTGTCTGTCTCTAAGAACTAAAACTTCCATCTCCAACATGAGTGCAGTTAGCCAGATTTTTCAGAAATGTTTACACAGTGGGGAAGATTAAGATAGGTAAAACCATGAAAATTAATGAGCTCAATTTCTGTAGGAGACAGGGCTAAAAAAAACCAGCAAAAAAATCCAGAAATTATTTTGTCTTTCACAGACCTGAATGCTGCTTTAGTTCTTTCCGGAGACTGGATGCTAAGGCTGCTACTGAAAAATTCCAGCAGGATCTGGGTTTCCGAATGCTAAACTGTGGAAGGACAGATCTGATCAACCAAGCAATCGATGCACTGGGACCTGATAGGGTTAACACCATGGATGATCAGGTATGCCATATATGGATATATAACCACACACACAACCCTTCTCTGCATGAACAAACTGCATGTTCCTTTCCATGTGGCACTCAATACATGAGGTTGTGTTAGTTGCCTCTCCAAGGCTTTTCTAATTCTAGCTTGTGTTTTAGTCTGAAAATGTGTCCCTTTAAAAAATGTGTCCCTCCGAAAGCCCTGTCAAAGGCTAGAGCGAATTGTTTCTTTGTCAGTAGGTCTGTTTGTTGGATGGCCTGTCTCAGGCATTCATGAAAGACAGGTTAATATGCTGGCTGCAAACGGAAAGTCTGACGTTGTCTTAATGTTAAGACAATGTCAAAACAAAGTGGTTTTTGCTGGTGACACTGTTTTCTGGTTCAACAGCCCAAATGCAGTCTGGGTCAGTGATGAGTGACCAAAAGGTGTTACTATCTGATGGCTTTCAGGCGTGAAGTGAGTTATGTGTTCTCAGTACTGTCTGGCATATTACATGCCAGCACGGAGAACCCCAGTGGCACTGGGATCAGTCGGTGTTAGCTTTATTGAAAGTCCCTCATGCTGATTTATCTATTTTTTCATTTTTACCTCTATTTTCTCTGCTCAGCTACATTGAACCACAGGGATTTGGCAGTCTGGGGAGTCTTCAGCTGCTTGTGCTTGTGCTGTCAGTCCCATCAAGTAACAGCAGTCTGTTCTCTGGGGCATCATTCAATGCATTGAAATAGCTTTTTATTAAAAAAACCCAAATCACTCCTCCTCCAAATAAACCCATTATAGCGGTCACAGCGGTGAGAATGAGCTGTCATGGCTGAGAAGCAAAAGGATATTTATCAATAGGAAGAATTTATGTTCAAGTACAGAGGTTTTCCCATAGAAAGCATTTTATTGCAGTCGCATTTCAGACCAGATTCTGAAACTGGCACATCTTCCATGAGCTTTCCACCATCCTGCAAAATTAAAGGAAGTGTGAATGTGTATACAAATACAAGCAGAAACTAATCGTGCGTGAGCTTATATCTGGCTATGTAGTTGCCTTATTCACATATCCAATACAAGAAGCTTTGTGGTTGCAGAGATGGGGTATCATACCATAGGTCCCCATGATACTGACTTTATTAAAGTGACAAAGGTGGCAGCTTTATATTACGAAAGTCTGCCACTTCCTGTATTTATTTTTTTCATAAGTTTTTGCAGTTCTTGTTTATGTAGCCCTGAAGCATATTGTTCTCTCAAAGCAAGTTATTTTGCATTGTAAACCTTACTATCCTAACACCAAAGGCACTGGGTGCCAAGATCATCACTTCTCACTGCAGGATGGTTTTTACTTCTCTTCAGCCAACCAGCAAACTGGGAGCTGTTGGGTTTGTTTATGCATAACGACCCTCCGTTCTGTAAGCAACTCAATGGAAAGTTTGAGGCAGTTCTGCTGTCACTTATTTAGGGTCTCATTGTCATCCTCTAGCCAGTCCCACTGTGAAAAGGGGGATTGTAGCATGCTGGCAACTTAGTCTTCTTTGAAGAATGCTGCTCCCACATGTCAAAGCAGTGTTTTGGCACTTACCAAGGAGGGCAAGACAGGATCCCTCTGTAGACATTGTTGCTCCAAAATTCTCCACTTAAGTGATTCTGGAGCAACTAATCCTTGCAGCTAAGCAAGTGTCCTCCATTGTGCTACCCATCACAGAAGGAGTTAAATCCATACTCTAGCAGTGAACTCTGGTGTAGCTGGAATATGAAACCAAATCTGAACTTTGCAGCTAGATTGTTTTGCCCTTCTTGTGAAGGAATAAGCCAAAGCCAGTATGCCCAAGCTTAGGCACACTGAGGCATGGAGTCACGTAATTTGGCAGAAAATAAACCCCAAAGAAACATTGTTTTGGGCTGCATCAAGCGCATCTATGATCAGCTGATGGTCCTTTTCACCGGTTTCTTCCTACTGAGTATATTTGATAAAACCATTGGTTGGTTCCCAGAGCTAAGAGGAAGGACTGTAGCAGATCTTTCAGGCTGGTTAGGTCACTGGTGGCTGTGACCAGTTTATTTGCAAGTACTTCAGCATCTGTGCTGTTTAAAACTCCTCACCCCATTCCTAAGAGAGGTGGTGAGGGTTCATCCATGCACCCATGACGACCATCCTGCATAAGATGTGCTCAGGAATGGTGAACAAGTTGGTTTGATTGCAGACATATTGGTCTGCCTTGATAACCCCACTTGTTTGAGGGACTATGATCGATTAAACAACACTTGTTGTTGACCTGTATTTTTAATTAGATAAGGTCCAATGTAAAAGATGTAAGGAGTTGGACTAATGAGAGGCCGAGTGGATGTGTCTTCAAGAATCTGTGGCGACAGAGGTTTTTGTCTTTTTCAGCTGGTAAATTCAAACAAAAGTTTGGTGCCTCTTTAACCCCAAAGACAGTACACAACTATAGGCTTGGTATGGGTGAAATTAAACCAACAATCTAAATTTGGTTCTGTTATCTTGTAACATTCAGTTAATCACTCAGCAACCAATTTGTATTTTCTTTCCTGAGATGGCTTGGAGTGTAGCCATCCAAGGAGAGTTGTTCCAACTCCATTCATCTTTGGAGTATATTTCATTTTCTTGAATCACTAGAGTTGAGAGATTTAAATCCCTTTTGTTTCGTGGTGTTCCAATGCTTGCAGTGTATCCTGACAGTGCATGGTCCCAAGCAACACTTCTGGGTCCTGTGGCCACAAATCAAATGGAATTGCATTGTCAAGATAAAACACAGCATCTTAAATTTAATTTGCTGATTGATCATTTTAATAAAACAATATTACAGCCAAGATGAGCAACAGAATCCCCTGGATGCATTCAAGATTGGCATAGGTCTATGCGTCTGTTCATTTAGGGTTCCCATAAACACACACACAAACAAACCAAAACCAAATAAAAAACTTGCTCTTATTTGACCGACAGGGTTAGAAAGAAGGTGATATCCACTGGGTGCTGATCCAGTGAATCTTTCCTGTACAGTCTCTAGCTTCCCATGCATATAGATTTTTAGGTGTGGTTAGTACCATTGGTACTGTTCCAGTCTGAGGCGTTTTCACCCGTACGGGTTGTCCAGTGTCTAAAACTTTAGCCAAGGCATTGTGAGCAATCGTGGGGGGATGTTTGTGTCCTTGTGGGAGTCTGTTAAAAGTATATTGGATTCCTTTCCATGTGAAAGCAAACTGTGCTTTATCCTCCTCATGAAGAGGAATCATGAAAAACATATCCTTCTCACCTAAAGCAGCTATCCACGAATGGGCAGCTCCTTGTATCTATGTCACTATTTCAGCAATATTTGGAACTGCGGTGGTTAAAGGGGCAGTGTTGGCATTTAACTGTCCACAGTCCAATTCTGCTACCACCCCATCAATTCCTGTGAGTGCCGCTGCAGGTAACAGATATTGAACAGTGGTGATTTTGGAGGGAGGTAATGGTATGGATGTTCCTAACAGACTCAATGTCATTGTGCCTGTTTTTCCCTCATTCAACATAATTCTGCCCTCCCCCTCAAGAGAAACTCACCACACATATTCAACTTGCATTTCACCTGGTCGCCTTGAATATTTCTCCTGTATTTTCATCAGCTCTGCTGGTGCCCATGGGACTGTACACACAGTAGTGTGTACCTCATCGTCACTGTTGACAGCAGTTTCAGTTTTAACCAGAGGTCATAAAGGAATTAACTGAGATTCAAAATCAGGGGTCCCTTCAACCTCATCATCATCGCTGTTGGGCCAGCCCCTCTCCAACCTGCGTTTTGGAGTTTGGGTGACACATTAACCTACGAATTTGCTGGACTGGAGCAGAAGGTGGTACCTTATCTAACAGCTGATCTACTCTTTCCAATAATTGTTTATGGAGGTATTTGAGATGGTTATTCTCGTTCAAAAGCTGATTATTTTCACTCACGTTTAGTGTTTTCGATCACAAGTTTATCAACTCGGGTTCCCAATTTTTCTCCTGTCTCCCTCTCAAAGGCCAATGGTGACTTCAATACCTTATTTTCGGAACTCCAGAGTTGCATATTCTGTGGCAGAAATACGACTAGGAGCAGGGGCTTCCGTAGCTTCTTGTTGTGCACAAGATAAACAGGCGCCTAAAACCGCACAGACGACACCTTTGCCTTTTCCCACTCTGAGCTGCTGTGCAGCCTGACCTCTCAATGTGCTCTACCACTTTCTCTACGTGCTTCCAAAATTTTTGGGCCCACTCCTTCCCAGCTGGGGAAGGGGCACAGACATATTTCTGCAGCAGTTTATCCCTGGCAATCCTGCCAACTATGCCAATTTTCTGTCACATAAAAAGGATAAAGTATCCAATTTGGCACTATTAGTCCGGCCACGTTCAGTGTGACTGAACTATCACGATTCCAGATTCACTAATAGCACGCTGCACTCCCATCTAGTCACGCTCCACGGCATCACACAGCCAGTAAAGAGCTGGCAACGCCCGATAAGAGACCTCTGCGGCTGGTTAAAGCAACAGAAACACAGGTTCTTACGGATTGCCGGTGATAGTGCACCGTCTGCAAAGCATGGGCAGATATTGAGACTATGGATGATACAGCATGCAGAATCTAGTCACATAAAACTACTCGAGTGATAGAGCAGCGTAAAATAACTCTATATAAGGATTTCTAAGTTTCCTAGGAACATACTTAAGAGTTTAAATCTCATCCAAGGTGTCCCTATGAGCGTGGAGGCTCAGCCCGCCAGCTGATCCCAGGAGTCAGGCAATCTTCGATGGGATCTTCCCTGACCTGTTCACAATGGTGTCTTCCCCAGCATCCCCCTTTTCTTGAGCCATTTTAATATTGTTTTCTGTCTTCAAGGTGGAGCTCAAGTGACTCCAGTCATAACTACCTTTACCTTTGATTGGTGTAACATTCTCTTGCTTCGCTTTTCAAGGTATAGATTAAGAAAATTCAGAGCACGCTCGGTGTGGGGTGGTCGCACCTTGGAGGCGGGTAGCTTTTGGGATGGAGTTGTGTTTTGGTATTATAATGACATTATAATGAGCAAAGTTCACACAAAGGACAGCATTTTGTCAAAAACTGACAGACTGTTGGCCCAGGGTGGCAAGTATGTGGCTTATCAGTTTGTAGCACCACTAAGTTCCTATCTTTGCAGTGATTTACAGAGCCTGGCCGCGGAATCTTCACTCCGCTCCACTGTCCGTGCTGCTGTGCAGGCAATATTGTCAGTGAACCACCATGGAGTGGATTTCTTGCATGCCAGCTGCAACTGCACTCCACCCTGGAAGCCCCTTCAATACCATACCTTTGCTTAATGTGGGAACAATGCCCAGCCTTTCATATAAGTTTAGTTTAAGTCAACCCCAGTAATTATTCCACACATGGAAACAGTAACCAGACTCTCTGTCCTGACATAGGATAGAACAGTCAATGCTGGCACATAGTAAGCTCAGTCCATATATCTGGATTTCTCTTGGCCACAATAAGTCTTCTTAACAGGCTGCACAGTAGGCAGGCACCTCTGAGGCAGTGCAAACAGGTAACACCATCTCCCAACTGGCAAGTACAGCAAAAGTTTTGTTGCTAATCCTACAATAGACAGAACAGTTGGACTAACTTAACATACAGACTTTAGATCCAGGTTCAGATTTTGGCTACTCCCAGAAGGTGTGAGCATGTCCATTGTTGAGGTGTGTGTTCAGACCTACTTCTGCATGTATGTGTATGGAGATGTTTTTAGAAGAGGGTGAGAATTCAGAACATCTCTTTAGAGACTTGAGTTGGGAGCAGGACCCTGTATTCATGTTTGGTGGGGATGGGGCAGCATGCTGGTTTCACAGGATTTGAGGTGTTTAGGGAAACAATCTCTTTTTCCCTTTGCATACTGATGAACAAGCAAGAAATGCAAAACTGGTATTAAAAAAAAAACAAGGAAATGTAAGGTAAGTCTATACAAACCTGGTAGTTTTAGAACCCTGTCTGTGGCAGTAAATATGAGCATGTGCCTGCAGACCCAAGTTTTGAATTCTCAGTTAATTGTCTATTGTCTCATTGTCTGTAATAAGAGTGGATCCTCCCAAGCCCCTAAAAGCCAAACCCACGCCCTCACTCGCCCTCGCCCCTGAATTATAGAATGATAGAATGGTTTGGGTTGGAAGGGACCTTAAAGACCATCTATTTCCAACCCCCCTGCCATGTACAGGGACACCTTCCACTAGCCCAGGTTGCTCCAAGCCTCATCCAGCCTGGCCTTGAACACTTCCAGGGATGGGGCATCCACAGGTTCTCTGGGCAACCTGTTCCAGTGCCTCCCAACCCTCTCTGGGAAGAATTTTTTCCTGATAACCCAATCTAAATCTCCCCACTTTCAATTTAAACCCGTTATCCCTTGTCCTGTCACTACAGGCTCTTGTTAAAACTCCCCTCCACCAACTTTCTAGTAGGCCCCCTTCAGGTACTGGAAGGTGCTATAAGGTCTCCCCAGAGCCTTCTCTTCTCCAGGCTGAGCAAGCCCAACTCTCTCAGCCTTTCTTCATAGGAGAGGTGCTCCAGCCCTCTGAGCATCTTTGTGGCCTCCTCTGGACTTGCTCCAACCAGTCGATATCCTTCTTAAGCTGAGGGCTCCAGAGCTGGACACAGCACTCCAGATGGGGTCTCACAAAAGCAGAATAGGGGTGGAGAATCCCCTCCCTCAGCCTGCTGGCCACACTGCTCTGGATACAGCCCAGGATACGGTTGGCTTTCTGGGCTGTTGGGATGGACTGAAGGGTATTGTGGAGAGGTGCTGGGAACCTAGGAGAAAGAAATCAGGAAGGTATTAACCCTCATGTCCTGGCTCATGTCCAACTTTTCATCCACCGTTACACACACACACACACACACACACACACCCCCCCCAAGTCCTTCTCCTCAGGGCTGCTTTCAATCCAGTCTCTGCCCAGCCTGTACTTGTGCTTGGGATTGCCCCGACCCAGGTGCAGGACCTTGCACTTGGCCTTGTTGAACTCCATGAGGTTGGCACAGTCCCATCTCTCCAACATGTCCAGGTCCCTCTGGATGGCATCACTTCCCTTCAGTATGTCACCACACCACACAGCTCGGTGTCATGTCAAACTTGCTGAGGGTGCACTCGCCATCATCCATGTCACTGATGAAGATAAACAGGACTGGTCCCAACACCGACCCCTGTGGAACGCCGCTTGTTACTGGTCTCCACTCAGACACTGAGCCGTTGACCACCACTCTCTGAGTGCGACCAGCCAGCCAGTTCTTTATCCATCCAGCGGTCC
The DNA here is from genome assembly GCA_027574665.1 of Rhynochetos jubatus. Classification (NCBI taxonomy): domain Eukaryota; kingdom Metazoa; phylum Chordata; class Aves; order Eurypygiformes; family Rhynochetidae; genus Rhynochetos; species Rhynochetos jubatus. Next base: position 20,194,374 of record CM050663.1, on the reverse strand, counting down.
ATCTGTCAAATCCATTCCTCTCCAGTTTAGAGACAAGGATGTCATGCAGTATGGTGTTGAATGCTTTGCACAAGTCCAGGTAGATGACATCAGTTGCCTGTTCTTTATCCAAGGTCGTGACCCCATTGTAGAAGCCACCAGATCCATCAGGCACAATCTGCCCTTGGTGAAGCAATGTTGGCTGTCACCAATCACCTTCTTATTTTCCTTGTGCTTTAGCATGGTATCTAGGAGGATCTGCTCCATGATCTTGCCAGGCACAGAGGAAAAACATTGCAAATGTGTGTAACAACTGCCTCCAGTGTGGGAAGCCTGGAACTGTGGCTGTTTTGAATAGATGCCTTTGCAGATACAAGATGAGAACTCCTCTGTGCGAGTTGTAATTCTGTTTTACGATCGATACGTGTCCATCTCTAAAGTTGAAGCTGTGTTATTACACAATGAGCAGCGTGGATGTTGTCTGTGAAAAATTCAAATGCTCACAATAATTAAGGGTGGGGGGAAGCCGTAGGATTTGAGCAGGAATGGGTTTTACTAGGCCATTTCCTGTATGTCCTTGGCTACTGGACGAGCCATAAGTAAGGCTCGTTTCTGTCATAATTCATCTCTGAGCTATCATGGTTTGCTGGTTAAGAGAGATATATGGGATTGAAATGCTGAAATATTGTGGCAAAGATAGGATTTTAGCAATGGGGATAAGTTGCCAAATGAATTTATCTAGCATCTTGTGTATTTTTGTGTTTTCTCCTTTCAGTTCATCTGGATACAAATGATCCAAAAATTTATTTTTTGGCAGACTTAAGAAAGCTCAAGAGTTGTGGACAATGCATGGCTGGGATTTTCAGTGCCCCTTTTTATTCTTGCAAACTTTCCCCCTGATATTTTGTCCACATCACTGTTCAATATCAATACATCATGCCCACTTTGCACAGAAATGAAAATGTTTGAACATACACATATGCTGTCCCTATACACACGCTCGCCTACACACACATATACACACTCATCTGTATATTAAGAATCAAACTTGCTATGTCTGTGATAGTTTCACTGTTGATATTCATAGAAAGATGACTCCTTTTTTTTTTTTCCCTGAAGGGTATGACCCCACTAATGTACGCCTGTGCTGCTGGAGATGAAGCCATGGTCCAAATGCTTATAGATGCTGGAGCCAATTTAGACATACTAGTGAGTCATTGCAGACCCTCTCCTCATAATTATTCATCTGTAAACTAACAACAGCAGTTATGAAATCTCTTCTAGCAACTGAAGGCTTCATTTCTGGAAGCTTCTAAGCAAGGCAGTTCTTTCAGAAACCATTGCTTCAGGGATTTGGGAGGAGGGCGAAATCCTTCGAAACCTCTTGGAGCACTGAGTGGCTGCAGTTATGATTGGCATTGGCAAGTCTAATAGGCTTGATGTGGGTAAAGGGGCCTCCCTCCTCAAAGAGCTGCCATGAGGAGAAACCCATAAGCCCATTAAAACGGCCCAGGGGACTGGACAGTGACTGGTTTCTCTAAATGGCGTAAGTTACTGTTCCCTGGGGCTGTCACTTACAAAGAAGAAAAAAGCCAGTTATGTACAAGTCTAAAGATTATGGCAGACAGATACTGCGAAGGTTTTCTTTCTCACAGGTTCCCAGCTCCTCTCCACGATACCCTTCAGTCCATCCTGACAGCCGGCACTGGACTGCTCTTACCTTTGCTGTTTTACATGGGCACATCTCTGTTGTTCAGGTAAGCAGAGGAAATCCCTCAGTCGAGAATCTTTATGGGAGACACAGAGGGACTGCAAGGCAGAGCTGGGGTCGGGGGGCTGGGCAGCACCCTCACCGTCAGGCTCCCTGAGCACAGGCCTGGAACGGGCTCCATGGGCGGTTTGGTGGAAGCATTCTAACAAACCAGTGAAAAAGTGCATGGTTTGAAAAGAAGGAGAATGCAACCAATGCTTTTCTTGGGGAACTGTGAATTGATGACACAATTCCTAGCAAGGCCTTATTAAGAAAACATAGTACGTTTCCTTTGGTTTCAGTACTTGTCCAAGGCTTACCAATTCCAGAACAATGCTGCACAATCATTTCTTGGGTGTTAGATAAACTAGTGCTTCCTGTGGAGTGGTTACAGCTAGACTGCTTGATCAGGATGTTTTCTGACATTAGATGTTAATTGGTTTATACATTTACACGTGCAAAAATTGTTTGCTGATTGCTGCTCTAATGGCAGCAAATGATCAGTAACTTCCTTTATAATCCTTGAGAATTGCATGAACGAGACTTAAGCTGTTGTAGGAGTTGAGCCTCTAGCATCCTCCCTGGTCCCTTTTCTATGGAATTAACACAGGAGGCAGCAAAATGAGCTGGAGTCCTGGAAATCCTACCCAGCCTTCCAGAAGAATCTGAAACTGATCGCAGCAGACAGTCAGTTGCTGGTGAATTTAATTTACCTTCTGCTCAGGGGAGAAAAAAATAGATGTAAGCAAGTGGAGGCTGCACACACTCATTTTTTGTTTGTGTACATTTGTAAGTAATTACAAAGATTAGATTCCACCTGGGAATTACAAAGGTTGGACAGCTGTAATTTACATGTGAGATAAGAGCATGGTTCTCCCAGGAGACTAGCCAAGTATATCAAAGCTCCTGCTGGACTGCGTTAACCACAATGTTTGTTTCTTTTATTTTGGTTAAAATTTCTGAAGATTACATAATTTTTTTTTTTTCCATTCAGCAACTATTATTGAAAGCTTAGATGACAGCTTTTGCAGAAATTGATGTATAAAATCGTATTTCCAGTTGAGTTCTACCATACAATAATTGCATGGAATAGCTGGCATCTCGAGAGAAACAAACCAGCAGTCACACTCTGCAAAAGTTCTATAACAAAAATGTGAATGTATATGCTGTTTGTGCCAAGGCCAAGATCATCACTAATTGGGGATAGCCAAAACTGTTAAAATTGTGGCACTGTTACACAATACAGCGCTGGCGATGCACGGACAGGGCTTAGCCTCCCTGCCATGGGACAGCGGCTGCATCCACTGCAAGCGGTGCTCAGGGTGCCCCGGTGCTGCCTGCTAGCCCAACTTGGCCATAAAAGTTCCCCATCATCTTGTAACCTTCTCACTTTCATCTGGGAGGGAGACATTTCCCTTGTGAGCAGTTCAGTGAAAGCAAGTTGTGTGTGTGTCAAACCACCGCAGTTGCCAGGGCAGTCTTACACAGGCTCCACGGGAATGCTTGTCCTCCAGGGCTAATTCCCTGGAGGAACCCTGTTTCCTGCACACAGCTTGAAACTAAGATGGACTTCCTGCACTGAAGAGAAGCTCTGATTGCAGAGTCCTTTGGAGCTGGGAAATTACAATTGCAAACCCATGTTCATATTCAGGAGATATTTTAAAAACCCAAAGATAGGTGATGTTCTCCAAGCTGCCAGCTGAGCACCTGTCCAGCACAAACTGCAGAAAGCACAGGAAACCAAAAGAAAACAAAAAACCTCTAAATTGACATTCTTTAGTCCTAGGCTGAGTGAGGAAACACAAAAGCGATTCTCCTTGCACTAGATACTTTGCTTTAGCCTTTGAGATGGTCCCTCTGTGTGGAGCACTCTTCACTCCTGCTCTTCCTTTCCAACACACAGTCTCTTCCCTTTTGTCTTTCTGAATTGCTCTTTTTTCAACTCCTTGTCTTTCATGTGGCTCTTGTAGCTACTCTTGGATGCTGGTGCCCATGTTGAGGGCTCTGCTGTTAACAGTGAAGACAACTATGCTGAGACGCCTCTTCAGCTGGCTTCAGCAGCAGGTAAGCTCAGTGCAGCCTCAGTGCACTCCATCTCTTGCTACCACAGAATAACCACAGCTGATTCACCCGTGTCTGGTGTCTGTAAAACGTTAGGAGTCACTTTGCACTGTGTTCTAAGGTACCGTGGGCACAGTAAAGATATCAAACAGGCAGCACAGTGAGCTGGATACTAAAAAAATCAGCATTTTGTTTTCCATTTTTAAAACACTAGTAAGAACCCCATTGGGGTTGACAGTGACTAACAGCTGTCGTCATGCAGCAAGAGCTTGATAGGGACTAAGTGAGGGTCTGCTTCTGCAACTAGTACCAACACTTACCTCCTGCCAGCGGCCTATACAATACAACTGACTGGAACAATGCCTTTGCAGAGGGCATGGGCAAGAAACAGAAACTAGCTACTGTCTAGTCTAGGCATATTGTGGATCTAAATAACTTCCAGATGTAAAAATTAACAAGTTTAAATTCAGCCTGAGGAAAAATAACTGTTATATAAAGAAATTTGATGTATTAATTTATTAAATACAAGTAAAATTTTGCATTTCTTCTAACTGTCATGAGAAGAGCTTGGTGTTCAGTGAAGAAGTTGGTGCTAGCCTCAAAGTACCTGTTGTTTTTCAACACTTTTCACCTCAAACTGGTTTTGGTTTTTTTACTTCTTTTTTTTTTTTTTTTACTTCATTTTTGTGTGTTTATGAAGACGAGTCTCTGCCTTGCCCTGCTCTGAGCTTTATTGAAGGGATAAAAAAAGGCTTCCTCCCCTCCCAGTGACAGGTGCTCCTTGTTCTGGGTCTCCTGCCACCACTCAGGCCTACATCTAATGAAAACAGTGGAGAGGCCTGGCTGAACGTGGACTGCACCGATACACTTGTCCAGTTAAACTGGTTACAATATGTCTCTGCTGGTTTGTATTGAAAACACCAGACCACTTTAATTCTCTCTTCATTCTACCTCTAACTAGTTGTGCATTATTAGGTAATTTAAGTAAGTGCTTTGTGACTCAGTTTCTCCCTCCAAGATGTTCATGCTTGCAGGGTGCTCCAAAAGCCTTAGTTGGTAGCATAAAAGTTGCTGGTACAATGACTGTTACCAGTCCTCTGTTATATGCTCTCAAAAGGTAATGGAATCAGCATTACATTTCTGTCCATTTTTTTCCTAGGGAACTACGAGTTGGTCAGCCTATTGCTAAGCAGGGGTGCTGACCCGCTCCTGAGTATGTTGGAAGTCAATGGTATGTCTTCATCGCTTCATGAAGATATGAATTGCTTCAGTCATTCAGCTGCACATGGGCACAGGTAGACCTCCATTCCTGTTCAGAACTGGGGGTTTTTGCCTATCACTGTAGGTATTCCTATGTGACTTCATAATACATCTTGTACCCAAATCCCTGGGTCTGCAGTTCAGAAGATGCTGTTAAGACTCTCCTGATATAGCAAAAAACCCCAATTTTTTAGTGCCGCAGTTTCTCAGACTCTTCTGGTTCGGATGTAGGCACAGTGCCTTTTGAGCCCTTTGGGGAACTGAAAGATTTTTTAACTGGTAGTTGCTCTCTGTTTCAGCCCTTTGAGAAAGAAGTCATGCAAGACTCATTATTCAGCAACTATAACAAAAGAAAGGCACAAAATACAACAGAAGAAAGATTTTTTCTTTGCTTTTGCTTATTCTCTCACTTGCTAGTCTAGCTCTGCAGCACTGAGAGTCAGCAGGAGCTGGTTCGAGGCCATCGGTGGGCACAGTATGTTCAGCCTATGGGCAGGTTATGAGGTAGTGATTCATTTTCTGAGAGAGAATCCAAACACATTAAGGAGGCAAAAATAATCTGCAGCAGAATTTGGGTGGCTGCATCTCTGGTTATTGGATGGCCTACCAAGAGATCAGTCATTAAAACACTGAAAAGCCAGACTGGTCTTTCCAAGCCCATTTGCAGGGTAGTTATTTAGAAATAAGACATTATTTACAAACTTGTCCAGAAATCCTTCTATTCCCAGAAAAAAATGTTAGCATAACAAGCCAGTTAAAACAAGCCTGAAACCACCAATACAGGTGGGCTGAGAGATATCCACAGCAGTATAGCTGGCCCTTCCTGTAGCACATTAAATAGTAGCTACCTTGCTTCAACACAGCTGTGCTTTACAGTGGTTCAGAAGTGCAGCTCCAGGTACGTCGCACATCTGGACACACCACCAAAAATATCCCAAGCTTAAATGAGGCCCAAACTCTGCAAAGCTGAAATGGCCTCATGCAGTAATTTACAGTGTAAACTACACACTGTTCAGTTCCTGGTTCTCTTCCGCAACACCTCACCATGCAGACTGTGAAATCCAAGGCTTAATCTCCAATCAGATAAGGCAGGGTGATCCTAACGCACAAAATGCACATTTTTTCGTCAGCCTGAGTGGTGTGGGTGCACAGAGAGCACCGTCTAGTGGCAATTCTGCATCACAGCTGAGACCTCGGTGGGACTGGCTGGGATGGGGAAGGCTGCTGCAGATGGCTCCAGCTGCCGCAGGGACACCAGTGATGCAAGCTTCCTAAAGCAGCTGGACACAAATAAGAAAACACCTTTCTTGCAACTGCTGTGTGACATTCCAAACAAAAAACACCTCACTGAATTTAGTGATGCAGAACTATCATTTTTTATGTTTTTTTATTTAGTGATACAGGAAGTGAGTCTGCCTAAACAATGTAAGCATGCATGGAGATGGTTATTTGGGGAAAGAGCAAGGGTTCCGACAGACACTCTCTGTGAAAGCAAATCTTACTCCAGAGCTTAAGACGTTACCACCCTCAGGGCTGGCAGAAGAAAGTGTGCTCCTATTGCGAAGTGTAGACTGCAATAAAAAGCAGTTTGCCCTAACACTCTGAAATACACCCTGGTACCACTAAAGTACAGGAGAATATTCCATTCTTTTCTCTTGCTACCAGGGCATCAATTTTTAGCATGCGGGATAGGGATGCTGCTCTATCATCTCTGCCAGCTGTCTGTCTGTGGGAAGGAAATTGCTATTTACAAAGCCAGACCCCCTAAACCCCAATCACCACTGAACTGACTTGTTGCTATTTTATTTACTACTAAGAGACGTCTTTTCCTCCTCAGGAACGTTCTGCGCAAACTGCTGACCCAGCCCCAGCATTTGAAGGAGGATGTCCTCTCACTGGAGGAGATTTTAGCAGAGGGAGTGGAGAGTGACACCTCCAGCCAGGGCAGCTCCAGTGAGGGGCAAGTCAGGCTTTGTAAAACTCGAATGAAGGCTCTTCAGGAGGCCATGTATTACAGTGCAGAGCACGGCTATGTAGACATCACCATGGAGTTGCGGGCACTCGGTAAGGTGTTATCTTTATTTTAAGCATTGCACACATTTAAGGTGTGAAAAGCTTTTTCCTCTGTCCCTTTCACTTGGAGAAGAATCTGTTAAACACAACTGCAAAGCTATACCAAGCTTATGGAAACCAGCTGTCTAATTTAAATGAAGTGTTTAAGGCTTCCCACAAGTTTTGTCAAATTCCCACTGATCTGGGATGTTCTTCACTTTTGGCTGTATCCTCTGTTCCCAAGTATCAGCAGCAAAGGGCATGTCTTTTCATCAGATACTCTGACACCTAAAATTCAGTGTTAAAAGAGGCTGGTCTCAAAAGCAAAGATAACATCAGAGATTAAATGGTTTAAGGTGAAAGAACAGATTTGATCTAAAGGTAGGAAAAGAGAAGCATTGAATCTTGTATGTCTAGACTGTTACTGGTAACGAGGAGAAAAGACCTCACACTGTGTTTGTGTAGGGTTAGGTATTCTTACAAGTACAGTTCAAATTTATTTTGTAGTTCTGACTAATCATGAAGCTAAAAATACACCCCAGGGAGTCTCTGATCTTTAATGATCAGCAGAAAGTCCCAACTTACGGTCCTGGTACCAATCCTCTGCTGTTCTAGGTAAAAGTCGCTCAATCTGTCCATGACCCAGTGCTGTCACTTTAGTATCAAGACAAAAATGTACCTGCTGTTAGGATGTATGTAAAGACCTACTTCAGTGCCGCTAAGTGTTAGTAAGGACAGTCCACTCACAGGTACTTCAGCAAATTATTATCTTTCAATGATGTCCTTCTTGCTGTGGCTACAGGAGTCCCATGGAAGCTCCACGTGTGGATTGAGTCACTACGGACAACCTACTACCAGTCTCGTTACTCAGTCGTACAGACCCTCTTACGGGAATTTGTCACCATTAAAGAAGAGGACTATAATGAAGAACTGGTTAATGAAGGGTTGCAGCTCATGTTCGACATCCTCAAAACCAGCAAAGTGATTATTAGTTTTGTAACTATCAAACTTGAGTGTTTGGGGTTTGCTGTTACACAAGTTAGCACACAAGAAGAACAAGTGAATGCCTACGCAGAGACCCTAATGAGTTAGAGTATGAAAAGGGCCCTGCTTGCCTTTATCTAAATACATGTACAGCCCACAAAAGCCATCCTCACCGTAAAGACATTAATTTCTGTTGAGAGCCATTTGGGTAAAGTCTCATTCAGCAATTGCCTTTGAAACCACGTGAATGTAAGAGGAAGAGTTCTCAGTACGGTACTGGGCAATTAAGGTTCTCTCAGTAGTACCTTCTAGGGGTTTTCTGAACAATGCTTTTGTTCAGTAACATTTTCCTTCTACGTTTTCCTTTCATTTAATGGTTGCCTATGCCTGTTTTCTTCTTGCTTTTTAAGGCATGTCTAGAATGTATTTGATCCACGGTACATAGTTTAGCTGCCCTGTTTTGCAGATAAATTCACCTAGTCTCTGCCATGTTCTCTTCCAAGAGGCTGTTGTCCTTTGTGCCAGGGGCATGCCTGCATTCTGATTGTGGAAAGGATACAGTGGAAGTGCACAGGCAGGGGCAGCTGAGGAGTATATGCAGCCCTTGATACCTCCCTAATTGGTCACTACAACATATATTGTAACTGTCCTTTAAATTAAAAGCAAAAGATATAACTGGCCAACTAAAAATAATTGCAAAGTAGGAACTGGAACTTGGTATCTGACAGTGAACTGGGCACTCTGAATCTTGCAGAGAACATGCTCGTGGCCTCAGCTGTTACGGAGCAAGTGGAAGGATGAGCTTTTGCTGATGGTTTTTCTCTTGACAGAGTTTGGCCTGTAAACTGTTGCTGAGAGAATTCCGTCAGATCAACCTTGTTCAGATCCTGCTCTTGTCCCTCTGTTTGGAGGTTACTCTTGTAGAGTGCAGTTACTATAAGCCTCGAGTGAACTGTTACAGCATGTTTAAAACCTGCTTAATACAAAGTGCTGGCTGATGATACCTGTTCCATCCTCCTTACAGAATGCTTCTATCAATCAGCAGCTTGCATCCATCTTCACCCACTGCTATGGCAGCAGTCCGATACCCAGCATTCCTGAAATCCAAAAGATGCTGCCAGCTCGGCTAGGTAAGATGCTCACCTGTGAAGCAGGTGAAACAGTGAAGTGCCTGTGTGTTGGGGTTTTTTTTTAAACTTACTTACTTTCTTTTAAACCATCCACAGTTTCAAAAAATATTCACCTTTTTTTTTTCTCTTACCCTAACAGATCCTCACTTTCTAAACAATAAAGAAATGTCTGATGTAACTTTCTTAGTAGAAGGAAAGCTGTTTTATGCACACAAAGTCCTGCTGGTTACTGCATCTAACAGGTGGGTCACTCTCCACAGCTAAGTACAGATTGTTAACGGAAGGTTTGGCTCTTCAGTCTCGTTTGTGTGACTCTTGTCACTCACTCACTGCAGCCTTGCAAAGTATACAGACTACAGACCGTAACTCAGGTCTGCAGGACCAAGCCATGTCAGCTTTGCTAGTGGTAAGAATAGGATGAGGTTTTTCTAGCCACTTCTAGCATGTCTTAGAGATTCCTACAGCTGTACTGACATAACCAAACCAGGAATTATCCCTAAAAATCTGTGCAATAGTTGGAGTGTATGTATCCAGCCATTCACTGCCTTCCCATTCCCCCTCTCTCAGCTTCTGCTAGCTAGAGCTACACTGGCTCCAGATTTCCTGTAAATGTCACCCCTGCCATGATACACTTGCAGTTATTAGTTTCTTTCTCTGTTATTGGCATAATTACAGTGTTCTGCAACTATTACAGGGTTTAGATCAGACCCAAGCAATTTCCAGATTTTGTCCCTAAAGTTCTAAACTAATTGTCATTAAATTGAAAGAAAAGTTTAAATTTTCAACTTGCCAGCAAGAACAAGGAAGGATCTTTGTTTCCCCTTGCTCAAGCTGTTTGTCAGTACATAATGAGTCTGTGAAGCACTAATACAGACATCTATTACAACCATTCTCAGGTTTAAGACGCTAATGACCAATAAAACAGAACATGACAGCCATGGCAGCAAGACTGTTGAAATCAGCGATATGAAATACAGTATTTTTAAGGTACGCAATTTACTCTACTTTTTATTTATTCTTTTCATCTTCTGACACACTTGGAAACTAAGGCTAAGCCAAAGCTTAATATCATACGTAATTCACAAGTAGCGATGGAGTTCATTTCAACACACCTCTATTTCAAGAGTATTCTGATCTTTGTCAAAACTTACCAGCTAGGACCAACCCTAAAACCCCAACCTCTAGCCTATACTCTTATTTTCCCATAATGCAGGAGAAACTAGTCTTCTGCTGAAAGTTGTTTTATACTTTTAGGACACCATTTTCATACTATTTAAGGCACCGTTTTCATGCTGTGCTGAGCAAAAAGTAAGCTTGTTTACAGCAGGTGGACTGCCAGGCTTTGTATTAATTCAAATCAGATGGTCAGAAATCATTGGTGACCCCTTGCAAAAAAGGCTCAAAACTGAGAACTGCACTTTTCTTTTATGACACTTCCGTATTTAATGGAGCTATAAGGGTAGTTCACTCATGATGGAGAGAAAGTAGATTGCTTAACACACACACAAGGGAAGAAAACAAGTCAGTGAAATGTGACAGTTATTCTAGCTTTCCAGCTCTGCGTTTCAAATTTGGAAGTACGGTACAGAACAGGGAAATGTGAAGTGCAGAATGGCTTGTATAACTGTTTTGCTTCAGGTTGAGCCTTTTCCTTTTTCACTTTTTATAAGCAAACGAGACAGCAAAGGTGTCGGTCAGCAGTACCATCATCCCACATAGCGGGAATGAAGTAGACTATAAGAATATGTTTGAAAGAGGCTGTAGGAGTTTTGTGTTGGATAGGTGACATCCAAATTTTGCAGCTCAGGCCATGACAGAAAAAGTGTATTGAAACAAGCCTCCTTCACAACATTTTTACATCAAAAGGTTTCTACAGATAAACTTCTACTTCACTGGAGACAGCAACAACACAAAATGAATTAAAATAGTGAAATACTTCACAGAATTAAACAATTTGATGGTGAGCAAAATCAGACAAGTTAAGGAAATAATAGCATTGTACGCAATCTCAGTTATGGTGTGTGGAGAATGGTGAACCACCGTGCTCAGGGCTCTGCTGGAAAGCAGCTTTGGTCCCCTGTAATTCCATTATACAAATAAGGCCCTTTTAAAAGCAGAAGTTTAGTTTTGTTACCACTACTGTTGGAAATGGTAAGCACAGCATCTGGCCCCCACACTTTGCTTACACAGCGCCCAGGACACCAAATCTCGTAGTTCCCTAGGTAAGACAGTGCTGGTTTAGCTAGGAGCATGCACATGTAGATCAAAGAGCAGAAGCTGCCTCTTGCTCTCCCTGCAAACAATTGGACCTTCTCCTCTGGCCCTGATGGGGGGCTGGAAGCTGATCAGAAGAGCAGCGGGGGAGGCAGGCAGCTGGGAGGTCCCTGGGACACACATGCTCGCTGTGTGGTAGCTTCAGTGCTTCAGCCACCAGGCTTCACAGAACTGGATCCAAGGAACTGTTTTACAAGAACATTTGTGTTGCTCAGAGACACGCTGTCACCCTCGGCCTAAAACCCTCAACAGGATTCCCCAAGGAAGAAGAGTGTTAGAAAGCAGGAGATTTGCAACACTGGTGAAAAGCCCACAGTGAAGCAAGAGCAGCATATCAGGCAATTCCCATCTGCTCAGGAAGGGGAGCTCAGCCATTCACAGCCTCTTGTGACTTCAGTGATAACAGCTTCATGCCTGGCTTTCTTCCCGTTTCAGATGCTGATGCAGTATTTATACTATGGAGGAACAGAATCTATGGAAATTCCCACCACTGATATCTTAGAGGTGAGAGGGTTTTCTTCTAAGTCTTGCCAAGCACACTGGGGCATAAACAGAGCTTGAAAAGCAAAACCCAGGAGTTAACAGCAAGCTTCCATTCCAGGAGCATACTTAACACTTTGAAATGAGCTTACAGTTTCAAAACACACAGTTGCTTGGAAATAAAAACTGCCAATTACAATTTTTTATGCCCGTGTCAGGTGGGCAGCAGCAGGGGTGGAAATCACTACAGTGCTTTTGGTACCCAGAGCTGGGCGGAAGCCTCCTCTGCGCCAAGTCCTCTCCCTCCCGGGAGGAGGGAGCAGGTGCACTGTACATTTGTTTGGGGGGGCACAGAAAAGGTGCTGATGATAACAGCAGCTCTGGTGCCCACAGGAGGCCAAACACCAGGGGGCTGAAGGTAGAGAAATGACCGATCTCAAGCTGCACTTCTGCAGAGCAGCTGATGCACCACCAAGACTGGACTAAGAGCACTTCCCCATTACAAATGGGTCTTTTTACGGTAACACTGCTCAGTCAGAAGTACTCTGGTAAAATTAAAGCTAATGGCCGAAGACTGCATGCAACTTTTTTTTTTTTTTTTTGAGGCGGGGAAAGGGGCTTTGAGTAGTCTGGTGCTCATACACTATGGTGACAGAAGGTAGCACAAAGCACACCCTTCAGGCATCAAGTGGCCTTTCTGCTTTTTCATGAGGACTCAGCCATTAAAACAGGGACTCAGTGATCATTCAGAGAGGAAACCATCAGTTCTGTCCATTCCCCTTCCCTAAAAGCCTTTCGAGGCTCATGATCTCAGATAGCTTCTCTCTTGTCCTAATAGCTGTTGTCAGCTGCCAGCCTGTTTCAACTGGATGGCCTCCAGAGACACTGTGAAATCCTCTGTGCCCAGACGATCAGCATGGAGAACTCCGTTAACATCTATAAATATGCAAAGGTATATGCCAAATGGCCTTATTTAAGAACCGCTGTGAAACAGCATGCACGCTTTCTGCAGCCTTGTTTTAGTAACTATATGCAACAGGCAGAGTGGGCACCTGCTATGCTAGTAACAATACGGCAACTGCAACCACAAGTGAGATGTATTCAAGTCAGTCCTGCACAGCCCTAGAACGTTTGCTGGTCTGAATCAATCATGTATGAAATCGATGCAAGATCCCCACAGAACAGGGAAGAGGTGTCTTAGCAGGCTGATACAGCAATATCAGTCAGCAAAGCCCAGGAGGTTCAGATCCTCAGAACAGATTGATCAGAGTACCGCAACTTAGAGGTAAACCCTTTCCTAGCATGCCTACTGCTAAAATGTATTCTTTACTGCTCCAGAACTAGCATATTCTCTGTTGTGACAGAGCTATTCACCTCTATAGCAAATAATCTACTCTATGAATAAAATCATGGATATACATCACTCTACCGCTCCTGGAAGTCTGCAGCGCTAAAGATTTTTCCCCAGACAAAGCGGGTTGCTCTAGGTATGCTATTTATTTAATCACAACTCAAGAGTTGGGCCACCACCTCAGTGAGTGGCCAATGGGCCAAGATCTCGCACGGTTTTTATACCATTCAATCAATACCCATTACAGAAGGTCCAAAGGCTTTGTATATTTCCACTCGGCCTTTCAGTCCCCAGAGTTCATCGTTTATCAAAGACCACCACAATCCCCGGTCTCAGCTGCATTATCCTCTTCTGGTTCCAATCCTTGTTCCTTTTTCCTAAAACCTAAAGGGTTTACCTTTTGTCTAGCAAAGCACCTGTGCTTAATTAATTAATCACTCTTTGTTAAAACTGTCTCTACATGATTAGCTTGGCTGGGTATTAAACCAGCCTTGGGTGGGTCTGTACCAGGAGCAGGTTGAGAACAAACATTCTGGGCCTGTTGAGCAGTATTTCTGCACTTTTACAAGACCCCAAACCTGCACTAGAGACTATGAAATATTCTTTTACAATTCCCTCCTTTTGTTTTTATTTGCATACCTGCATTAACATTTATTACAATTCCAGGTGTCACCTTAAATCTTAGTCAATAAGCGAGTAAAACAAGTAATACAACATTGTACCAACACTATTCCACATACAAGCAGTAAAACCACTACAACAGTTATTGCAATCCCTTTCTTTAACCATGTGGACAGATCAGGGAACCAAGAAGTTAATCATGAAAAGGTTTCCGAAAATCCCCAAGAAGTGTTAAATAACTATATAGACTGGACTGGATAAAGCAACACCAGTCTCCATCTGGTCTTTTACCAAAATACCAAAGATGCTGGTTCAAACACCATGTTCCTCTTCCAGTCAGCAGCTCCCTGATATGTACAGGGATCCCAAGGCCTTAGTTTTGACCATACACCACATTTTCTCCAGTTCTCTGAGAATCTAACAGTAACACAAAATTCAACAGCCACTGAAGGATCAAAGGAATACTTCCACTCGATTTTGGTAGTTTTAGTAACTATAACATTCTTAACAGGTTGAATCTGAAAACCCCTAATTTCACAAAAGGTTTGACATGTACGATTACTGTGCTTCACCACAGTCTCATTCGCCACTGGATCTTGATAGCGTAAGAAAAAATTTTTGACCACAGTGTGTTAGTCCAGGGCAACTGAGAGTAGATAAGAGGTTAAGGTAGCCCTGGTGTGGAATCTTTACGCACATGTGAATGTCAGATCCAGGTTTCTTTCCCCTGCACCTTCACAGCATAAAAAGAGGTTAGTTATACCATATAAGGTCTTTCCCATTTCAGTTCTAATCTGTTCTTTCTCTTCAATTTTTACATAAACTTTATCACCAGGTTGCATATAATGTACTTGAATTTCAGGTGTCACTCCCTGATACCAATAAGCATGGTTTCTCAACTGTGAAAAAGAATGCTGTAAATACAACAAATAACGGGTTATCTGTTCATCTCCATCCAACAGGCTCATCTGAGCTGGAACTTAAGTTCCTGGAACAGCCATAATCCTCCCAAATAATACTTCTGCAGGCGAAACTCCTACTGGTTGTCTAGGCATATTCCTAATATCCCATAATACTAAGTTTAATGCCTCTGGCCATTTTAACCCTGTTTACAAACCTTCACTAAGTTTTCCTTAATTGTTCTCTTCATCCTCTCTGCCTGACCTGACGACTCTGGATGACAGGGTGTACGTAGCTGTGCTCGGGTGCCTGCGGAGTGAGAGACCTGAATTACAACAGCTGCAGTAAAATGTGCTCCCCTGTCAGAATCAGTGATTTCAGGAACTCCGTACCTAGGAATAATTTCCTTCAAAAGAGCTTTAACAACCACCTTTGAGTAATTTTTCGAGTGGGGAAAGCTTCAAGCCATCCCGATAATTGATCAACAATAACAAGCAAATACATAAATCCCATGGTTTTAAGCATTTCAGCACAGTCTCTTTGCAGGTCTTGGAATGGATACATTGCCGGGGGTCGCTTTCCCAAGGGTACCTTGATTCTGAGATGCATATTCTTTACAAAGTTGGCAGCTTTCACAAATTTCTTTTCACTGCAGCATAAATTCCTGGGGCCACCCACAGTCTCTGGATCCTCAAGGCAATGTTCCCAGGGCCCCCATGTGTTTTTTCATGATGCCAGTGTGCAATTGGCAATAAATACCTTTTCGGGAGTAACGGTTTACTCCCTATAATCCACTGTCCTCCATGATGCTGAGCCCCGAGTTTCTCCCACAGCTGTTTCTCTTCTCCCGGCAGCTCTTCGGAAAGTTTCCCTTTGTTGGGTAGCTCAGTGTCAGGTTCCTTTTCCGCAATCCAAGTCATAGCGAAGACTTGTTGAGCAGCAGCTTTCGCTGCCTGATCAGCGAGAGCATTTCCTTTGGATCTTTTATCCTGCTTGTTGGTAGGAGCCTGAAGACATATCACAGTCAGCTCAGAGGGTAGTCGTATTGCCTCCAGCAAGTCTTTTATTAGCTCCCCGTGCACAATGGTTCTACCTGGAGAGGTAAGAAATCCCTGTTCTTCCCACAGTTCTTCCCACAGCACACCTGCGGCACGGCATGCTCCGAAGGTGTATTTTGAGTCCATACAGATGTTAACGCGGTTGCCAGTAGCATACTCAGCTGCCACAATTTCCTCTCCCTGCGCACCTAGAGTGGGGGATAAAGGTCCAGTCAATAATACCTGGGTAACGGTGTATCTGGTGCGTCTCTGACCACCTTCATAATATGACGATCTGTCTGCAAAAAGGTTCAAATTTGGGTGATCCTTCCCACCATCTGTAGGCAGCAGCATCAGGGTGGCAGGATTCAGAGTATTGCACCTTTCCAGCTTCAAATTATCAGCAAGCAAAAGTATCAGTTCAGATCTGTGTGCCCTTTGCGGAGAAAGTGCCTTCTCTGCATCTTGTTTTAAAAGGATTTCCACTTCATGAGGCGCACACACCATGAGGGGATGTCCCAAAACCATATTTCGAGTTCTTGCTGCTAACTCAGCGGTGGCTGCTCTAGCTCAAATACAAAAAAGAGTTCCTTTAATTACTGGATCTAAAGAGCAGGAATAATATGCTACAGGTCTTTCATAGGGACCTAAAGTTTGAGTCAAAACTCCATTCGCTGCTCCCTTATTTTCAATACAATAAATTTTTAAATGTTTTGGTATAATCCGGGATTCCTGGAGCTGGGGCTTTTAACAATGCTTCCTTCAATGCTCAAAAAGCCTTTTCCCTTTCTGGGCCCCCTGTTATCAGTTCCACTTCATCATTTTTTGTTGCCTCATGCAATAGTTTAGCTATTTCACTAAACCTGGGGATCTACAGTCTGCAAAATCCCACTTGACCTAGGAATCCCCTTAACTGCTTCTTAGTCCCAGGTCTGAGTATCTCCTGTACTGCCTTTATGCGTTCAGGGTCTGTCTCCCTTTCACCCAGCTTAAAAATAACCCCCAGGTACTTCACCTGTTGTCGGCAGAGCTGTAGTTTGGATAGAGATGCACGGTGACCCTTCTTTGCAAGTTGTATACTATACATAAATATTCGGTGTCACAAACACAATCAGTTTTTGACTTACTGACAGTTAATAAATCATCCACATATTGTACCAGTATCGACACACATGGAAAAACAGTATGTGAGAAATAACATGTTCATTTACAGCACGTAAATCTTGTACCAATCAATACTCTCGATCTCCACCCTTATCCAATCTGTGTTTATTAACAGGTAAAGTTGGAGTATTATAAGGACTTCTACATTCTTTCAATATTCCATTTTTCAAGAAATTTCCAATCTGTTTTCCAATGCTAGGCATTGCTTCAGAAATTATGGGGTATTGTCTAATTGACAGTGGAGCCCCTCCTTTTGTTTGGATCACCACTGGTTCCACAGATTTTAACAATCCTACTTCATCTTCGGAGGTACTCCACAGCTCAGAAGGAATCTCAACCAGTTCCTCAGGGATTCCTTTATTCTTTTGCTTCTCAGGTTTTAATTTCAATATTGAGACTCCTGTCATTACCAATTGGATTCCTTTGGGTGTTAGAGATATACATGTTCCAAATTCTTGTAACAAGTCTCGTCCCAGCAAAGATCCTGGTGTGTCTGGGGAAACGACAAATCTTCCCCAAGCCATTTTACCTCCTAATATCTCTGGGAGGGGAAAAGAAAAAAGTATTTCTTTACCAGCTATGACCCCATCAATAATTACAGTATCAATAGAGACCTGTGGTATTTGAAAATTAAGTAAAGATAACGTTGCTCCAGTGTCTATTAAAAAATTTACTGAAATACCATTTACCTTTGCTGTGATGTGACCATTACGATCTACCTTAACTCCTGTCAGTTCCATAAATTGATAACTCCAGTGTTTTCTTCTTTACTGAGAGTGAGGTCTGGGTGGTCTCTCTACAGGAGTCCTTCCACTGGAGCTGATGGGTCTATGAGGACAGTCGCGTTGTACGTGTCCTAAATCGCCACAATAAAAACACTCAAGTGCATGAGGATAAGAAGTTGAAGAGGGAAAACCCCTTCCTCTCTGTCTTCTCCCTCTGCCCCCTTGCCAGGGAAAACCCCGACCTCTTTGTTGGTGATAACCTTGAGTAATTGCTGCAGCTGACAGAGTGATTTCTCTCTCTCTCCTCACTCCGTCCATCATACACAAATGTGGCAATACTCAAGATTTTAGTCAAGGTTTCTCCTTGCCATCCAGGCATACTTTTTTAAAATATTTACTGATATCTGGGGCAGATTGATCTACAAATACACCTATTGCTAGTGGTTCTTTTCTCGGGTCATACCTCCATATTTGAGTAAGGTAGCTTTTAGACGTCCCCAATAATCGCTGGGATGTTCATCAGGTTTTTGTCTGCATTCCAGCACTTTTGTCCAATTAGTGACCCGTTCTCCAGCTTGTCGGATCGCTTCCACTACTTGTTGGACAGCGGTTCGATAAGCTGTCATTCCACCAGTAGTGGATATGTCCCATTCAGGGTTATTTTCTGGCCAGGGCAGTAGTCCCTGGGCTTGCCCCCTTTGGGCAATCTCTCTTATCTTTTTGAAAAAAGAAAATTCTCGATCCTCCGGATGAAACAATTCTTGGAGAAAGGTTCTCATGTCGTTCCAATTGGGTGAATAATTAGTTATAATGCCAGATAATAATTGAGCGCATTTTTCTGCATCATCCCGTAGTTGTGGCATTTTAGCCCGCCAAGCTACCAAATCCCTGTTTCCAAGGCTCATGTCTTACCACGGCAGTGACAGTGGAAACCTCTGGCGGAGCTCCAGGTCCTGCCCCAGGGTTTGGGATGTAATCCAAGTGCATTGGGTACATGCCAACCCCTCCTGAGGACGATTCAAGTTCCTCAGCTTTTGGAGCTGTTGGAACTAATCGTTATCATTTCTAGTTAAAGACTTTCTCCTTTGTTGGGCCCAATTATACCAAATACACCAATAATCAATATCCTGACTCCCTGCATCCTTGAGGATAATTCTCAGGAACTTCAGCTTATGAGGCTTAAAGGATCCTTTAGGAGGCCATACATCTATCGGTCCTCCTCCTCTCGTCCTTGTTAGGAATAGCCATTCCTCCCGGCACAATGTAATCAGTCTCCTCTTCTATAAACTCCATGCCAGGATTACCTTTTTCCAGTTCTCTAAAACCTCAGCAAGGGGCGTCCGCCTTTCAGTGCTGGGTGTTGTTCTCATTCTCTCAACCAGCTATAGATTTTTCAGCAATTTTAAACACAAGAGGTTCGAAGTAAATCTGAGTTTACCTGTGCCTAAGTACTCTGGACCCACCTGGTCCTGTTTATTGCCGGCAATTTGAGCACTGGTAACGGGATATCCAGAAGGATCTCTGAACCTCCTGTCTCTTGTGTCCTAGAGTCCCATCTGGGTCGCCAATTTCTGTTAAAGATTTTTCCCCAGACAAAGCGGTTTTCTCTAGGTATGCCTTTTATTGAATCACAACTCAAGAGTTGGGCCACCACCTCAGTGAGTGGCCAATGGGCCAAGATCTCGCACGGTTTTTATACCATTCAATCAATACCCATTACAGAAGGTCCAAAGGCTTTGTATATTTCCACTCAGCCTTTCAGTCCCCAGAGTTCATCGTCAAAGACCACCACAATCCCCGGTCTCAGCTGCATTCTTCTGTTCTGGTTCCAATCCTTGGTTCAGTTTCAGGGTCTCTTCGGGTCACCGTCTCCGTAATCACTCTTCTGCCGTTTCTGTCTCGCACAATTCTGAGACAGACTTCAAGATGTACTATTAAGGGTTTACCTTTTGTCTAGCAAAGCACCTGTGCTTAATTAATTAACCACTCTTTGTACAAACTGTCTCTACATGATTAGCTTGGCTGGGTTTTAAACCAGCCTTGGGTGGGTCTGTACCAGGAGCAGGTTGAGAACAAACATTCTGGGCCTGCTGAGCAGTATTTCTGCACTTTTACAAGACCCCAAACCTCAGATCTAAACCTGCACTAGAGACTATGAAAGATTCCTTTACAGCAGGGTCAGATGCTTTAAAGACAAGCAGAAAGACTACACCAAGGGTGATAACGATGTGCGTGTTTACTTTGCGTGTAGCGTCATACTGATCCTTTTTGATTCCTGACTCTCACACAGGTCCATCTTTTTTTTTTCTATGGAACTCAGGCTGGTTTCTTTCAAGACCTAAAGTTTAAGTTTGCAGTGGCAGTGAGGGGGACGGGAGCATTCTGTGCTGGCCTTTAGTATTTTTCCTTAAATTGCTATTTGCACAGAGTTCCCCAAAATGGGGCGGGGTGTGTGTGGGGGTGTGCACAGTGCTTCTTAATACTGAACTTGAGTTTCCCTCTTCTACTATTCCTGAGCTTCCCTCCCTGATTCTGACACAAGGGGAACCAGACCACAACCAGAAATCCACCCAACGTGTTTTAGAAGCGTAACATCCCCATCTCCCTACAGTCAGCTCCTTTTCCGAGGAGTTAGGCTCACATCCTACGAACTGCATTCTTATTGCCAGGAGCTGTGCACACCATCTGGCAGTGCAGTGTTGTATGCTGTGGCGCACAAGCTCCCTGCCTGCACAGCTGAACAGGTATCTTGGCCGCTTCAGCAGCCAGCTGCTCCGCTTCTTTAAGAGGAAGAGTCTGGAGAGGAGGCCAGTGGCCCTGCCAACATCAGGTCATCGGGGGAGGGAATTAAAAAAGCCTTAATGCCTCCCTGCTCACACCCATGCCTGCAAAAAGCACTGGAAGAAATTATTAGTCATCACCAGTCCTATCTTCAGTGCTTTTCCACTGTTACCACTGTCCTCCTTTTTCTGGCTTAGAAAACAAGGAAAAAGCATGAGAATTAAGAAGAGGCTCAGGCATGTCCTCTAGGTTTGCGACACACAGAAAAGACTTATTGATGTTCCTCTCTCCTGCAGATTCACAACGCACCTGAACTAGCTGCTTTTTGTGAAGGCTTCTTCCTCAAACACATGAGCTCTCTTCTAGAGCAGGACTCATTCAAACAGCTCATCTACAGCAGGAACAGCAAAGTGCAAGGCCTGGACCCTCTACAGGACTTGCAGACAGCCCTGGCCGGCCGCCTGCACTCTGTGTACGTCACCTCCAGGGTGTGAAGCAGGAACAAGACAGTGGCAGGAGCACTGGTTCAAACTGCACAGGGATGCGTCATCGGGCAAAGCTGCAGCTTTCCCATTTGCCTTCTGGATCTTGCTGAAAGTCCCCTACAACAGCCTACCCCTAGGCAGGGGTGCTGTGCCTCACCCCACTGACAGAGGGGGAGCTGGCTCCTCTGTGCTACTACTGTCACGGAAACACTGTCACAGTACAAACCAGAACGGAGGATGCAAATAAAGAACCTGAACCAGAGGATGCAAATGAAGAACCTGAACCGAAGATCAACGCTCCACAAGCATAACGCAGGGCTGTAGATAAGTGAGGCTATTTACCCAGACCCAACACCTAATATGTAGTCTTGAGTGTCTGTCTGTACACCATAATGGACACCTAGTTCACATACACAGATGTTTTACTTGTAAGAGAGCTGCATACAAGTTTTCTAAACCTATGGGCCGCTGCCCATTCAACTAGGCATCTGTCTGAAGACAAAGGCAGGTGTACACAAACTACTTCACTACAGTAATAAACACCAGTGTCTACACATTGCAAGAGACTGACATAAATTTTCCCTCAAACTGTCCCTTGATAGAGAGATTTTGTAGATCTTAAAAGCTGAGTAGAAACTAGCACTAACTCTGAAATTAGTCACTCATTAAAGCTAATATGAAAAACTGAGCTGGGGCAGGGAGGGGAATTTTCTTTTTTTGCATTTGTTTAATACAGTTTCACTGTGCTAGTTGTTAACCTGGATCCATTTTGAGGAGGAAAACAAAAGGCTATCTACCCTTTCACTAATAAGGTTTGATAGTCCTAGTCACGTCCACCTTAAAAACCTGTTTCTGAATGTTACCTGTTCCATAGAAGATGCTTTCTAAGACTCAGGTATAGTAGGAGTTAGCACTACACCAAAAAACTGTCCAATAGCATAAATAGCAATAACAGTCTCCCTAAAACCCCAAGGAACATACAGCTTGACAGTTGTTCTCTCTCTGGAGCTAGTTGAGAGTAGAAGCTCTGACCTCTAATCTCCACTTCCACTGCCTCATCCATGGCATGATGTTGTTTCCACAGCTACCTCAGTGGGGACTGGACATAGCCCACACTGGACTGGTTCCTAGGGGAGGGAGGGGCACTGCCACACTGGAACAAGAGGCCTCAACTCGAATACCCAAGAATCCCATTTTTCCTCTGTTTGCAGCAGACATGTCTCTGGCCCAACAGGACTCATTCCAGGCCCCTTCTAGCTGATTTAAGAGGGGACAGTTCCAGCAACAGCTTTGAGTCTGAAGCAATGTGTGTGTTTAAATAACCTCAACTGTAGGCAGGCTGCGGGCTGTGTGATGCAGACCTTGCTCTTACCAACAGATTAAGGAAAGACCTTCAGCTATCCCCACTGATCGCTGTTAGCACCCAGCAAACCACTGGCTAAGACGTGTCCATTCATTAGAGGTGGGTGAAGGAGAAGAGGAAGCCAAGTTTTCTGTGGAGAACACTGCTGCTTAGAAAGTCAGCCATTAATAGGGTAACTAAACACACTGGAAGAAGGAGGCTCAGCTGGGCCCAAGCTCCAAAGCACAACATAGACATGGTTTAGATAGGTGAAGGGAAGGAGAGTGAACTCCAGCATCTCTGAGCAAATCCATCAAAATCTGACACTGCCTCATTCCTAAAGAATTTACATCAGAGGCAAACTGCATGGAAGGATAAGAATTATGAGTCTCGGCTCTGTACACTGGTACACTTCAGGTACACATCCACTTACGAAGATCACCAGCTTCAATAACCCTATTTATTATCAGAAAGCCATAGCAGTGTTTCAGAACTATCACCGGTCTGCCGGAAAAACACCACACAAGGCTTGGAAAGTATTTTCAAGTAGCTGCGCGAGCTATCTGTACACATACATAGGTCCTCTTTTGTTGCTGTAATATTACAATGCCTTGTTAATTGTACATTAATGTTGTCATTTATGTAAATGTACCAAGATTTTATTAACAATGCAATTTTAAAATATACAGTTGCTGTCACTTACTCTGCACTTCGAAAAATGAGAATAACCACATTTCAAGACACTTACGTGGAAAAGACAGTTGCAGTTTAAGCATCTTAATTTTGTTTTGGTATATATACACCTATTACAGCAAGGGATTCATTTCCCCTTCCTGGGCTCAAACATTTTTGAAGTTGTAAGTTTAACTCACATTTCCCCTAGCTGAACTAAGTTTACCTGCGTACAGAAGCAGACAGTGGTGTCTAAGAAAACCCCCAAGTTCTGGGATTCTTCTCTGCAGCAGAAAAGCCAGTGAGGGCTAAAGCAACTATTAGCCTGGAGGTGTTCAGGCAGTGCTCAGAAGTTAAACCTCTGATTCACTCCCTTCCAGATGCTAAGGTGGAAAAGCAGGAAACTGCCTGTGGAGTCACCTTAGGACCCAGAAGGCTAAATGGCTCTGGCTGGTGCACGAGTCTGCTGCTTCACTGTGCCAGGAGCAGGATTCAGGTCAGAACTAGGAGCGTTTAAGAACACTCCGACAGCCACACAAAGTCAGGCCTGCAACAGCATAGGAAGCAAGGGCTTTTATGAGCAAAGATGCGTACAGTTTGTCAGAGCAAGAATTTGACCCAGAAATATCGCTTCCCCGCCCCCTGCCCCCCAAGTTTATCCCCTAAGTCTTGCAGACCCCAACTGAGTTTGGGCATATGGCTGAGCTGTAAATCTGAATTTGGTGCTACCTCTCCAGGACTCAAATACTTTGTTCTGACACTAAGCACACTTCAGAGGAAACCATTAAGATAGTCAGAACCTGTATCTCTTCATAATTATTTCTTTTGTTGTATTTCCTACCACACATCTAAAGAAAGGGAACTGTGCAGCGTCTCTCTCCAGCGTAGCAAGACTTGAAATCCAGTTCGACAGTAAGTTACTGTCCCAAGCCTGTTCTAGCATTTGATTTACATCATCCAAGAGAAGTCTACAGGGGCTGATGCACGAGGGGTGCTTGCTCTTGTGTTGTGCCATTACAGCAGTATGCTTGGAAACCCACCAGTACAAACACCGGCTTGTTCTCAAGAGTCACGGAATACAAACACCTAAGATTCCCGTTGGAGCACTTTTACTCTAGAAAGTAGATTAAGTAGAAATTTCTTACGAAACAAGTTGCATGCCACCTGTTTGATACAGTGCTGCCCTTGGTGTCCTAGAAAGTAACGTAGCAGTTTGCCCAGCTGTAGGCACAAAACTTTGCTGGCCATGATTATATCATTTCAGGGATCAGAGGAAATAAATAGAGCCCCTATGTTTGCCTGAACATGCTTGATGACTCTCCTTGAAATGAAACCTTTTTGCTTTGTAATAAGCCTTTGCACAGCAGGCAAGCACTGGCTGAGGTAGCAGCACCACAACCTGGCCCTCTGGCCTCACCAATCACTGCCCAAGCAACCAAACATTGCTTCCTGCACCTGCCGTAATGGAGATGGCCAAGGAGACATGAGAGGGAGAGAGGAGTGATGACTCCCTTGAGGAACAGGGACAGAGAGCTGCTGTCACAGCTGCCTGTGGCAGAGAAGAGGACTCAAAAGCTCCATTTGCCTCCCCAAAGGGCAGTTTTGAGTATAAGGGATCCATTAATCCACAGCAAAGAAAACAGAATATTGCACTCAGCACCATTTGACCAAGCAAAACAGGGGCAGAAAGAAAAGGTTTATGTAATACGATGAAAAAAAATCACAGCAGAGCAGGGAAAAGGCCTTGCTAGCAGCAACACAGACTGGCCCAGCCCTGGAGCTGGAGTCACTTCAGTGCTGCCCGTTTTCCCACTGCTGGTAACTAGAAACGAGGCCAGTTCACAACTGCTCGGCTAGATTACTATCCGTGCGCACAGGGCTGTCAAAGCTCAGTGCTTCGCATACGCCCTCACTGCACCCACAGCACAGGATTGCACTCACATTTAGCTCAGACAGGAGGCAGCTACCTGTGTCCCTCTCTACCCTCAGCGGTCACATGCCTCCTAACAGAAAGCAGTAATGCAAAAATGCGTGCCACAAGGTGCACGCAGATTTGGGCCCCTACCAAGAGGGCTTGTGATTCAGAGACTACCCTTGGAAGGAGTAATGACAGTCTAAAAGAAATCCAGCTGTGGAAGCAAAAAAAACTCCCAAGGCAACATCATGATGGCCAAATGGAAAAAGACATACTTCCTCCTGCCCCTTTACTGCAGTGCCCTTATCCAGGACACCAACCTTTGCTTCCCAGCGAGCCCGCTTCACCCTCACACAGCTGTGGGAGGCAAGACCCCTCCTGCAAGTAGAGCCAGCTCACAGCGGCAGGGAGGATCCTCAGCTTCACTGGGTTTACTTCCTCCCAGATACCTCCCAGAGGTCAGCTTGCTCCAGCTGTCAAAATAGCTCACTGGAGTCCAAGCAAGCAGGATGATTCCACTGACAACTAGGTCATATCTACCTGCAGAGGGCTGCTCAGCTATATGTGGCTTTCCCATTTCCCTCCATTACTCCATCAATGCAACCAAATGAGTTCACTTGGGCACAGAAGAGGAGGAAAGATGAACCTGCAGCAACGTGACAGATCCAGGGAGCAATGACAAAGGTCATAAACTGAGCTTGTAGGTTTAAAACAGAGCCTGAGACGCGAACGTACACGGTTACTGGGCTGTGCAAAGACCTGTCCCCTGACTAGTAAAGGAGGAAGGCACAGACAGCTGAGTCAGTTTGCAGTCAGTTAAAGTAGCAGTACACCAGGCTCCGTCCAAGCCTTCGCAGCCCCATGTGCAGGGGATCCGGGCAGAGAAAGAGCAGGAAGCTGCTCCAGTCAGAGGGAAACTTAGGCTCAAAACCAACCCATTACTAAAATCCAAAGACACAGAACTCGCCCTCTTCTCAGCTCCTGGGTTGCGTGGCAGTTTTTGCACACTTCTGGCTACAGGAAGACATGCATTCTTGCCTTATTGAAGGATAGCATCCGACTAGCCCTTACTCTAGCTGGAATTTTAACCCAGTTTGTCTGATGGAAAGCACAGACAGAGGAAAATGTGGTTTGACTAGACTTGTTAAAAAAAAATTCCACATCTCCAACTTATTTTAGTATCTGAGCGCTTTTTTCCACTTCGCTGTTCAAATGGCAATAGACAGCCAGAGGAATCCAAAAAAACTGCCAGAAAACATAAAATGTACATGGAAAACCTGAAAAAGAATGGTTCAACTGAATACACACATTTTCTGTAGAAACAGCAAAACTCAAAATACCACTCCCTCGCAGAAACGGAGTGGCACACATGAAGCTCAAATCCTCCAAGTCTCTTACAGCAGCTGCAGCACACCCAATTCAGAGACTAAGCAAGAATTCCTACAGCCTTAGAAAGCAGCGGAGGAGCTCTAGAAACATGTCAGCTACCTAGTAAAATCCTAGTTTGCTTGAAGAATCCAGTTTAATCTTGCCTACTGTCTTCCACCTTGGCTTACATACGATTTACAAGAAGTCTTGGCTGGCCTTGAAGTGTTTCTGTAGATCTTCTCCTACCAAGCCTGTCACCGTGAATGCTTCCAACGTACTTTCCCCAAGACAGTGCCAGTAAGTCAGGCATCAAAGTTCTTATGACCGTTGCCTGCTAGCATGAAACCATATTTCCTGGAACAACCAGAAACCTTAGTCTGACTTAAGCCTCACACAGTACAGCTTCACTGGAGCCAGGTGTAGACGGGGGTCCACAGGCTGTGCAGGCCACAGCTTTGGCATAGTCCCAGCAGAAGTGGAAGACAGTTGAATTCATACCCTGTTTCATAGTTACTTAATATGGCCTTATAAATAAACAGAAACTCTGACATATTTTTCATATAAATATGAACTTTTTTTTGAACTTTTTGGCCATTTGATCCTCAGATTAGCCATTTAAAAAAAAGCCCACAAAACGAGTGCTAACAGCACATGGGTGTTCTATCGTAAAACTTTTCTTAAACCTTAGTTTTTGAATCTCTTAGCAGAACTCCTTCCTGAGACACGCATTGTAATTTGCACCACGTCTACATTTGAAGGCAGTTCAGTCAGCATTTTCTTAGTACAAGGAGTAATGGGCAGTGAACAAAAAGCCTTCTGATACTGTCACCTATTGGTAAGACCCAGAGCAAGTGAAGCACTGCCACCCAGGTGAACAAATCCAACAACCTGCACAGGTTACAGAATCTGAAATAATTACTGCTGCTTTATTAGGGCAAAGTTTCAGCATGTTTTAAAAGGGCCTTAAAAGTGTTTAAAGCTTTGACTGACAGCCTGTTAAACCACAGCTGAATCTCACCAAGCAGAGCACATGAAGCAGTCAAGCCAGAGATACTCAGTCAGTAACCATGATACCAGTTCCTTAGTAACCACCCCTTAAAGCACATCTTTGTCCTCCTTTCCTCAAATGGTGAAGGGATGTGACTAGCTCAAGACAATCCATAAAAAAACCCTTATCTTACAATAACCATTCCCTCAGATAAATGTGACCAACTTGAGAAGTTTTGGCAATGAGCTGAGCAAGACACTGGAAAAACACAGTCCTGCAAAGTATCCATGGGAAAGGTGGTTTTGCTGCTGCAGAGCCCCTGGGCTAGAGAACAGCACCCAGGCCCAGCCATCCAGCCACACCACTCCTACTTGACAGAACTGCTCTCCTCTCGCCCACCCAGGGAGTGTCCCCTGAAAGGGCTCCAGCACCAGCTGCAGCCCTTCCTGCCCCAGCCCACCGTAACATCCCCTGCGGCACAACTTGGTTCTTTGTCCCTTGAGACAAAGCCAGGCACAACCAGCACACAGGCATCATCACGTCAAACCAAGGCATTGCAGCTCTTCACCCCTTTCCCAGCAGGGCCACCACTTACCCTATTTTTAACAACAGCAAAACCAGAGAATTCACACTCACCTTTTCTTCTGAGGACTATCCAGGCAGCTGTGAAGAGCCTCTTGTCTTCCTTATCTGCTCCTTTCACATCTTCCTTAGAGCTGGTTCAGGGCAGGCTGCTGGTGCTGCTCTTTCACAGAGGTGATAAGGGAGCCCCTTCAAGCCTTCAAGGGCTGGAGCTGCAGATCTCCCTTTCCAGGGCTCAGCTGCCCCAGCAAGGGGAATGTACCCTTGACTCATGCAGCGGCTTGCTAACCAAAGGTACACACAGGCTATGCTGTGAAAAGCCTATGCTTAATACAGACGCTTCATAAAACAGCATCCTAGAGAAGAAATAGTCTTTACCTAGGAAGAAACTGTTTCTTCAAGGATTTGCTGGAAAAAGGAGCTGTGAGATCTGCAAGTAAATACAATGCAGCTGTGTGTCAGATGTAGGTCAGTCTGTGTTCCCAATCTCTAGGGCATGAAGCCAGAACATCAAGGCAATGCACCAGGGCGCGCAGATTTGGGACAGGGATGTTTTACGTCAACGGTTTGCCCTGGTTTTGCAGCCTCTAGAGTCTGATGGGAGTACTACAGTCACAGAGAGCTCCAATTTCAGACTGGTACATATTTACTGCCAGTAGCAGATATGGGGAGTTCAGTGGCTTGCCTGCTCAGCTGGCCCCCGAACTCAAAGGTCGCGAAGACTAGACATCAGTATGATAGTGCATAGTGCTGATTTCCTGGCAACCTCAATATGGAACTTCCCACCCAAGCCAAGCAGCAGCTCTAGGTCAGCAGCTAGCAGGGAGACAGAATGCCCAAAGCAGCTTCCCCAGCACCTGTTAATTGTGCTTGAGAAGTAGGAAATGTAAATTGCTGAGCTATGAGACCGCTGAGACCTTGTAAGCAAGTGTGAATGGAAAAGAGTCACCTTTATTACAGCTGCTGGAGGAGCACAGTAGGTCTGAGCTACAGACTGCCTTCCAAAATAGGAGTGTGCATTGTACACCCTGAACTCCTGAGAGCAAGGACCACATCATCAGTCTGAATGGACGTGGTTAGCGCTCACTGAATAGCCAGCCCCAAATAGAGTCCGTTGTTGTTCACACCAAAAACTCCCTTCAGCTGCAAAGGAGTGGTAGTACTACTGATCCAGTAGCTGCAACGCTAAACGGTAGTCACATACCAAAGCCTAACACGTTTCTATCCTTTGTTGTCCAAACTCTTTTTTAATAAAGACACAAACCTTTCAGATGTGGTCAAGTTTACAGATTGATCTGCCCTCCGTGAATGGAAATGTTGCAGCTGCAAAAGCATCTTCACAGTATTATTACTGTGTGTTGCACACTGCCTCGCTCAAGCTCTGCAGTCACACTTCATAAAAAAATCTTCATAGACTGTCTTCTGGCGGTGTCACTGTACTTCCCGTAATACAAACACTCTAAAAATGCCTGTAAGGCTTTTCCTTCCCTCCAGTTCTCACCCCCAAAAGAAAGTCTTAAGAAGCACTGTTCTCCTTTAAATCTAAAGTACAGACCCGTCACTTGTTAATTCAAGTTCACTGATTGGCTTTAAAGTCGTTTCTTCCACTTCAGCTTTATATCTTTAGTCTTCTTAAATTTCTTCTGTTGCTTGGGTCCTCTTGCTGTTTCTAATTTTCTCTTCTCACTGGGAAAGAGGAACAAAATATCTGTCAAAAACACAGTAGATTCCCATCCAGCCAGGAAATTTTCGTTGTGAAAGGGGGTTGAGGGTCTACATAGAAACACAGTTGGGAGAAAGCACTTGCAATTTCTTGGGTCACTTAAAGTGGTGCTAGAGAAAGCATGAACAAGAGTATGACCTAGATTTTCTAGTGTCTTCAGATTCTCTAACCAAATCTGAATCACACAAGATCTTGATTTTTAGCTTGTCATTGCTTTTCAAGACTTTAAGTTATGTGCCCTAAGGGCAATTCACATAGGGCATCTGGAATTGAGAGTGCCTAGAAAAAATATTACCACTGACAGCTTTTAGTATACAGTTTTGTTCCTGCACTAGATTCGGACTAGAGTAAACGTAACAGATCTCTGATCTTTATAAGCACTGACAGGACTCTCTCATTCCTGTAAAGCTTCTGGAAACTCACAGCTTCCAGCAGTCATGAAAAAAACCCATGGACATACAAAGGGTGAAATAGAGATCACATAATTACTGCAGCTGTCAGGCACCACAGGAAGGGAAAATAAGATATCAGGTAAGTCTCAACTATGAATCCCAAAGGAAAAGATAAGGAAAGACTCCGTGCTGGGCAAGGCAAAAGAAAACAGATGGATGAAAAGGAAGGAATTACAGAAACACAGACTCAATATTTTACAGGCTTAAGCTCAAACTGAAGCCTGAACCTTCCTCTTCTACAATGGGACTATCATAGGCTCCCACCCAGCGTGGTGGGACAGTTATGTGGAATGAGTTCTTTCCTTACAGGTGACTCAAAGAAGAAATAGTACCAACTTCTGTGCCTCATCAGGATCCAGACTTAAAAGTTACAATAAGCAACTGAGTTACAGGAGCATATTCCAGAGCAACACAATTCACAGCAGCAGTCTTGCCATTATAGAAACCAGAGTAGCCGGTAGAGCTCTTGGGTGCTCACACCCTGATTTCTCCAGAAAAACTAAGCATCTAGCAAGGACACCAAGTTCACTTTATCTGCAGGTAACTCTTCAGCTTCACTCTTTTGAAAAATGTTACAATAAAGCCAGCAGAAAAGACCAGAGAGACTTTGTGGAGTATTTCAACCTCCTTAACCTTTTCAAACTGACGATGGAAGCATTCTGTCCTGCTTTGCTCAGCACCTCGTTCCATTCTTCGTCGTCACCCCGGATAATATATCTAAGTGAAAAAGGTAAAGGAAAAATCAAGTAAAATTGCTTAGCAGAAAGTGAAAGAAATAGGTGATTATGTTGTGCGGCACACAGTACTCTACAAAGCCACTGCCTCAGCACCTGGTCAAACTGGTATTTGGAAGTACCAAACTAGACTGGCAAAGGGGTACAATAGCTTGTCACAACTCTGTCAGCAGACTCAGCCTGAACTAGGTCAACAGCAACCAACAATTGTCCCCATCCAAAACCAGTCAGCGACGAATGAGGTTCTCTCGGGAGCCCCTATTGTAAACATCACAAAACTGTTCTATCAAAGCCTCTCATCATAAAAGCAGAGAGCCGGGTGAGTACATCTTTTATGAAAGCAAAAATAACGCCACGAAGGTTATTTTTTCCATAGCAGTGGTGTATTCTTCTACTCTGCCCACTAGATTTCTTAAAAGACAGACCTTCAATCACTCTACAGCTTTAAGCCTGACAACCACAAATCTATGTTCATTAGAGACTCCTTTATAAAAGCTTGAGGGCTTTGCCCGCCCCCCCTGAAAAGAGAAGGATGGTTGTGGTGGCAAAGGAAGAGGATGTGAAAGCAATGGCTTACAGCAGCTGGACTTAGGCCAGCAGTAAGCTTGAATGACACAGCTTTTCTGCATCTGTCCAGTAAAAAAAAGACCTGCAGCTTTCTTTTGACAAGGGAAATTAAGACAACAATTGCTATTCAAACAAGCTCATGTTCTGTGCTCCCTGTCTGGGTGTTCAAGTACTCTGGCAATGACATACAAATTTAACTAGGCAAAGCAGACGTAGCAAAGTGGAGTGGTTGCTCTCAATCTAAGTTCTTAGAAATTTACAGTAGACTAGACTTTGTTCATCCAAGGCTGAACAAAACTGGACAAAGACTTTTCAAATCACACAACTCTGCCTCTTCTATTAGTTTTCTATAACCTGTACTGAGAACTGTTCAAAATAGATAGTTGTCTCTCTTTCCTCATGGAGGAGAACAGAAATCTATTTGAGTGAAAAAAAAGGTAACATGGTCCAGGATGACAAACAGGTATGTAACACTATCAACTATAAAAAAATGAATGAAAACTTTAAAAAATTCTGGTTAAATTGTTTTCCTAATGTGACTGACTTGCAAATCACCTGAAATCACATCCATGTTTGTCCTTCCTTCAATCAAGACAACAATCAAAGAAGCTTTTATTCCTTTTCTCAGATTTAACAGAGACTAATCTAGAACCAAAACAGAACTTTCCTGAGATGACAGTATAATAAGCAGGATTTATAAGACAAAAAATGGGAAGAGAGAGAAGGGAGAGAATCAGTGGCATATGTAATTCCTGTTGGTCCAGAAAAAGAGACATCTGCTGACACTTCAAGTAAATTGTTGGTTCAGCAACTCAGTACCCTACAAACTGTCCAGCTCTACAGCAGTTAAAAGGCATCCATGCACACTGTAGTTAGTAAAAGAAGCTTTGGTTGCTTGTTCTTTTTCTGTTGGTTTAGGATTTTGATGGGATTTTTTTTTGTTAAAGAGGAGAATATTAAAATTAGCCAGGTACTATTCTGACTTGTGTTGCACACACAGCTAAGCTGGATAGCAGAAGACAGGACATGGGTATCCTGGTTTGAGGAAACTAATGGCTATTACTAGAAGCATTGGAAACTGTAAAATGAGAAACAGTTCACAGCCAGATAGCTTGCTTTATTGCTCCATATTACAGAACTATGTAACTTATATATGTATAACGTACACAACGTACACAACCATGATCAAGAATGACACACAGATACACAGTAAGAGCTACTGTCATGAGTAACTTAGCATTTAAGTGACAAAAGAGAATGGAGGTAAAAGAAGAATGTGCTCAAGATCATGACAGAGGCACTGAGGCAGAGCTGAGAGTTGATCCAGCATTCCTGTTTCCAGTGCATCTTCTGTTGGCAGTACTGTAATGGTGAACCGGCTCCAACTCACTCAACAATTCAGTTCTACAGTTCCACAGACAGACAGACCTCACTGCTCATCAGCTGTCCTCTGCTAACTCACAAGTTTTTGCTTTCTGTTCAGTGTGCCAGCAGAAAAACAAGTCAGTACGTTCACGCCCGGGAGTATGACACAGTTCTCAGGCAATTAATTCATGTACTGAGGTAAACAGGTGAATGGCCTTGAACAGAAAGCTGGGCACTGTTGAAAATACCCAATGCTATTGCTCATTTATTGATGATTTGAGACTGCGATACTGCAACTACAGCCTTGTGCACAAGTCTCGGCAAGATGCGTGAGTTACCCAGAATTCAACAGGTACCAGGGGAAAACTGGATTTGAGAGTCATGCAGGTAAATTCTTACTGTGTGAGGTCCATTTCCTTCAGCTTCTTCACTTCTTGCTTGTGTTTTTCTTGGAACTCCTTTGCGGCTTCTTCCTACAACATGACAGCATGACAGATGCAGTAAGTTCTAAGTGACCATGTAAGGCAAGGAAGACGTCTTTCTCACGGAAAGAGAAGTACATCTGCTAAAACAAATACTAGATGACCCTGAAAAGCTTATCTCTGTTATAAAATTGCACTTTCATGTTATTTGTATACATACAGTTGTAATATGTAACTCCAAGAACATCTTAGGATGTTCTCTGAAAAAATTATACTGCAGATGAACAAAGCTTGACTACAAGCATGTAACACAAGGCTGTCACATTTTAACTACCATGAAGTGACAGACCTGACATGGAATTCCTTCCACCCAAGAAAATTTAGATTACAAGACTTCTACACCCAAGGGAACTCCATGAAGTGTTTACGTATGTATGAAGAAGAAAATTCATAATTACCAAGTCGTCATTTAAAGATTTCAGTGTTGGCTCCATTACAATATCCCTTCTTGCCACCATCTGCTCTTCCACAGCTTTTTCCTGGACTGTGTTGAACAACTGCAAGTGAAGTAAGTCAACACATCTAAGACTTGCTGATGTTTCTTCTAGTTAAGAAATGCTGTCTGCCCCCACGAAACTCTTCTAAACATGCAAGTATTATCAGGCAGTTGTTTATTTCTGATACATGCATTCCATCATACTGAAATAAAAAGCTCAAGGCTGCTTCCTGAAGGCAGAATTATATACAGATTTTACAAAAATATAAAACCAAGATCAGTCAGCACTCAGTGTCACTTGCATAAATGTACAGAACTTGTAGTTTACAACATAATTAATAAAGCATCATTTGATTAACATTTGCAGCTGAAAGCTGCATATCTATTTTTTGTATGTTATATTCCTCAAGATGCGTCTAAGGGTGTTATGCTGAGGAACAACCTATGCCAGACTGCAGCATCTTTGCTACCACATCCTGATCACTGAGAAGCAGAGGCCCCAAACTTGGCAAGGAATTGCAAGCAGATGGCAAGTATTCTGTCCATCTCACTATTTGATAACTCCTCACGTTACTCACTTCATCACAGACATTAAAGAGAAAGAACACCAGATCCAAAACCTTACACTTATTCCACTGGACTTCAAGTCTACCTATAAATGACACTGGAAAAGATTTTTTTCAAACCAAAGTTAAGATGCCACCAGTGCAGTGAACAATCATAAACACATGGTTCAGGCTCAGCTGACAATATGGGTTGTATGCTCAGCATTCTGGTCAGGACATTTCAACATTTAAAACCTAAGAGCAGCACTGTTATTTAGGAAAACACGATATGAATCAATATCATCAACACATGCTTTTTCCACTAGGAATTTCCTATCTTACAAAGAAGTTTACAGTCAGTTATTTGGGACATGTTAAAGGTATAGATGGATCATGGATTGAGAACAGCCCTAAGGAGAAGGACTTGGGGGTACTGGTGGATGAAAAGCTGAACATGAGCTGCCAGTGTGTGCTGGCAGCCCAGAAAGCCAACCGGATCCTGGACTGTATCAGGAGAAGTGTGGCCAGCAGGTTGAGGGAGGGGATTCTCCACCTCTACTCTGCTCTCGTGAGACCCCACCTGGAGTACTGTGTCCAGCTGTGGAGCCCTCAACATAAGAAGGATACCGACCAGTTGGAACGAGTCCAGAGGAGGCCACAAAGATGCTCCGAGGGCTGGAGCACCTCTCCCACGAAGAAAGGCTGAGAGAGTTGGGCTTGTTCAGCCTGGAGAAGGGAAGGCTCCGGGGAGACCTTAGAGCACCTTCCAGTACCTGAAGGGAGCCTACAAGGAAGCTGGGGGGAGCTTTTTACAAGGGCCTGTAGTGACAGGACAAGGGGTAGCGGGTTTAAATTGAAAGCGGGTAGATTTAGAATAGATATCAGGAAAAAATTCTTCACGGAGAGGCTGGTGAGGCAGCCCCATCCCTGGATGTCTTCAAGGCCTTGGCAGGGGGGTTGGAACTGGATGATCTTAAGGTCCCTTCCAACCTAAACCGTTGTACGATTCTATGATACTCAGTTCTGATTCAGCTTTCTATTAGTGCCAGGCTCAGTACTGGAATCACACTTTGGTCCAATACAACCAGGACAAACCTTGTCATGTGCTATTACCTGAACTATTTTGCGGATGATTCTGTTGAAGAGACCCATCATCTGACTGGTGGGCAGTTCCACTTCCTTTTCCAGTTGGTCCAGAGATTTATGCTGTAGGCCAATTCCCAGAAAAAGGGCCTGAGGTAATGACACATATTTCAGTCATAGAGGCTTTTAGAGCAAATACATGTATATAATACCCTCTACAGTCCTTACATTTTTCCAAGTACTTGCTCTACTCAAGTAATAAAAGGCTTCTCTGGTACAAGCTGAAGGTTTGCTCAGATACACTGCAACACCCCTAAATTATTCGGTAGATGGCAGGTGCCATTCCATACTTCATAGAGATGAATGCCTTTCTTCTGAAATACAGTTCCACAGCCAGAAGATTTTGAGGGGTTTGTAAGCCACAGTTTACACTGTATGATAAATGCACAGAGTACTTCACTGAACACACAACATATGTTCCCCACAAATTTTATTCAAAGCAACTGCTAAAGGCACAAAAACACTACAAGCAGGAGGAGAAATCATGGAGAGGACTACAAGAGAAGCAATTAAGTGAAGCAAAGTCTTTTTTTTAAAGATGACATGAAACAGGAAACTACTCCAAATATATATACAAATAGAGGTGAAGCATGGGTTGTTGTCACAGTGATACATACCGACTGTGCAGCAGAGAGGGAGATATCACCCATCTGGTTGAGAAAAAACATCCTGGCAATGGCAGGTACCATATCCATGATGAGATGATAGTCCACCATGTTGCGAGAGTACATCTCTAATCTCTTCAGGTCATATGGAATGAAAACTGATTCTAATTCAGCACGGCTGATAGCTGACAGATGCAATAAAAACACAACAAAGTCAAGACCTAGTCATAGCTATTCAGGATCTCAGTACTGAAGAAGTTCTCACATCACTGAGTAAAGGCCAGCTGCTATCCCACAGGTTCACTTCTCCACACACTTCAGGATTCAACACACTAGGTACAGCACTGCTATTCAGACTGGCTTGGTTATTCTAAGTCTTCTCACAGACACACATCCAGCATGTCAACCCAACGATGCCAGTGAGACTGACAACAGTGAGGGTTGAGAAACACAGTTTGCACCCTATTTAACTATCTTACACTAGTTTTGCTGTTAAAGAGCTTTGTTAACTTGTAGCAGCAACAACAGCTCTTTCACAAAGACAGATACTGAAAACCCACAAGACAGATTACCAGGTTTTCTCAAGAGGATTCCCCCCCGTTAGGCATACTGAGAAAAGAGCAATTTGGTTTTAAGCCAGAAGCGACTGTTAGAACTGTCTTGTCTGGCCCCTTTTTTTATACTGCCTGGGTGTTTCCCCCAACAGGTGCTGCACTGAGCCCAATAACATGCAGTTGAACTAAAGACTGTCTCTTAGAAAGACATCACTTGCCAGTTTCCAAATCTGTGATGACAACGTTCTTCCTAACATCCTAAGCAAACTACTCTGCCTACTGGCCCTTTCTATTCAAGGCTCCCCTTTTAATTACATGATGGATTTTGCAGGTGTCCGTATCCATCCATGTTTTGTCATGCTTTTAGCTGTTACAGTCAAGAGCCCTCTAATTCTGTGTTACTTAAATCTTTTCAATCAAAAAAGCAGGAAAAAAAAAAACCCACACCAAAAAACCACCACTACCTGTTTTCAGCGGCAGAAAATGTCCTCTTAGCTTTTACTCAGAAATACAAGCATTTTTCTGGATAATAGGAACAAACACAGTATCTGAGCAAGAGCAATCCATGGCACTTCACAAGAGATGTCATATAGTATTTGACAGGTCTGGTAAACATATACATGTCTTTAAACTGCAGTGTAACTGAATGCTGTGCGCCAGGGTACTCACGCGGCTGTGGCTGCTGTTTGATATTTTTATTCTGTAGAACATTCAATGCCAACGAAGGAGAGAAAGTGCTGAACTGGTAGGAAAGCAGAGAAAGGAACCGCCTCCTAAAATCTATAGGACAAGATGATAAAATAAGTGACTCCTGTGAACCTCTACAATAAATAGCCCAGAAGATTCTTCTAGCACTGGCACAATCCAAATTACCTTTCCAGAAGGCAATAAGCCAAGGCTCCTGTTCAGTGTCCTCTTCATTCAACATCTTTAGCATGATGCACGAATGCTCACCAGTCAGGTCATTCTAATAAAGATATATTTCCCATCATCCCCATAAAACTTTTGTACTCTGCTCAACTGAAGATGGCAAAGGTTGTCTAAATCAACAACTACTCATGCATCTACTGCTACTGATCACTACTACCTAATGTAAATTCCATGAACTTCTAGAATTTGTTAAATCCCAGTGCTGACAGATTCTGGCTTCTTGACATAACCAACAGTCACCAATATTGCAAATTCCAGGTACAGCTCAAGAGCCAGAAAACCAAAAGAAAAATGCAGTGACATGGGACAAACAAATTATTGTCTCCAGAAGTACTGTATCTGCTAGTGCTATTTTTTTGTAAACACCTTGAAAAACAAGAAGAGTCAGTTCAAGGGCCACTTTCAAACTTTACCAATGACCACATTAATAATCCTCAACAGCTGCGCCTTTGCTTTAATTTTTAAGTCCAAACTACTTAGAAGACCACTTCACAACCCTAAAACTCTACTCCGTTAACTAACTATAGGCCCAAAGAAAAAAAATGAACATAAACCAGAACCCAAATGGAGTCTCAGAAAACTTCTCCTGCCCAAATCACATCCCACAGAAACTGATGGAAAGATGCCCAGTGATTTCAACAGGACTGGATTTCATTCAGAAACCATATGCTACTTACTGGTGTCTGCCTCAGATAAACTGGCACAAATCCAGCACGTTTCCAAAACCTGGGGAAAGGGAAAAGAGAAAATACACTGACAGCTATGGAGCTGTTGATTCTACAATAACTGTGGGTAAATGCAATCTATCTACCGTACAAGACCAACTGTTGAAAAGTAAGCAAAAATCTGTAAGACATCCCACCAACTAATGAAAATTAACATTGACAGAAAGTAGTAGCAGCAATCAAACTGACTGAGATTTGAACTTACAAGAGTGAAAGACGATGATTGTGATATCAAAACATTAGCAAACTTTCGAAAACTGAGAGACATGATACAGGAGTTACTGTATTTGACATGCTTCCAGGACCTCCTTTAAAAATAGGCAGACAGGTTTTGACCAATAATAACACAGACTCCTAAGGGACACCCTGGGAAGGGGCTGAGGGTTCACAGTTCCTTCAGAGACTCTGCTCTTCTTCAATGAATGATTTTCCTTGGCAACTTCCAGGTTTCAGACAGTCACTTGTGGACCAGACAGAATCCCAGACTGATCAGAAAATCCTGCTGACATCCCTTTCCATCCTCCTGTTCCTTCTTGCATCTTAGTTGTGAACTGATCATTTTGCCCAGTAAAAGGAGGACTAGTATAAAAAGACCTGCTGAGACCAAACATATGGCATCCCAGACAAAAGAAAGAAGCCAGGCCCCAGAGCAACTGTTCCTGGAAACCCACCTCCACAGGCCATGGGGTGGCTATTCATCAGCTGCGCAGGATGTTGAACAAATTCAGCAGGAAGCCCTACATGTGTATCCCAGCCTCTCTCTATCCCATTATTTATCGTTCTTTCCTCTAACCCACCACAGCTAACAAGTTATTAAAAATGAAGTAGTGAAACACTTTATTCTCCCCCCTCTGCCCCAAGAGGGATCATTCAAATAAAGTAAGACATCTGAACCATGTGCTTTATAATTTCCAAAGATTAAGACCATCAATAACTATTCAGTTCTAACAGTCTCATGCCCAGTTAAACAACTCACCATCACATTTTGGCATAAACTTCGCAGCATACTTGCCATAGAACAAAACAGGCTACAGCCTCTATCTGAAACACCAAATCACACATAGCTGTCTGACATTGTTCTGAATGGGTCAGGCACAAATGACCTCTTGGCACCACCTCTTCTTCTCTTGAACTGAGTCTTGCGTGCTTGTACAGCACCCTAGGTCTTCTAGGGGGTAGGCCAGCAAGGAACCAAGGTTTTAGGTGATAAATAACTGCTTTGCTTTTAGGCTAGCAACAGGAAGAATTCTGCATTATTTTGAAATGGTCTCCCAAACTATGGATTCACAACTTCCCACACTATGCCTGAGAATGTCTCAGAAACCTAGATATTTTATAAAATTTGATAATATTAAAAAAGTTTGCAGTCATCATATGTTTTTATATAAAACTATGCTGTAAGATGGAGATAAAAATTAAGAAAAATTAATAAATTATTTAATGCTGCAGTAACTCAGTTCCTCCATGGTAAGAAAAGCAAGAAGCAACTGCAGTTGCTGGTGAAAAGCATTTACATTAGCCAGGAAATTAACAACTAGCTTCTAAGTCAGCAATAGCTCAAGCTTCTACAGGTCACAGGAAGCAGTATTTAACTTCTCCCTACTTATTACAAGCTGTTCTTAATCCTCTAGCCTGGAAAAACTAAGCAATTACAGCTAGTTAACTGTTTCAAAGGGTCACAGAGACAACCAAGAAGGGAATGGGCTTGGTCTCAGAAGGAGTTTGAGGAAAAACTACCCTGAAGGATGCACTTAGGATCAGCCCTGCTGTACATCAAGAAAGAAAAGGTCTTACAGGAGAAGTGGGCTTGGGGGTGTTCTGTTTTAGAAACCTAGAGAAACATGCAGAGATAAAGAGAATATCTAAGGGCTAAAATACCTGCATCTATATCTACACACATATTATTTATATATGTTAATTAATACTTATTATTATATATAATTTATACAGTTATATTTTTGCACTGCATGTAACTAGCAAAAAGAATGTCTTACTTGAGTAATCTTGGTGTTAGGCCATAAGATACCCCCAGATAGTCTAGGTTTTCAGCTTGTCTCTCGCTCAGTTTGAGAAGTAAAGGAGGCAAGTCTTTCCGAGGTGTCACAACCTCCTCCAATAAACTAACAGTCTGAAAGATGAAGTGGAAATGGGTTAGTAGCAATCCTCACAGAAATCTGCAAATTACATCTCTTATTCTGTATAAAAAGTAAGTATGAGTACTTCCTCCTACAGAGAGAAACCATTATAGAGACTTACTTACAGTTAAAAAAACGCCAGCATAGTACAACAGAAAACACAAAAAAATGTACTAAGCTCCTTACCTCGCTGCGTACAGTTGCAATTTCTTTTGGTTTTTGAATTGTTTTTTCATCCAAACACGGGAATTTGCCTTCATAGTACATCTGCAGTAGAGTCAGAGCTCTGCTGCCGTAGCCCATCTGTGAAGTAGGAACAATAACTATAAGCAAAAAGATGTATCTGGTTTTTAAGACAGGGCAACAACATTCTCCCCTGACAACGCCATTAACGATCAGTGCATAGATTGCTCAGTCACTGCACAAATGCATTTTCTTTGCTACACAGCAGCTGCATGGAGAAAGACCCTACAGAACCTGGATGTCTGAAATCACCATGACAGCCCACTTTGTAGATTAGGAGGGTGCAGTAATTCTTAGTGCTTTACTCTGGCACTCAGAAAAAGGCACAACGTTGTGTAATCTCTCAATAAATATCTTGTCTGTATACTGCTGCTTGGAATGCTGGCATGCTACAATGCTGCCTAGTAAAGACTGGTTTACTACCCACCCAGAGGACAGCAATGCCCTCCAGCTTGCTGCAGCACCTGACCGTTTTGGTGCGTCTGACCGCACTCTGGTACTACTGCAGGCTCAATCCCCAAGCTTAAAATGCTGAAAACTGGAGCAGTTGAAATGTTTGCCCTGTTCTTGAATTCTGCCCGTACAGCCATTCTCATGGCACCACTGCTGGCTACTCACAATAACTGGGTTCCAAGATACATTACCCCCTGATAATCTGGATGAACCGCAATGCGAACAACGCGCCCACCAGAGAGGCCCCCAAAGTCTGGATCTTGGAACTGTGTAAGGGACAAAAGTCAATTTAAAGAACACAGGTGGGTACTCTGGAAATAAGAAATAGTGCTGATATGTATCTTGGGTGTGAGTTCACAGGCAAAATATTCACCTGCTCTGAAATGGTCCAGGGAATAAGATCACCAGAAGCCTTCTTCCCCCTAGAAAGGCTGTTCATGATAGACTGGCGAGAGATCTCACCCTCCATGCACACCTGCCAGAAAAGGTAAGCCCATTAACGGAGAAAAAGTGTTTTTCCTACAGTCACACCGCTACAGCAGAACCAAATCTATATGGTTGCTGAGTCCATTATGCAGTATTGATATTTCATGTGATCCCTACTTGGCAACATGATGAGCAAACAGGTATGTGCCTACAAACTGGCTCGGCCCCTAAAAGCCCTGTCTCACAAAGCACACCAGTGGGCCAGTCAGGTACATCTGACGCAGCAGGCGTTACACCATGGTGCAACAGAAGCCAGAGGAGATTAAAGCATAGAAAGTGCTCTATGCATTCTGTAGTCCATCAACAGCAAACGTAAAAGCTTGTTTCACCAATATGTCTCTTCAAAAGTCAACTATTTTTCATGTAAATGGGGCTTTTTCTTTTAAGAAGCAGTAGATTTAACTAGCTGCATTGAACAGATAATTAAGAATCTGTGTTCTTAAGGAAGAGAGGAAGGAAGCATATGTGCTGGTTTTTGTTGAGACATAGTTAATTTTCTTCGCAGCAGCTAGTATGAGGCTGTGTTTTGGATTTGCACTGAGAAGTGTATCGATAATGCTGGTGTTCTTAGCTGAACGCTGAGGAGCGTTTTTATCAAGTCAAGCACTTTTTCAGTTTTTTATAATGCACCTGTGTTCCCAACTTTTTCAAATGGGAGGGGATCCAGTCAGAACAGATCACCCAAACTGGCCAAAGGGGTATTTCATTTCACAAAACTTTATGCTCAGTATCTAAGCTGGGGGTGGCTGGGAGCCAGGTTGGTTGGTTGGCTTTCTCGGTCATGCTCTGAATCATGGGGCTCACTCTGGCTCTAGTGCAATCTCTCTAAGGCTCTGGTGCTCGCTACTTAGGACCTGGCTGGCATCAGTCAGCAGGTGGTTAGCAGTTGTATAATTTCTTTTATTTTCATTACAGATTAGTAGTAGTGGTAGTATTATTTCCGTTAGATATTATTAATAGTACTATTAGTATTATCAGTATTTTATTCATTTGTATTCAAATATTAAATTATTCTTATATCAGTCCATGAGCTTCCTTGTCCTCTCCTCTGATTCTCCTCCTCCACTGGAGGATTGGGGAGGTGAGCAAGCAACTGGGTGGTACTTGGTTGCTGGCTGGGATTAAACCATGACAAGTCAGATACCCAACAGTCAAGGGCTGAAATATTTCTACATCTCTAAGCATGTACATCTGAGGAGTTTGTATTTTTGCAGTTCTACTGCTAGAAACATGGGATAAGCAGATTGAACCAGTGAACCAACTCTCAGAAAGTTGAAATGGGAGGACAAAGTCATCCCTTGAAGCAGTTCAGCTACTCAGAAGGCTTCTCAGCGCAAACACATTGTGCAGACTGTGAGGTACTGTGTGGTACATGTGATCAGCATCACAATATACTTACACAGCAATTGGTGTTAACAAAAGAAAGTGAGGAGAAAAAATGGCCTTTTTATACACTGTAATACACAAAAAACCATGTTCCTAAGATACCATCTCCTCCTAGATAGCAGACTGTTGTCATAGTAGACTGATAGTACACTGTCTCACAGCGGTGTACTGCTTCGTTGTTGAACAGTTCCCTTAACAGGTATATGCTGCTTTCTCACCTGAACAACAGCAAGTACTTCTGGTAATGAATTCTGGGTAGGTGGAACAGGTGGCAAAAGGCAAAAAAGATGATGGGCAGGTGCATCAGATAGCATCTGGAGGTCATTGGGTGAATTCTGGAAGGTAAAGACATACCAGAAATGATGAACTATTCCATGAGAAGAGCTTCAAAGTCCAGTGTAATGTCAGTAGCTGACTTCTAAACAATCCTCTATTTCCTGAATTTCAGGCTACTAAGAAACTAGGAACTAGTACAATACTGATGAAGAAGATCACAGGCCTGTTCATGGCTGTTATACTACCAGACAGCATCTGTTTTTCTCAAGTGAAACCTCTCAGTCTAATATGTATGGAACTGAACTTTTTGTTTTTACATAGTTACTTATCTCTTAATCTACCAAACCTTAAGTAATATTTTTTTCAAGTGTCAGGTTTTTAGGACTCAATACTTCAGTACTTAAGGACTTCACCACTCATATTTACTACTTATCCCTGGTCTTGAAACCTTGAGATGAATTATTACTCTTTTCTGTACTACAACAGTACTCCTCTTTTGGTTAACTTGAGGCTACTAGAATATGGTAAACAGAACTGCAAAAGAGGTTTATCACTGATACTATTGTGACAAACTTGTAGGCTCATCTAGAATTTAGTCTTCAGAATTTCTCAAGACAAAAATATTCTGGTTATCTGTAAATCCAGTATGTTCAGCCAAGATCTCTGAGATCTTCCCAGAGAAAGGAGAATATGGATCCATATACAAAAAGCAACTGAAACTGTTTAGAAACCCGAATTAGGCCAACGCAATTAGACTGTCATAACAAGCACTTCTCCCTCCACAAAATTCCTAGCTGAAATTTTAACAGAAGTTGCACAAGCTTTACCTTGTAGTGTGAAGCCACATAGAGGGCCATCAGTCGCTGCAGGAAAACTTCTGATGCCCTGTGGTAACAAAAAAGTGTGTCCCTATTTACATAATATCTAAACACAGGGGCTAAGGAAACCAACTCACTGGAAACAAGGAAAAAGCTCCTTGTTGGTTTAGGAGTAATATTTTCAGTACAGCCTTCAGCTACATGCTGACTTGTGCTCTTAGACTCTAGAGCTACAAGAATGAATGAGTTTGGGCAGTGTTCATAGCTTTCACACCCTTCACCTGCAAAATTTAACCTTTTACAACTCCAGCAAGGATCTTCCTTCATTCAACCCTTCCTTAGGATTGTCTCTGCAGTAAAACTGGAGTTTGGTAATCTCCTGGTAACACTCATCACCAATCTTCTAAGGCAGTGGTAAGAGCTTAACTCCAGAATTGTGGTCTGTCTAATAGACTTTTGCCAAAAGATCACATGCTGAGGTTATCACATTAGCTGGAAAACCCACTAGTAACTAGCCTGAAAAAGCCTCCTTCACCAGAAAGCAATATATTTTGATCAGAGCACAATATTTGAGTAAGGATACAGGTCACAAGTCTCAGGCAGCGGGCAACCGGAGATAATTCTGGTGATGTTGAGACAATCCAAACACAGCAGATCGTTTAGCCACTTTTCAACCAAGTCACCAGGGGCGTATCTGATTGACTCATGGAGAGAGACTTCATGCAATGTACGAGCTGCAAACAGATTTCAGAGAAGAACATCTAGTGTTGGAAATTACAGCTAGCAAAGAATCCAATAGGATCAGTGTCCTTTGAAGGGCTCCCAGGACATCAGAAAACCATTACTTGCATAGCTTTCATCCCTTAAAAGCCTTTACATCTGAAAATCATGAGAAAGAAACAGGAGAGTTCCTTCATTTTCCCATACCCCTACCTTCCCACAGCTGCAAAGTACATGGACATATGGGATACCCACAGGGCTTGCCAGTCAGCAGCACCAGAAATCGTGGTTATACACCACAGTCCA
Organism: Rhynochetos jubatus; assembly: GCA_027574665.1. Taxonomy (NCBI): domain Eukaryota; kingdom Metazoa; phylum Chordata; class Aves; order Eurypygiformes; family Rhynochetidae; genus Rhynochetos; species Rhynochetos jubatus. The sequence goes on along the minus strand of CM050663.1, from coordinate 20,149,389 downwards.
GAGTACAATGGAGTACCTGAGGTGAGTTTAGCTGTAGCTGTAGATTTGTTCTCTGCTGTCATGGTGACTTGGGCTTGGGCACTCTGTTGACGGAGCTGCTGAATGAGCTTCAGAGACAGTGACCGACCAGTACCCTCATACCTGAAAAGTAGTAGACAAAAATCTGAAGCAAAAAACCAAACAGCAATCCTGAGCCATGGGGAAGCTCCAGCACAGGACTAGGCTGCCATCCAGAGCTATGTGCCATTCTGAGGCCTGTGAGGGCCCTAATCATCCATGAGAATCACTGCATTTTGATGTTCTTGGGCACGTAGGACAGGGCAGCCTACCATGTCCCTTTCGTAGTCTCACCATATGGATGGAAGATGTCATTCTTCCTTGTCTCCTAACAGACTGCAGAATCCTGTTTACATATTTGCTCCATGTGTCAGAATAGAATAGGTGCAAGTCAAACTTAATGAATCCACAGCAGAAGCAAAGGAAAGCAGCAAGTTCAAGTACTGACTCTTGCTTATTTTAAGGAGCAGTTCCATGACAGATCAAGAATTAGCATGACCTGATGTAACAGTGTGTAATAAAAAAGTACTGTAGATAAGAAACAGGCCACTTGCACAACTGCTTTCCCAGGCAGACAGTTGCTGCTCAAGCCTTACCCGTTGACTGTAGAAGCCATGAAAACCAGGTAAGGGCCTAGCAGGTTTTTCACCAGGGGTAGAGGAATGGCAGCAGCTTCATCAATCACAACAAGTTCAGCTTGACCCAGTTTCACAGAATCAGCAGGGTGTATATACTGCAAGGAAGGAGATGGCACCGTCATTGTCAATCAGATGTCTGGGAATTAGAGAAATGTCAGAGTTGGCAAAGCTGGAGCCCTGAAAAGCTGTTTGTTGTCCCTGTTATCCACAACCATCAAGCCAGAGACTGAGATGAGAACAAAGAGTCAGGAGAAGGTTCCCATTACCCTAACGAGGACAGGGTCACACATCTTCTTTTGCACATTTCCACACAAATTGATCTGCAGAGTTCATGAAAATAAAGGAAATCTAATCACTAGAAACATACGCTCTTCTTCACTGTTTCTTTCACCTTCCTTTGCTTTTGTTTCAAGAAGAATCCTACAAGCAATTACCAAAAGAGCTTTGTAATCTACAAGTTATTCACAGAAAGAAATAAGATATTTTGTGAAAGTCACTCACCAGAGTGCTTTATAGCAAAATCAATCAGGACAGTTACACTGTATAAAAAGAACATCCTTAAAATCAAAATAACTATAGCATGGGTAAAGCCAACCGTTAGGAAGAAAAAGTAGAAAGGCAAGAGTGCAAAACTGGCCCCTTACCTGAATGGTCTGTCTGTGCTCCTTGAACACGTTCACTCTGACAACAGCCTTGTTAAACTCCGGATTTAAAGACTGAACAATCTCATAGTCCAGATGTTCCTGAAAGAAAACATTGTTAACAATACGAACAAGCCAAGATATAAGAAAAAAAAAATGTTTATCATTATCATCAAAATAAGCTCACTTAAGAGCATGGTTATTTCCGATTCTAAATAGAAACTCTCATAACAAAAGCTTCAGAAGCCTGAGAATGGAAACATTATTTGCTTATGTTAAAAACTCTTTCACAAAGAAACTGATTTATCCAACTTAAAAACAGAGAAGGAAACGTAACTGTACTGAGATGCATTTTCACAGAACCTTACTAAAAAGGCTGGTAGCTAATATATGTAAACAAGAATCAGAGATGAGATGCTAAACCCCTCCTAAACAGGAACATTGTGAAAGTATGGCAAAATAGTCTGTGCTTCTTACCTGATACTTCAGTGCATCAAAGCCTTTAAATATGAACTCAAAGAGAGTGTGAAGGTTATCGGGGCTTGGAGATGTGACAAAGATATTGGAGTAACTGCACAGAAAAATGAAACAAGAGTTTAACTCTTTTTCTAACAAATTCTACAAACACATACTGAGTAGAATGTTTTCTTTCTATGAGAGGTTGATTTTACCTCACAACCAAAATAGAGCGGGTTCCTTGAGACAATTAATACGTGATCATTTTGATTTTTAAAGACTAAGGTTTACTTATTACTATAAAATAAAAAAACTTGAATATCAGTGTATGCAGCAATCAAAAGATGTAAGAATAAGAAGGAGGGACACAGAACTGGAAATTACAAATATATTCAGATCCTTCTTTTTGTTTAAACTCATAGATACAAATAAAGCCTGGGAGATTGGCAGAGGGTATCACTCACCCAAAAGCCACTGCTCCAGCAATAGCAAATCCCAAAGCAGCAGATTTACCACGTCCCCTGGCTGCTGTTAATGCCACAGTGCACCGTAAAGTCTTCTCAGAAATGGCTTCGATGAATTTTAGAACTGCTTTTGCCTGATGATCAGGAAAAAAACCCCAGAAAACAAAAATCAACCATGTTTAAATTGCTTGCAGCCATACCTACCACTACTACAAGTCTTTCCTAGAACAGGACAAGAACAGAAATTTCTAGAAAGACCAGATGGAAGAGCTGAACATTAAAATCCAATAAAATAACGAGCAAAAAGTGGTAATCTTGACCCACAGAGTTCTTGGAATTATTTGGATCAAAACACAGTTAAACAATCAGCACAGAAATTCTCAAGTACTACCTACACTACCACTGACCACAGGTACATTCAGCAACACAGGAAGAGGTACACCTCCCACAGAGGAGGAAGACAAACATATCTGGGCAGTGAGAAGAGCTGCTGTAAAAGGGCTGAAGGTGTGCATAGTTCTTGGACCACAAGGCTAACAGCAACTTCTCAGTGGATACTCCAAAACAGAAAAGACAAGTGCCTTCATTTGCACTACTCAGTGATTCTCAAACTGGGAGTAAAAAAACCACAAGAGAGTGTGTCTGGTAGAGGATGATGAGATAGCAGGGCCATCCCAAGAGACAGAGATGAATGAGAAGGAGATGGGAGCAGGGCCATCCAAAAGTCAGAGACAGAGGATGAAGCAGTAGTAACCACTCGATCTTTATCCCTGAGGGAGCTATGGGCTATCCATAGAGACTTCAGCCATTGTCCAGGTGAACATATCACCTGGCTGCTCCACTGCTGCGATAATGGGGCCAGCAGCATGGACTTAGAGGGCAGAGAAGCCAAGCAGTTGGGGTCACTTGCTGGAGAATGGGGCATTGACAAAGCGATTGGAAGAAGGACACAAAATGTAAGCCCCTGGAGACAACTCCTGACAAGTGTGAAGGAAAGGTATCCTTTTAAGGAAAGTGTGCCACATCAGCCACACAAATGGACCACCATGGAGAAAGGTATCCAGCACCTGAGGGAACCAGCTGTGTGAGAGAGTTTATCGTGACCCAAACAATACACAAGCACCCACAGATCCAGATGAAGTTCAACGCATGCGACCCATGTGGTGGAAATTAATGCAGTGTGCCATCCTTGTATTCCAGTGTGCTTGCAGTAGTAACTTGGAAAGAGCATGAGGCACTGACAGTGGATGGAGATGATTCGCCAATTCCGGGAATATAAGGAAAGTGTCTCTTCCCCCAGACAGGCCTGTGTCTCGGCTGTAGAGAAACTGTCCCAGGAGTTTAGCAAGTCAGAGAGATGTCCCGCTCCCCACCAGCACGAGCCAGTATCTCGGCTACTAGGAGTAAGCGTTCCTCTGCTCAAAACAGGAATACAGCAGGTATCCATCATGGGGTACCCTGTGGTTTTACCTACATGACCACGGAGAGGACATGAGGAGGTAGGATGGAAAACCTACCTCACTTCTAGAGGAACGAGCAAGTGAATTGAAAGGGAAAAAATTGGCCAGTGGGGATTCTTCCAGAAAAATTGCTGTTCCTGTATCCCAATGGGATGGAGGATCTGATCTGACCAATAATCCATTCCTCCAAGACATAAGTGGAACAGGTCAGTATTAGAGGGGCCCTGCCTCCAGCCAGGTGGAGGAAAGGGACAATTGTGTTTACTGGACTCCGTGATGGCCTGGCACATCAGAGCCGCAGGAGTACAGAGCTCTAGTGGACACGGGTGCACAGTGTACCCTCATGCCATCAAGCTGTAAGTGGGTACAGCCCATCAGTGTTTCCGGTGTGACTGGGGGCTCTCAATAACTGACTGTGTTGGAGGCTGAAATCTGCCTGACTGGGAAGGAGTAGCAAAAGCATCCAATTGTGACTGGCTCAGATGCCCCGTGCATCCTTGGCATTGACTATCTTAAGAGAGGGTACTTTAAGCACCCAAAAGGGTACCAGTTGGATTTTGGTATAGCTGCTTTAGAGACTGAGGACACTGAGGAGCTGTCTGCCTTGCCTGGTCTCTCACAGAACCCTTCTGTTGTGGGATTGCTAAAGTTTGCAGACCAGCAAGTGCCAGTCGCTACCACAACAGTGCACCGGGGACAATATCGCACTGAGATTCCTTGCTTCCCGTCCAGAAGCTGATTTGTCAGCTGGAGAGCCCAGGAGTGATCAGCAAAACCCGCTCACCCTTTAACAGCCCCACCTGGCCAGTGCGTAAGTCTGATGGAGAATGGAGACTGACAGTGGACTATTGTGGCCTGAATGAAGTGACACCACCACTGAGTGCTGCTGTGCCGGGCACGCTGGAACTCCAGTACAAGCTGGAGTCAAAGGCAGCCAAGTGGTACGGCACCACTGACATTGCTAATGCCTTTTTCTCCATTCCATTGGTGGCAGAATGTAGGCCACAATTTGCTTTCACCTGGAGGGGAATCCAATACACCTGGAATCAATTGATTCAGGGGTGGAAGCACAGCCCTACCATCTGCCATGGACTGATCCAGACCGCACTGGAACAGGGCGCAGCTCCAAAACACCTGCAATACACTGATGACATCATTGTATGGGGTGACACAGCAGGCAAAGTTTTTGAGAAAGGGAAGAATATCATACAGATTCTGCTGAAAGCTGGTTTTGCCATCAAGCAAAGTAAGGTCAAGGGACCTGCACAACAGATCCAGTTCCTAGGAGTAAAATGGCAAGATGGACGTCGCCAGATCCCAACGGACATGATCAACAAAGTAACAGCTATGTCCCCACCACTGAGCAAAAAGGAAGATGCGTATTTCAAATTACAGTCAGATTGTAAGCCCCCTCAACGAAGTGACACAGAAGAAAAACGATTTCAAATGGGGCCCTGAGCAGTGGCAAGCCTTTGAACAGATCAAGCAGGAGATTGTGCATGCAGTAGCCCTTAGACCAGTCCGGACAGGGCCAGAGGTAAAGAATGTGCTCTACCCCACAGCCGGGGAGAGTGGCCCTACCTGGGGTCTCTGGCAGAAAGAACCAGGGGAGACCCAAGGTCGACCCCCAGGATTTTGGAGCCAGGGATACAGGGGATCCAAGGCCCACTACACTCCAAGCGAAAAAGAGATACTGGCAGCTTATGAGGGAGTCCGATCTGCCTCAGGAGTGGTTGGAACTGAAGCACGGATCCTCCTGGCACCTCAACTATCAGTGCTGGGCTGGATGTTCAAAGGCAGGGTCTCTTCCACTCATCATGCCACTGATGCTACATGGAGTAAGGGGGTTGCCCTGATCACAGAATGAGCTTGAACCCCAGTCGCCCAGGAATCTTAGAAGTGATCATGGACTCGCTGGAAGGCAAAGATTTCGGAATGTCACCAGAGAAGGAGGTGACACGGGCCCTTTGTACAACCAGTTGCTGGAGAATGAGAATGTATTGCTGTTTACTGATGGGTCTTGCCGCATTGTAGGAAAACATCAGAGGTGGAAAGCTGCTGTGTGGAATCCCACATGACAAGCTGCAGAGACTGCTGAGGGACAAGGTGAATCGAGTCAGTTTGCTGAGGTAAAGGCCATCCAGCTGGCTTTGGACGTTGCCAAATGTGAGAAATGGCCAGTGCTTTACCTTCACACTGACTCATGGATGGTGGCAAATGCATTGTGGGGGTGGCTGCAACAGTGGAAGCAGACCAACTGGCAGCGCAGAAGCAAACCCACCTGAGCTGCTGCCTTGTGGCAAGATACTGCTTCCCGGCTAGACAACTTGGTCGTCAAAGTGTGTCATGTCGATGCCCATGTGCCCAAAAGTTGAGCCACCGAAGAACGCCAACACAATCAGCAGGTAGACCAGGCTGCTAAGATTGCAGTGGCTCAGGTGGATCTGGACTGGCAACATAAAGGTGAGCTGTTCATGGCTAGGTGGGCCCATGACACCTTGGGCCACCAGGGGAGAGATGCCACGTACAGATGGGCTCATGACTGAGGGGTGGACTTGACCACGGACGCTATTGCGCAGGTCATTCATGAATGTGAGACATGCTGCAGTTAAACAAGCGAAGAGGGTGAAGCCTCTTTGGTATGGGGGGCGATGGCTGAAATACAAATATGGGCAGGCCTGGCAGGTTGACTACATCACCCTCCCCAAAACCCTCCAGGGCAAATGCCAAGTGCTCACAGTGGTGGAGGCAACCACCGGGTGGCTGGAAACATATCCTGTGTCCCATGCCACTGCCCAAAATACTATCCTGGGCCTTGAAAGGCAAGTCCTGTGGCGACACGGCACCCCAGAAAGAACTGAATCAGATAATGGGACTAATTTTCGAAAGAGCCCCATAGACACTGGGCCAAAGAGCATGACATTGAGTGGGTGTATCACATCCCCTATCATGCACCTGCCTCAGAGAATGTCGAACAGTGCAATGGGCTGTTAAAGACCACCCTGAGAGCAATGGGGGGTGGAACTTTAAAGCATTAGGACACACATTTAGCAAAAGCCACCTGGTTAGTCAACACCAGAGGATCTGTCAATCTGGCTGGCCCCGCTCAATCAAAACTTCTATGTTCTGCAAGAAAGAAAGTCCTTGTAGTGCATGTTAAAAATGTTGGGAAAAACTACTTGGGTTACTCCTGCATCAGGCAAAGGCACACCCACCCGTGGGGTTGCTTTTGCTCAAGGACCTGGGCACACTCGGTGGGTAATGAGAGAAGATGAGGAAGTCCAATGTGTGCCTCAAGGGGATTTGATTCTGGGGAAACTAGCGCATGAATTAAGCTGCATGATGGAACTGCAGCAAATAACCCTTGTTCTGACTTTGGTGTTGTAGGAATCACTACAGCAGAAATCACCTGAACCTACAGAGAACAAGCCTTGCCAGAAGCACAGCAGTGACCTGACCTGAGTTGGTCTCAGCACCCAATGATCCTGGACAACACTCTGCTTTTGCTGTCCTGAGTGACCCCCACACCTGATGGCACCTGAAGTCATGGACTAATGGACATTTTACCAAGATAGTCCATAGACTGAGGGAATGATGTCTGTGTGGGATGGGATAGGAAGCAGGGAGATGGTTAATGAGAATTCATGGAATAGCGTGGGACTTAAGTATGAAGTAAATGGTATGAAACAAGGGGTGAAGGATGTGCTAGTTTCAGGTAGGAATGAGCTCCTCTCCTACACAGCGCTGGCTGGCCCAGAGCGGCCAAGACAGTTGTCTCATTTCATTGTACATCAGGCTTAGTAGTCAGGCTGAGTGTGCACATGCAGTTTCGGAGGCAGGAAGTGGCCTGGGGCGGGGGATCATTTAGGCTTTGGGCTAGCTTGATAGCTAGGTCGTTAGCTCTTTAGTTAGTTCTTGGCATGGTTGTCAGTGGTGGGGCCAGGTCTTTTTCTAGTGGGTTGGAGGGTGGGTGGGTTTTCTCCCCGCTTTCTGATTTCTTGGTGCTCTGTGTGTCGGTTGGCGTGTGGTGAGCTACTGTACCATAAGTTCTATTTTCTACTGGTTTAATTACTTATTAGTAGTATTGTTAGTATCACTATAATTTTCATTTATATTATTAAATAGTTCTTATCTCAATTTTACGAGCTTTCCTTGCCTTCTTCCTCCAACTCTCTTCCTGCATTGGGAAAGGGGAGAGGTGCGCAAGCGACTGGATGGTACTTAATTGCCAGATAAGGTTAAACCACGACAGGGAGGCAGTATTAAAACACGACATGGATTTTTAACTTCTATTCAGAACTAAACTGAACAGAAAATTCAGGTTAAGTTTCCTGCTTATTTCAAACCCTTATGCTCTTCATCTTTTTAAATGTGGGCTTCTCCAGATCAGCTTCCTGTCTTCATTCTAGTCTTTCCACTTAATCTCAACTTCATCAATGTTCACACTCAGATTTGATTACAGGCAAGGTGAGACAGAAACATCAGTACCTAACGTGGCCTGTCAAGCACACAGTATCTCAGTTTTAAACACTACACCAACCTGATCCAGAGTTTTACAGCCATCCACCAGAACTCCTACAGGCTGTGTATCCTGCAAGCTCTCCTTCAGTTCTTTCAGCTCCAAGTCCTGCGGACGGAGGCTGTCTTCCTATAAGCACAGGATTTACAATAACAGGATTAGTACAGAACACTTCAGCACAATTACACCTTTGTGATATCTTTTATCAGGCTGAGGAAGATATCTGGAAGGAAATGTTACTATACGATGAACAGACTCCCCAGAAACAGAAAAATTTAAATGGACAGACAGATGTTTAACACTTCAATTTCAATGCATCTTCAGGAGAATGGTTACACAAGAGGTGGTATCTTGGCTTCCCCAAGACTGGAGTTAAAAAGGAAAGGATTTTTCAATACATAGTAACTAGAAAATGACATTGGTAGGACGAAGAGACCACGGACAGATTTTCTGAAGAATAAAACACATTTTTCATTCCTCAGGCTATTCCGAAATTCTATGATCTTTGTTATGACTGTAATGCAAGGTGTACATATTGCTGTGTAGTGGGAAAAACTACTACAGCAGCAATAGGTAAGTTTTCGAACCAATATTAAAATTCTCAAAGCCAAACAATAAACTTTAACAGAAAAGCTATCAACTTTAAACAGGAAAGAATTCTGATTTTCCTAATTGTCACTTACAATTCCAGAGGCATCAGTCTATCTGTCCAACAGATAAGCATTTGTGCTGCTGTTAATATTGTTATAATGCAAAGGGGAGGTTGTTTTGTATTTTTAAAATCAGTGCACTGTTAAAATGTCTTTACCATCTCTGACAGAACCTATGTTGGTATTTCTTAGGCCACACAAAACAGTCCAAAAGTTTAAAGATTTCTGTTTAAAACTGGTTCCATTTTACTTTAGTCTACAACTGAAAGTGATAAAAGGACACATTCCTAACGGTGCAAGCTATATGTCTGACTTATAGTCAGTGAATGTTTCCCAAGATCTTTCAAATTCTGAGTTACACATGCCACAAATACCACAGCTTCTACATATCCGGTCTCTCCTCAGCCTGCAATATACTTATTTCCAAAGTGTTTTCTCACCCTCCAACTATCAAAAGATCTTTTTATTTGTCTCATCCCAACTCTACATTGGCTTAAAATCTCCCTATGCACTTCTGAAACAGCAACCACAGCAATTAAGACCCACCTCATTAAGCTAAACAGCAATATAGCAAAATCAATTAATACAGGCAAGCACCAACACCCTGCCCCCCCCTTCCCCCCCCCAAAAAAAGGAACAAACTGTGACAGAAAAAAAACCCAAGGAGGGCAGAAAAGACAGCTTCCCATGCTTCACTCAAACCAGGTTTAATTTTTGAGAACATTTTACTTCCTGTCTGCAAGACCATTACTTCATATAAATCAGGGTGAAAACATACCATGGTGACTTCAGACGAATTTCTCCCAAGGAAGAGTGGCTGACATTGCTTACTGACCTGTGACTGTTGTGGAACAGGAGTGATGTTTGCAACATGGCTGGAGATGGGCAAGATATTCAGCTGATCATCAATCACGATGCAATTCTTGCATGAGGCCAGAGACAGAATGAACCTGAGCAGTCAAGCAAAGGCAACTCAGTAAAAACAGTAGCAACACAATTGCATTTTGGTAGTTTATTTAAACTCTTTTCTAAACCCAGACATAATATTTACAGCTACAGCTACTTACAGCTGAGCTACAACAAGTTCACACAACTGGCGGCATGCCACTAACCATAAAATCAGGATCATCTACACAAAACAGGTATACACTTACCAGAACGTCTCCAAAGAAGAAAGCTAACTAAAGACGATCTACCAAGAGAGCATTTAAGCAGGAGGTAGCTGCATAAAAACGCAAGATGTGAATCCCCAACAATCGTGACAAGCACTGACCCCCAAAGACTGCAGTCAGTGCTGGCTTATTCACCCTTGTACTTTCTGGCATCACATAACCCCCTGCATGCTATAGAACAAGTTCTGCCGTTTCCCTATGGCTAGAGCTAGGGCTTGCTTACCCAGTAAGAGCTGCTTATTCTATACAACAAGAGCAGAGAAAACACCTTTACAAGGCACTTCTGAAACCACAGAGAATACGCCACACTAAGCAGTTTTATGTTTTGCAGTAGTGCAATAAGTATCTGAAGTTCTGTACACCTGGAGTCTACGTTTCTACAGAGTGTTTCAAGAAAGAAAATTCCAACACTTAGCCTGCAGTCAGTCCCAACGAACAGTTTACAAATTTGGGCCTATTTGTATTTATCCCTTGTAACATAGGTCACAATTTTGTATACAACTCCTCCAACAACAAACTATTCATTTCCAGAACAGTACACTAGAACTTCAATGCAAACCTACAGGATGCTTTCCCAATATGGATAGACAATGCTGTTCCTCATGCTTTTCTTAGGTATGTGGCCTAAATCCTTTACACTCTTAACACCTCACCTCTCATTAAACCGTCCTACCACATCCTGGTGTGCCTCTGTTCTATATCGAGAGTGTACATCCTGAAACAAAAACAAAACCAAAAGTCAAGCTGGAGAACAAACAGCAGTAAGTGACATTTACAAGAATGGGACAATACACATGGGACAATCCAACTTCCCATTCCTGTGGCTTACAGTCTCCTTTTCCGTCAACACCACACACCAGACAGGATTCTGATTTTCTGTTTATTGTGAAACACACGCATTTTCTAAATACTTGTTTAAAATGTACTTTTCCCACCAATAGTTTTCACAACGGAGAAAACTTAATCTTGCCTTAAAGATCAATTCTGCCAGGTACAGAACATTTCAAACACCTCCGGGATACTAAGAAAAACCAGTCCATCACTTTAATTTGCCTACTGGCATTATTACTAAAGGAAACAGTTCATGCTCTAGGGGTATACTCAACATGAATAGGTCATATGTAGAAATATATATAGAAACGTACATAGAAATATATCTATAATCTGTAGAAATATATATAGAAATATACAGTATACAGTAGTTGCAAAGCTGATCTGAACAAGCAATAGCCTCAAAGAGCCTATTTTTTACTTAAGTTTTCTGCTACATGGGCAGATAACATAAACACTTTCCAAAATTACTGTGAAACAAAAGAACAGTTACATTTGTGAAAAGCGTGTCTCCTTGTAACCTAGCAGAATTTCAAGACACGCAGGTTGGCAGAACTGCCCAAGCGTAAGACACATTTAATCATAGACAAATGAAGTAGCAGGAAAGATGATGGAAGGAAGATCATAGCCTATATCAAAAGCTAAAATTAACCACTTAGTATCACCACGGTGTACCTGCTTATGTAAACAGACACATTACATTGAACATACCATGGTCATTGTATAGAGCTGCTTCAGTGAGTTCATTGTTCTCAGGAGAATCACCACAATTCCTCCCCCTTCTACTGTTTCAACAGTTCTAGCTAGCAGGTTTGGAGTTAGGGCTTCAAAATCCTAGGAAATAAATAAGACTTCTAAGTTGCCTGGAGTTCATCAGTGCCACTAGCACCTACTAAAAGGAACAGAAAGCCTAAAACCATTAATTCTCAAAGTTTAATTAACAATTAACATTTGCATTAACCAATGTCCCATTAGAATTCTACCAGCAAGATGCTATCACCCTCATAAAACTTGTAAAAGATACACAAGGCCATCATAACTGAAATAATAGAAGCAATAAATACTATTCCTGCAGCATCTAAACTGACAGCAATCAGTACTAGTGCATCAACCCTCCTAAGCCAAAAGTTAACGCCTTACCTGAAGTACACACATGCCAAAAGTGTTACCAAGAATCTTATGAGTTTCGTTGTAATAGCAGTAGCGAATGTTTGTGGCTGCTATAAATAACTCAAAAGGATCATCATCCTTTATGTTTAAAGTTCCACTTTTAATCTTCTTCTGTAGTTGTCTCATCCTCTTCTTCCGATGGCTGGAAAACAAAACATACAGAAGTTCTCTTGGGAAAAAGGTTTCAGAAAAGTGCTTTCAGGCCTACCTTCAAGTCTAATTGGAACTCAGAGCTCAGCCTCCAAGGTAAAAAACTTCCGATCACAATTGCTGCTTTCACAGTATGTTCGCAGGTGCCCTCAGTGGTGGGTATCACACAGAGCCAGCTCTTTTTAAAAAAACAGCTTGGTAGGAATCATGCCCTTTCAGGTAACGCCTCCTTCCAGACTTGTGTGCAGACTGTAAGTACGACCACAAATCTAAGAATTAAAAATTTAAACTCTTTTTCAAAATGTAGGAATTCTAATGCTTAGTTTGCAGTCAGTCCCAAATATTACTGAGGAAAAAAAGCTGAGGAATTAAAGTTTTGGCCTTTTTAAGTAAAAAATGCAAGGGAGAGATTGGTCCAGGACAACAGAATTAGCATTAGGTTACAGAAAGAAACTAGGGCTGGTGTCAGCTGTATTACAGAATCCAAATTTTAGTTCTGGAAGACCAAACTTCCTGTAGCTCCTCCAAGTATTAATCTAGTTTCTCCTTACAACTGAATCAAACAAACTACATTCAGCAGACCAGTCACAGAGCTTTTGCTTCAAGTCACAGAGCTTTTGCTTCACACAGAGCAGTGACCACAGCACTGGACACAACATATCTTACCTGCTAAAGCCCAGCTCCTTTTTGTAACACCATAGGACAGAGGGTCTGGCCTTTACAGTTGCTTTAGACAACATGTGATGAAGTATAACCACCTGCCAAAACACAGAAACATTCATGAACAACCATACTTGCAAGCTCACATCGAAGGGCAAAATAATTTTCTATGCTTGCTTTTACAGCTACGTTTTCCACTGAGCAACCCTGTGAAAAACAGGATGATGCCCTGACCTGCTTTGAAGGTTATATTTCTTTTTACAGAGCGGTGTGTGTCTCTGCCTTCTCCAAGGCTGTGTGATATTGAAAACACTGATTTACACTCACCATTTCCTTAGCATCCTTCTTAGGCAGAACTGCTAACAGCCGCATGAACAGAAATTCCAGGCTAAATACAGTTCCTAATATTTCTCTCTTAGTATAGATGTCACACAATGTATTTCAGCCTTCTTCTATAACATGGCAAGATTTCACTTTGAGTTTTAATCCTCTAGCTGGTTTGGCAACCTGCTGCATGCTATGTAGCCTGCCCATTCACACTCACCATTTGAGAATCCAGCACATCAGTGAAAATACTGAACACAACCAGACTCAAGACAGGCCCCATCAAACTCACCCATCCACTTCAGCAGTAAATTAATGACAACTTTGTTGTGCTGCCACCTGATCAACTGATTATTTTCCAAGTTATAAAATAACTAGCTTATTTTACCTCCCAGGAACTGGAGCTAACTGAATTGACTTATATTAAAATGTGCACTGGCAGCCCAGAAAGCCAACCGGATCCTGGGCTGTATCAGGAGAAGCGTGGCCAGCAGGTCGAGGGAGGGGATTCTCCCCCTCTTCTCTGCTCTCCTGAGACCCCACCTAGAGTGCTGTGTCCAGCTGTGGAGCCCTCAGCTTAAGAAGAATATAGACCAGTTGGAACGAGTCCAGAGGAGGCCATGAAGATGCTCAGAGGGCTGGAGCACCTCAGCCTGGAGAAGAGAAGGCTCCAGGGAGACCTTATAGCACGTTCCAGTACCTGAAGGGGCCTACAAGGAAGCTGGGGCGGGGGGACTTTTCACAAGGCCCTGTAGTGACAGGACACGGGGTGAGGGGTTTAAACCGAAAGCGGGGAGATTTAGATTGGATATCAGGAAAAAATTCTTTACAGAGAGGGTGGTGAGGCACTGGAACAGCTTGCCCAAAGTTGTGGATGCCCCATCCCGGACTGCTTAAAGGCCAGGCTGGATGAGGCTTGGAGCAACCTGGTCTAGTGGAGGGTGTCCCTGCCCATGGCAGGGGGGTTGGAACTAGATGATCTTTAAGCTCTTTTCCAACCCAAACCATTCTGTGATTCCATGAAAATGTTACAGTTCTGCCATGCTGTTCTTCCCCTTTCCACTGGAACAACACAGATCTGGAGCCTCTGAAGAGAAATTAGATTAGTGGTTCATTTCTTCCATACAACATTAGCAAGTAGAACCAGCCTAAGTTCTGGTGTGGTGACATCTGCAAGATGGCTCAGTACCTAAAACACGGCTGGAGTGCTGAACTCTAACATCTTCGGACAACAGGAGACAGGAAAAACGTTCCTGCTAGCCAAAAAAATAAAATCTTTTGTCCCAGTTTAAAAAAAATTCGCCGGTATGCCTGTACTCGCTTTTATTTAACGTTCATGAGCTTCTTAAACAGGAGACGTTGAAGAACAAAGTCTCCTACGCCGTTTCTAACACCCCTCACGCTTCTGCACCGCGGCGTTGCCTCACGCCCCCTGAGGCACGCCATTGCTCCGCGGCGTTCTGTGCGCGCTTTTCCTCTGCAAAGCCGGTACCGGGGGATTACAGATCAACCGTTCGCCAAAGGCTCGGTTCACAATCAGCGCCCAGCGGGCTGGGTCAGAGGGTTACCTGGTCCTTGCCGCGGTCGCCGACCACCACGAAGAGTGCCCGCTGCCGCTCCGCCACCCCGTTCTCGATCAGGACCCGAATGCGGTTGTCCACTTTCCGGCGCTGCATAGCTGCGGGGCGCTGGAGCCTGCCTTCGCCTCAGTGCCAGTGCCGCCGCCGCCGCCGCCGCCGGGAGAGCCGCCCCCCACAAAGCAGCACCGACAGGCCCGGCAGCTTGCGACACGGCACGTGGGAACGGCGCGCCCCAGGGCGCACGCGCCGCGCCGCGCCCCGCGGTAGGACCCCGAGGCTGCCCGGCTGTTCGCCTGCGCAGTCTATATACGTTTTTGGTTTTTTAAAGCACTAGAATTTCAGCGAGTTTTCCACGTGGGAAAGTCGCGGTGCAGTTGAGGAAACGCACACCGATCAGAGCGCGTGTTTCAATGCAGTTTTAGCTGCGTTAAACCCTTCCTTCTGTACGGCCGCCACTGACGTCACCGGGCTGCTGGGGGAGCGCCACCGGGCCGCTGGTGAGGCCGCGCGGGAGCGGGAGGCGGCTGCAGCTGGCTGAGCAAAGCTCTCGGCCTGAGGGCATCGGCCAGCGGATTACCTGCACCCGTCAAAGGTGGAGAGAAGCCACGGCTTAGGCCTGACCTGAAACTGAGCTGGAGAATGCGTCACGGACAGCACCAAGGACTGGGCTGAGAAGCCTGTGTTAGTGTGAGAACAAGCGCGTGGAGCGATGGCTTAAGTAACAAGGATTCTCTGGACAGCAGATATACAGGAGTTTTGGAAACTCCTTTTAAAATTACCAGTGTATCCTCGATCAGCTATCACATCAAAACAAGTTGGCACCTGGGACCAGGTGGCTCCCAACAGCCCACCTAGGTCCCGAGCAGGGCCGTGGGGGGAACCTCCCCATCTACTCCCTGCTCATTTAATTCAGCGGCTCTGCAGTAACAGACTGTAAAAAGGGGATAAACCAAACTTCAGTCACAACGGCAACACTGGTTTTATTTTTTAAAATTATTTGTTCTAAATGAATCTTTCTTGCAAAGCCCAGTCCTGTTGGAATAAACACTGTGCCTCTAACGGTTTTATGGAGATACTCTGTTTCCACCTCCTGCAGTTCCACATTAGCAATATACTGTCATGAGGTGTCCCGTGGTACTGTTGAGAGGAAAAAAAAGGGCATTTGGATCCACAGTACTCCCATGGAAACAAGAAAGCAAATGGAACACAACACAGAAAAATAACAAATCTTTAGGACACATCTGATCCTAAATTATGAAATGCCACGAACCATAACCTTGCTTCTCAAAAAAACTATGTCGCATCTAACATTTAAAGCCCAGCTGTTTTAATAAAACCACAGCCATTTGAAAGTTTTCAGTACAAAATCCCAAGTTGCACAACTCTGGAGCTGCAACAGGAAAACAATTTTTATCAATCTGACTTGGTTCAGATGCTAGGAAGAGTTTTCAGAAACACTAAATTTAATCTCAGACAGCAAAACTATTCCTAATAGCCTAAAATCTGCACCATTAACTTTTCAATACCAAAGTTGAGCCAAGCTATTTGCATAGATATTCTTAGCTTTAATACTGCCCCCCGCCCCCCCCCAAAAAATTGAACTTGAACATTCATACAACGAAGTATTTAAAACCAGGTAACATCGTAGGAAAAATGTGTTTAATACCACTGGATGTATTCTGGGATAAAATATTAAAGTTTTAAAACATAGCAAAAATATGATAAAATTACTGAATCAATAATCATAAAGGCTGTAAACAGTGTTTTTTGAGAAGGTGAACTCAAATAAACCCCAGTAACTGAGACAAAACCACCAATGCAACAGAAGTGTAGCAAGACAATTCCTTAAGGTGTATTTGCTCAAAAGGGAAGGACATAAACATTTAAATATATTTATTTTTCAAGTCCTTACATAAGCCATGGACCAATTTGTTCTAAACGTTGAGTTAAAGAACTGCAAAGACATATATACACGTATGTTTAAGGCCATCAGAAAACTGAAATCTGACAATTAACTGAAACGCAAATCTGAAGACTAATTTTATATGGTAGATGCATTACTAAAAATTAATCTAAAAAATTTAATACCTTCAAAAAAAAGACATACGTTTTCACTTAATATAAGTCTAATGGATAATTAGTAAAATTTATCTTGAAACCAAAATTTCAGGTGTACTTTTGATCCACTATTGGGTATCTGAGCATGTATTACAGAAAGTAGAAACTGGCCACCACAGTTGGAACTGAGCTAGTTACACCCATCCGATTCTGTTATGAACATCAAAGCAGGGAGGAGAAACCAGAACCTAACTTTTAGAATTAATGGGTTAATAACTGCAGCAAGAGCTAACACAGATGAATTTAATTCAGAACAAAATGCTGAGTTAGGCTGAAGTTTTCCTAACTCAGTCCTCTTAAGCACCAAATTGGCTTTCAGATGGGTATGTTGGAAAACAGATTTCCTTCCCTCCATTAAGACCACACCTACAGAGCCACAAATAATTTTAAGTGTGCTACATTCAAAAAGCCTAAGGAAGTGGTTAATAAAATAGCACCTCTTCCCTTAGATTAACTGTTCAGAAAGTTAGTTTCTCATCAGAGGCTGCCATACCACACCAAAAATGCAACGCCTGGTTTCTGAAGTAGGAATAGACAGAAATCCAAGGTGCTGCTTTCAAGTTTTCATAAAGTAGGAGATTGTCAGGGGCTTGCCTTCACAGAGAGACAGGAAGTTTGTCTACCACAGCATACATGTTCTCTTTCCCTCTCATGTTAGACAACTTGAATGCGACCTAAGCAGCCAAGTGCAGTGGTTCTCAAAAGCATGGAACCTTCCCTCTTTGAAAATTTACCAAGCGGGATGGAAAACATATGAATGTAAAAGGAAACAGTATTTGCAAACCAGGAAGTCTTAAGGGCCTTCCCCATCTCCCTCCCTCTGGAAGGAAAAAAAAACCACCAACCAAAAACACACAACAAAAAAATAAAAACCAAACCACACCACCAACAACACGAAAAAAACCAGCCAACAAACCAACCAAAAACTGGCCAAACAGAAGCATATTATAGTTTAAGCAATTTAGCCTTCTTGACCATGAGGTACCTGATGTTAAATAAGGGAATTTTCCCAAAGTTCGTGACAAAGCTCATTCTGTTAAGTTCTGCCACTAACTGTGTGACAGCCAAGGTTGGTGTGAGACCAATCACTCAGGTGTTGATGTGGTGATGGAACAGTCAAAGAAATTTTAACAAATGTTGTCATTAAGAGATAACCAGAATTACAAATAAAGTACACAATTTTGCAATGTCAGAGTTTCCAGTAAAGTTCCAGATGATAATCATATTTAAGACCAGATTTAAATAAGGAAATCATCTTCTTCAAGTTCAAAAGGAAAGTTTTATTGTTCAGGATCATTTCCTGCTCATTCTTCAGACGCAGCACAAATTTTTCACCCACCAGTAGTGAAGAACACCTACCCATTCCATCTGTAGAACTTGGTGCCAGCTCAAGCAATTAAAACCTTTCTAGCGCCACCCATATTAAATGCAGATGGAATACTGTAAAAACAGGTGCATAGATTTGAAAAATTAAAATATACAGTCTACTTCAGAGTCACAAACCTCAACCCCAGCTAGAAATCTGTATAATCAAGTATCTGTTTTGCATACACTTTAATCAAGAACAGTTTCACATGAGCAAGAGGGATGACCTTTATTTTTCAAGATGTAACTGGCAGCCTCAGTAATGGGGCTGGTTAATGAGCAGTGTTCTTGTGTCCTTTTGTATCTGCAGGAGACCTGGTGAAAATTGAAGAATACAGCACAATTTTGTCCACTGAGCTCGTCTCAGATGTGTATTTATAACGAATGGTTCTTGCAAAGAGAGGTAAGAAGTCAACTCCTCAGCTTAGGCAATGCCAGAGCTTAAGCAATGCCAGAACTTCAAAGCAACAAAAGGAAGATCAAGATTTTTCTGACCAATTGGTTTTGTATCTTACTCTGATGGACCACAAAGGTTTTGCCTTATTTCCTTTTAATCACATGAAGTTTAACCACTTTTTCAGTACCATTTTCTTTTAATTCAATAGTTGTCTACAGTTAAAGCCTTTTCAGTAATTTTTCTCTCTCCAAAGTAGTTGTTACTCAAATGCCATTTGAATGAAAGGAAGTTCGATCCATTCTCCAAAGACACATATGAAGGTAACCTGTGACCCAATCGAAGAACCTGCCTAACAAATAAGGTTGGCAGGACATTTGGAGAAAACACATTTTTAAGGTCACAGAGTTCTCCGAGTTCTGAAGTCCCAGCAGAATACATGAGTTGGCTATTAACAAGAAGTCAACATTACTCTTCCAACTACTCTGAATGTTATGCTTTAGAGACTGCTATACACAAAAGACAGTATCTTAGAAAGAAAATAGGGGTTAAGTAAAGTCTAGAACTCCTTTCACAGGAGGAAATACTGAAAGACATATTGGTGAAGCGTTCTTAAAAAGACAGCCTGTATACAGGGAGAACACAGAAGTAAAACGTAGGACATTGACCTTAGGCATGACACAATAGTTCATGATTTCTGAATGTAATATTTAAGTTCTAAGTTGTCCAGGAAGGATCCAAGTTTCCCAGAGTAACATTAGGTAGAAACATCTGGAAACTTGAGTGACTTATAAATTATTTACTCAAGAATCCTTGTGTTACAGCCCACTGAAAGTGAGATGCTGAAGCCAGAAGTTTGTTCCCAAACACATACCACTGTACATTATCACAGCCTAGCATTATTTGATAATGAAGCCCCCTGCCAAAATACAAATCTGCATCTCCTCACAGTAGCTGTACATGCAGGAAGGCAGTTGTAACTCGTCTGTTACATTCCCAAAAGACCAATTCTCCTGAAAGAATCAAGTAAAACCACTAAAGAGTGCAAGTAATGTGTCTACATACAGGCTCAGAAGTAGCACTTTGTAATGCTCACTCGCATGTTCCAACCACAGGCATCAGGCCCAAGTTACCCTAAAGCAGCACCTAACTAGAATAAACAGAGTTGGGTCTCTGGCAGCCAGAAAGGGCTCTGCCACAGAACCAGCCCAGGACTTCCACTGTTTTGCCTCTATACCATTACTCCTTATAATGGTCTCTGTTCAAAAGATGACCTGTTGAAAAAGATGGATCTACGAGTGCTTATGATCTGGATGTGACTCAGATCTAGAACAAAGTTACAGAGTGAAGACACTTAAAAGCTCCCTTGAACAGGCCAGAAAACCAGTTAGTGGATCTATGTGCCATACTGGGACTCAAGCCAGTTTTTCAGTTTATCGTTTATTAGACACATGTATTGAGATTAAAGGAGTCAGTGCAAATTCCCAGATTAATATATGAAAACTCCCATTTTCATACATGAAAGGTCTTACAAAGTTGTACCTCTGTTAAGAGGCCTCTCAACTATCCAATGTTTTATTAATAAATTTAAGTTGAAAAAAACCCAACAAAACAAAAAATGTGAAGTGGAATGTTCTGATTCATTCAGTGGTCTTTAATTTGGTATGCTGCAAGTTCACTGTCAAACTACAACAAGCTATTTAAGAAGCCTTTAGTGGGCAATGGAAAAAGCTGAACAGCTTTTTAAACTAATAATTTAAAAAGCCAATGCACAAAAAATTAAGAAAAATAATTCACTGTTTTCCTGTATTAGTTCAACATTAAAAGGTTTGTGGGTTTTTTTTTGTTTCGTTTGGGGTTTTATTGGTGGGTCCCGTGTGTTGTCATCGTCATTTCCCCCCCCCCCCCCCCCCCGTTAAAACATAGTTGAGCCTATTAACTCAGTAACAGCTTCCTAAAAAAGAGACAGAATAGCAACTTTTCACCCGACTGTAGTTTGTATTGTTATACTGGTACGGAATGTTTCTAGGCCTTGACTACAACTGCTGCTTCTAGCCATCAGCATCTTTTCAAGATGTCTGGTGTGTAGTATTGTCTCACAAGCTTATGACTTCTCTCAATAAAAACAATTCTTATTTGTGCTCTTCACACAGAACATGAAAAAGTGATATTACCAACTGTTTGTATGGAGGTTCAGATAATTTCACAATGAAGTCAAAATTTCTGACTACAAGTTCTGAAAGTTCAGTTGTGATACAAAGTAGAAATGACCCTCTGAGTGAAAACAACCTTCAGTTTTGTATATAACAGTTAAACAACATGTAGCTGGTTCCTTAAATTCACCTTTTCACAGGTAGGAATTATTTGATGAGCAATACTTAACATATATAGCACTTTTCTTGCCCATGCTATAGAACGCAACAGAACTACCAACACCTCGATGGAGGCAGCTATCAATATATTCTCCCCACTGCAGAGAGAGTGCATGTGCGCAAAAGGTAGGCACAAGTGATTTTTCCAAAGATTATACCACAAGTATGCAGAAAAACTTGAATAAGACTTGGTATTTTCCAGCTCCTAGTCTTAAGCCATTTCTTTTATACATTGCTGCCTTGATGAAAAGGAAAGTCCATTAAAAGAAAAGTTTCCCAGAAGAGATCACAGCTAATAAAATAAAATCAGAAAAACGGGAGAAGGGTTTGCATCTATTCAGGAAAAAACCAGAATCTACCAGGGGGAAAAAAAACCCAAAACAAACCACCAACCTTATGAAATGTCACCCCATTACATTCAATTTGTTTGTCGTTGAAAACCAGTGTTCCAGGATGCAATTTTTATAAACATGTTTTATTTGTCTTGCTTATATCATTAGAACTGTAACTGCTGGCTGTCATTTCCCTTAAAAAGGGAAATCAATTCAAACACATACTGGTGCTTTGAACAAGAGCAATTAGAAGGGCAGCAGCAGCAAGCATCTGAGATTTTTTAAAACCTTCAAGGCTGCAGGAAAGACAAAAAGAGATGTGACCAAAAGTGTTATGATTATTCATTAGAGATTTCCATCAGTACCGGCATCAGTTATTTAGGTGATAATACAGCAAGGTCAAGTATTAGTGACAGACAATGTGCAAGTCATAAGGAATGATAGAGAATACCAATCCTTACAAAAGTCATTGCTATCAAAGAAACTTAAAAGTGTTTCAAAGAGATATCTAAATACTTCACATCAAATATACAGTGGCCATCCAGATTATATCTCACATTTTGCAAGTTTTGTTGAAGTGCCAAATTGAAGGGGTTTTTTTTAATTACACAATTACAGTAGCAGTTATGCAAGCAAACTTAAATCCTTAGCCACAGTAAACAGAGCCCTGGTGATGAGGAGTGCTGTAGCTAAGGGTGCTGCTTCTCTGTCAAAAACTGGCTATAAGCCTATTTGTCTATTTAGGGAAATATGCATTACTACACATCTTTAACTGCTCAGCGCTTCAGTTTAATAAGAAAAAGCTGAAATGCAGTTGCTCTACCCAGCTACACTTCACCTTTTCCCTCCTTTCACGGGAACATTAAGTTTTGCCAACTGCTTCCACCATAAATCTTTATGAATTTGCAGATTTTATCCAAATTTGTTACATCACTTAAATGTCAGAAGTGAGTCTTTTGCTTTTTCCTGCCACTCCAGTTAACCACGTGAGATTGGATCACCCTGAAAATTGCCTTTTTTGCTTTACTCTTAGCAAGGGTGAGGAATCTGAAATCTCATGTGCAAGGCTCAAGATGATGCTTAGGACAGAACATGCACAATAAACGTTGTTTTGTTCCTTTCCGTATCCAGGTAATATAAAGCTGGCAACTGTAGTCCTGTCATTATGGGTAATGAAAATAGTCCCTTTACAACAAACTTCCTGTAAGGGAGAACAAATAGATAATAACTCTTCTGGGTAACATGTATAGTACACTGGCCAGGGTGTTTTTGGCGTTTAATGTAATCCTGTGAATTTATTTAATTCACTTGCTGAGCATTCATTTGAGGCATTCCTCTGTTTGGTCTTGGGGGCCCTCCACGACCTAGAAAACATAAAAAGGCACTTGAATTATGCATCAAGTCAGGTTTTTTAAAAGAATTCCAAAGGTCTGGTCTAAACTGGGTAAGAATTCCCACGTGTCTACCTAGACTACATACGGTTCTAAGAGTTCCTTCAAATCAACCCAACTGCATGTAACCTGTCTTTACAGTTTTCAGCTTTATCCCAATACTTTGTTCCCCAAAACTACAAAGAGCTACGAAGTTGTAATCACTTCAAGTAAAAATGGGTGTGGGGATGTTAAGTCATGAAGATATGAACATAAGACTAAAATTAAAAGTTCTGCAGTAATGTGAGGAGTAATAGTTTTACTGTATTTTAAATTTAAGTATTATGAGCTAAATAACCACATTCTACCTTCCATCCTTTTCCAGCCTCAAGAAAGAGACTGCCTGTAGCTCACACTCTCAGTATACAGAATTGTAGGTCACTTGGGGAATCCCTCTCATGCTTGCCTGCATATGCCTGACAACGAACCTCAACCATCTTCATTATAGTTGTGCTTCCTAAAACATGCTCCCAGTTTCACCACAGCCTAATACAATGTTGAACTTCAGGCCACAGTTCCACACTACAGGACTTTCCGTACCAAGACAGTGAAGGACAGAACTCTTCAACACCGAACTACCACACTGAACTGTTTGGCCTCACAGACAGTGCCACGTACTGAGAAGGCACTCTGGTGCCTCTGGTGGTAACCCAAGATTCTCAAAGAAATGTCTGAATCAAGACAGTCTCACCACCAAAAATGTACTGAAAAAACCCCAACCTGTGGAAATAATGTTGAAAATAAAACACGAAGTTCAACTACAGCCTCATTATGTAGGCCGCGTTTTATGTTAGATGAACATGTGGCAAACACTCTTATGAAGCAAGGGGACAGCACCTCTCCATAACCTAAAGCAACAATTTTATAGGATCAAGGAACAGATGAGCAGAGAGGAAAGTTTTGTATCCTTAGATCAAGAGATCTCCACAGCAGATGCAGTAAAACATCTTTAGGGCAACAGAGCAACAGACAATTTTGAAGGCTAACAGCCAGCTCAAGCCCATAAAGCTCTGCTTTATAAGCCAGTCTTACTTGTAAACTACTAATGCATGCAGTAACCAGATCTTAAGTCATAATAAACCTCACCAAAAACCCCCAACAAACAACTTTCCTAAGGCTTTCATTAATAAAAGCAACTAAATAGTTCTGCTGCACTTGAACTGTCAAAAGCAATTGTTGTTGTGACTTCTTTTTGAAGAATTCCTCACTCAATGGCCAACCAAGCTTCCATCACAAGTTCAAAGGATCACAGTCTCATTCAAACCAGCAGGGACCTCAAGTGGTCCTCCAAGTCCAACCTCTGTTCAAAAGCAGGGTCAGCTATAAGGTCAGAGGAAAATAAGCATATTCTCCAATTGTGACCTGCTGCATAAGAAGTGAGAGGTTGCTTTTTAAAATAAAAACTCCAGAAGTTGGGTGAAAAAAACTTCCACTTGGCTCAAATCAATTACTCACTACTCAGGAATTACCTCTAGGAGCTCCCCGAGGTCCACTTTGCCCAGAGCCACGTTTGAAATTCTGTTGATAACCATCCTAAAGCAAAGAAATTAAAAAAGTTATGGTGTAAAACCTGTGTATTTTCTTATGCTTCAGGAACCTGCTAATTGCCAGTAAAATAAGGAGCTTTGAAAGCCATATGCACTGACAAAACACCTGTGACTTTAACATACAGCATTTCATCAGTTTCATTTGCTCTTAGAAGAATGTATTCTCAGTCTTACTAGTACCTAGAAGGTACAACAAAACATAAATGATAACCTGTAACTGGAGAGAGAATATGTTGTTCAATATAAATTAAGAAATGTAACTAGATGTATTTAGTGTTCAAATTTTTCTAACTACAGAGGTCAAACAGATGAATTTGATGAAGGACTTGTCAGCAAATGAAGCAACGTTCTAACGGCAGGATTAAAATCTGTTATCTCATTTGCTTATAAATACTTGTTCGGGGATATGCAGTCAGACATCTTCCAGTCATTCTCAGCTTTAGGCAAACTGAGCACACTTCCTTCAGAACAATGACATTCTGTGCAAATTTCAGAGTATTAGCATTGCAGAAGACCAGCAATCCCAAACAAATGTGAACAGTTAACTTCAATGGACTCAAGTTCTTCTTTGAGTTTCTTTCTGACAAAGATGTAAAAATAATTGTATTTAAGAAAGAGTTCTTTATAATTCACTCAACCTTGCTTCAGTTACTACACTAATCCCTTTAGAGATCAATCAGCCAAACAGAAAAAGTTTCCCAATTACAACCAGCCCTTTAATAGTCTACTATTTCTAAATATCTGTTTAGTACCTGAAACATTTGTTTTCATTGGCAATCAAGTCCTTGGAAAACTTTCACCATTACATTTGAGTGCTTTTGTTGACAGGTACTTTTTAGTTCTACTTCCAGACTGTCACAACATAATGGTAGCTTACCCGCTGGTAGTTTGAGTAATCCCGAGGAGCATTAAACTGGGGCTGCGTGTAACCACTGTTTGGAGTGTTGGAAAAGGAAGGACGGTAGCCATCATATCCCCCTATGGAACATGGTACAAATCTTTCACTTGAAAATGATAGCCTAGTACTTTATGCTACCATACAAAGAAAAGCAGTAACAGCATTTACCTATACCTGAGGAAAAAGCCCTTCAGTAAGTACTCTTTACCTGCAAGTCAAGCACATGTTCGCCATATCACTGTTAATACTATTACAAGAAACAAGAACAGACAGCTAGGAAGAACTGGGAGGAGACAGCAATCCAATACATTTTCCTAGTAATTTGAAGCTTGATTTACGTAACATTCAACCAGAGCTAAACGTATAATAGGATCTAAATGGAACAGCTGTGACCTGTGAGGCGACAACAGTCACCTCAAGCAAGAAGCTGTTCCTGAGCCAAGACTGTCCCGAGTACTGGGAACCATGTCAAAGGATGGCTCCAGTCCCAAGGCTCTAACACTTGGAATCAAAATAATTTTTAAGCAGACAAGGAACGACCACTGCATTCCTTACTACAGTCATTTGTGGTTTTGTTACACAGGTTTCTCTTCTACTCTGCAACTGCACAGGAAGAAGAGAGCATGGCAAAGCACACAGTACTGTATCCTTTAGTCTAGAATACCTGCCGAAGAAACCATTTCTAACCCATTCTAACACGCACATCTTCGTAACACTGACATCCACATGCAATCATCTCCAAAAATCATGAAAGTTCTTGTTTGTCCAGAACTACAGTACCATTTCTCCACTCCTGTTAATTCCCTCACAGTAATGACTTTTGGACTCTACATTATCCAGCCTATTCTCAAATGATGAAACATGGAACTCTAAAATATACTGCTTGTACTGTAACTCAAAAATGTTTCTTATTTCTAAATACCAACTGGCATCTGAATTCCGCACTTGATGGTTGTGAAATTCTGTTGGATATTTGTGTTTGCTTCTATTTGCAGTAGATGCCTAATCACACTAAGCTTTCAGCAAATAGATGTTTCTGTGTTGACATCCTAGTAGGAAGCCTAACCAAACACCTAAAGTTTAAGTTGCTTGAGTTAGCTAAAGTAAATGGAATTTTTACTACAAGTTTAAATAACTTCCAGAGATACCATTAGAATATAAAACCAACAGTAGGTCTGTTTATCACTTGGTATCTTGACACGGCGTTTCCAGAAAGAAGTAAGTAAAAGCCAAATGAGAACATTTAACAAAGCTGTTTACCTCTAAATCCATTTGCCGGTCCCCTGTAACCATTCATCAAGCCACGAGCCCCACGTGATCCACCACGAGACACTCCTCGACTGTTGTAATAAGGCTGACTGTTACGTGGAAATCCAGTATTCTGTTGGGGAGGTTGCTGGTGGTTACCTGCCACTTGATGAGTCTGGTCCGGGGAACCATGGTAAGTACCAACCACTATATTGGAAGAAGGGAGAAAAAATGGAAGCATAAAAGTTTGCATTTCTTTATGGTCCCAATATATACTCTCTTCAAACTCAAAATTCAAAGCTTTGAAATACCACTGAACATATCAGTAAATGCTCACCCTCTAAAGAAAATTAATCTGCAGAATTAAGCATCAAGTTTACTAGTCAGCTATCCCACAATATTAAAACAACCCAGAGACAGCAACAAGTATTCCTAATGCACGTACAATTCTTCTGTGCTATTTCAAACTCTTAGAACTCTTTAAAAATCAGCAACACACTCTGGAAAAAACAGTATGAGTAAGTTAACCCATTTGTGTAACTTCCTCCTCTCTGAACTGGCAGACAGGCACTAAGAAACACTTGCTTCCAATAGTTAAATTCTCAGTGTAGCTGCGTTAAGTAAGGTGAGATGGCAAGAGTTTAGCAGAGCTGCTGTTCTGACTGTACATGCTGCAGGATCATTTCTTTATACAGGACAGGTAAATTAAAAGGTAAGAGCAGGATGGATAGCTTGAGACTACCTGCATCTTTGAAGTAAGATAGGCCACAGCATCTTCACCTGACAGGAATGAAGTGGATTACAAAAGCAATCCAAGGGCTTAAAGTTCAGTAAGTCCAATATTAGACAGAATTCTGTATGTAAGAGCAACACAGCTGTAAAATTTAGCCTGACACCAAATGCTGAAGCAAGATCTCAAAGAAAATTTCTAAGTGATAAAGCCCCTCTCATATGCAGGAAGATTTCTCCATCATCCATCAGGGAGCACAACTTCATGTCTACTTCACTCAGCCGCAGAACACTACTGGACTTCTGCAGAGATCCTCCCTTCTCTTCAACTTCCCACTGATTCTCATGGAATGCATGAAGTGGTCATCTCCGAGTGTCTCATTAGTGTGCCAGTTTTGTTCTAAGGCCACTGAATTTTCTGTGTATCAGCAGTTACGTTTACTTAGTTGTTATATTAAGTTCACCATCTGATGTTACATGGCTCACCCTCAACACCGGCACTCCCCAGACTGTCTTTCTGCCTTGTGCTATATATGGCTCAAAAACACAGATATGAAGCCTTGGTTCTCCCTCTCCTCATCCACCCACACCAGTATTACAGCTTGCAAGGAAGACACAATTCAAGATCACAATTAGCTGTAGAGAAAAAGGGTCAGGCTCTTTTTCCTTACTCTACTCCGAGTAGTTAACACTTCACTCTTGTCATCTCTGTCCTGCTTCCTTCACTCAAAATCCCTCTCTGCATCTGCAAATTTTATCTCAGTCGAAAGTAAGGAGAGTGCTGGGAGTCTATGTAAAACAGCTTGTACACAGACTTTATTTTACTGTTTGTTTGGGTTTTTTGAAGTTGCTAAGTTGGAAAACATTTTGCCTGCTGTATTCAACCATTTTAGTAAAAGGTTCTAGATCTTTATGAACCTTACATGACCTGTGATAAGCAGTCCACATTTGTTCTCAAATCTAGCTTACTATTTCCTTCTTAAAATGACGTCTCAAAAAGCGTAACTTTTTTTTTTAAAGCAAATTTAAGAATCATCCAACCTTAGGATTGGCAGAGCAAGCACTTCAGTACACAGCTTTCATCTTTAGAATAATTTTTAATCCTGTTCACCTTTTTTTTTAACCCACATAAAACTGAAACTCAACCAAGTGACAGAGTTCTTTTAAAAGGTGGAGGGAGATACACTGAATTTCACCCGCTGTTGGACATTCAAACTGAGATAGAATAACAAAACCCAAGTACTGCTTTGCTACAGACGTTACAGCCTGATCATCTGCTCTACTCAAGCTATTGCCATTTTAGTTTTTGCTAAATAAGTTTACCTGTCTGGAGTTGTTCTTGCTGAAGATCTGATTGTTCTACTTGGTGAGGCTGATTGGAGAAACTCTGGTTGTAACTGGCCTGGTACTGATTTTGCTGCTTAAGGGTTTCTGGCTCATTAACAGGAGGAACAGGTGCATTCATGTTGAATACCTATAATGTTCAAAAAATAGCTCTCTGGTCCAATTTGTTTTGGTTTTTGTTTTTTTTTTTTACAATTCCTCATCACATCATGTAAAGAAGTATGCAAGTCTGAGAAATGGAATAACCAAAGACTATTTAATGTAATTACGTGACTGATTCCAGTGTCTCTGTAACAGCACAAGGAATGACTACCAAAAAAAAGGAATTCAGTATTCATTCACTACTTACTGTTTGCATGGATTGGAATGGAGCTGCATTAACATTGATTCCGCTACTATGCAAAGGTTTGCTAGATCCAGCCTGGAACACCTGTGGCTGGGATGCAGTGGGAAGCGATGATGATGATGGGGTCTGGTCTGCATTCAGTGACATTGAAGCCTAATAATTAAACAACATTTTAGCAGCTTTTGAATAATAGCAAAAATTTAACTTAGAAACGTCACTTAAAAAAAAGTGAAATCACCTTAGGTGAACCTCAACAAACAAGTATTTCCTACTTCAGATGAACAGCCTCATTCACCACAATGTAATGGGAGAAGAAAAAAACCAGCAGTCTTCTCCCTCATTAACTTGAAAATGCAACTAGAAAAAACTGCAGGTGGAAGGGAACAAGTTTATGGACTAACTGTCAGACAATGTAAAAAAATAAAGCACATTTGCTAAACCAGCAACACTGATGCTCATATGCTGATGTTGGCATGTAAACTGTCACTCAATGTATTACACCTCTTACTATCAAGGACTTACTGGCCACAGACAGGCTCAAAATTTTGAAATTAAACAGAACTGAAGTGGCCTTATCAACAGGTAACTAAAACATGCAAAACTTTAATTACAAAGCAACAGACTACCATTTGATCACAACTGCAAGCAGAGTCCTTCCCATCCCTGTGAAATCTGACTTGCCTGAATCTGGTCAATTGATTCTTTCTGTGGCCGTTGCTCTGTTGTGTGAGAAGGTTGATACATGGGTTGGGAGGCTGTATATCCCTCACTTGTAGAAGAAACCAAGGGAACCTGACAAAATAAATCCCAAAGCCGCCAAAAGTCATCCGATGTTCACAAACAGTTTTGTAAAAAGTATCAGAGAAGTCTGGAATGAATGGTACTCTCTAGTAGAAGTATGTATTCCAGAAAATCATTATAAGCACTAAAAATTAAGTACTTTCTAACAAGTAGAGGTTTAACCACTTCCTCTTGACATATACTCTTATCAAGCCACCATCACCCACCCCCCACCAGATTGAATTCTCGGCATATTTCTGAATCAGCTGGATGTGTGTTTGCTTTTACTGAAGAACATCCTTTTCCTCATTTCCTTACGCAACCCCACCTACCTCTACAATAAAGCTGGGGAAAGAGAGACAGAGAAATACAACCAAAGTTTAAATGAGAGAAATCCATGTTCATACAGAAATAGAGAAGTGCGGTTTCCAGTGGACTGAATTTGCTCATTTTACAGCCTCTGCTCCCCTAGACAGAGTTCAGGGAAAACTCTGGCCAACAAAGCAGAGGACTTTGCTTTTACAGACTTTTAAGAGGCAACTGTAACAACTGATGGGTGTGTTCACATCACCTTGTTTAACATTCAAAAGGAATAAGTTTACCTACTGCTTGCAAGATCCCTGAGGGATCATTGGCACCACTGGTTGAAGTAAAGAACATTTTAAAAAGTCCACTGGAGTAAGTCACAGACATCATTTAACAGTAAAATAAAAGCTAGCGCAGAGAGAACTCTCCAACAAAACCCAAAATTCTACACTTAGGAAACAACTAAACTGCTGAGAGTAATAGCACTTCAGCAGGTACAGACAGTGGACACTCAAGAAAAAAAACTCCACATTCCTGTTTCTATACAAATGAGTGTCCAAAACTTGCAGATGTCATCTGGACAACATAAAGCAAGTAATTTATAATACCACTACAATCTGTCCAGATTTTTCTTTCAGTTTTCAAACACCTACAGGGCCAGATTCATTACTTGAGACCAGTGGAGTCCTTCAGAGACGCCACACGTGCTTAATACAAAATGAGGAAGTTATTTATTCACTAGCCAATTCAGTAAAACTGACACATCTTCATGAAAAGGCAAATACATCATTCATACATTGCAGAAGCATGTTTCAGAGATGCTACTTAAACAGGAATTTCAGGAAAGCTCAATTGAAAACAGCATTCATACTTAATTGGACTGTTCCACAACTCCAGTATTAAAATATTATCCAAGCAACTTGAACTAATCTTTAATAGAACACGTCAAAAACAGTATAAAAAACTATATAGTTAAGGAAGTATTTCATTCCATAGTATGCCATGTTCAGGGCTTAGGTGAGGAGGGGGTCCAGGAGCCATTACTCTCGCTCTTACTCTCTTGCTCATTTACTTCCTGGCACTTGCTAACACTCTCCCAGACTCCTGCATTAGCTGCTTTGCAACTCCTGTGCTGGCTCGTTCGTGAGGGAGTTGGTGGGTTTGTTTATTTTCCCCGGTCGTGCTATCACTGACAGGCTTCTGACAGGCTTCGCTCGGAATCTGCTGTGTCAGTTCTCAGGCTGCGACCCTCGGGCTGCGATCGCTCTCGGCCTGCAGCTCTCTAGGTCTGACTCACTGCTCAGCACCTGGGTGTGCATTGGTCAGTGGATGGTGAGAAACTGTATCATATTGTATCATATGTTTTATTTTCTATTATTTTAATTATTTATTATTAGTATTATCGGTATATATTGATTTAGATTTAATTAGTAAATAGTTCTTATCTCAATTTTATGAGCTTCTTTATTTGTTTTTCCTCTGATTCTTCTCCTCCACTGGAGGAGGGGAGGGGGATTTGTGAGAGCAACTTCGTGGTGTTTTGCTAGCTGGACTTAAACCACGACACCATGAAATCTCTTTCTGGACTGATGCCCAATTGAACAGATATGGATTGCCCTTTAACCAAGTTATTTTGGTTTTGGGATTTCTGTTGCAAATTAATAAAGGACAGCTTGCTTCTAACTAAATTAAAAATGTTATTACAATGGCTTAATATGAAAGTGAACACTACTAGGCAAAGATTGTCATGTCAAATTATTAGTCCACCTTGAACAGACCACACAGAGAATCAAGTTAAACTGCCATATTACAGTAGGACTTAACACGGAGCAGCATTCCAAACAAAGCCCTTCCTCTCAGTCATGAGAAAACCTCACAAAAATCACTACTGCCACATGGGATACAGATTTGGCAGCCTAATACACAGGTCCATGGAAGTCAATTTGTGAAATTAAAATCACACCCACACACTGAATTTGAAGACAGAGTTGAGGTCCCCAGATTGAAAGAACTGCTAACCGCTGAGAAGTCCACACTGGGCCATGATAAAGAGCAGTGCAAACTGCAACTGCTTCTGTGCCCTTCAGGTTAAGAGGCCTCTAATTCCAAATGTAGTTTCCTCAATAAACTCATACTTTAGGCTTGAACCCCATAGTTTCCCACACAGAGTAATGCCTGATAACACTCCATTTCAGAAAACATGCAATGTCCGCACAGCATTAAAACTGTATAAAGCAATGCTTCTAAGCAACAATGCTGAAGAGATAATGGAGATAACAGATTTCCCAAAATCAGAACTTCAGCTTTTTCTTTGAGTTTCTCATGCAGTTAGGAATTCAATCCTGTTATAACATCAAGTCAAGACTAAAATCAACTTAAAATCCAAAATACAATTTACTAAAACATTACCTGTGTAGCTTCTGGTTGCACAGTAACTTGATTAGGCTGGGCAAGTCTTGAGTCAGCATGAACTGAAGTAAAATAATTTCACTTATTATATAGTACAATCAAACCTTTCACAGAACAGCATTATCAAATTACATAATTATGTTATTTGAGAGTTCATCATCATAAAGATGATTATGCCTCTGGCCGAGCAAAGCTATACTCAAAGTACCAATTACCATTTTCATGCAAAGTTAAGTGTTTTCCATTTGTCCAAAATAATCCAGCAATTTCCAAAAGGCTAAGCGAAACTATATTTTGTCCATTTAAAGAAGTTGAAAATGTTCCACGCTTCCAAGCAAAATCTAGAAGCAAGTGAGAATCAGAGTTCTACAAATAGGATGCTTCCAAGGTACAATTGCATTTCTGAGAAAAACAGGCTTTAACAGTACTGTGGAACTACTTGTGATGACCTTTTTACTACACAGCAGTAGCTGAAGTGTTTTTAACGGATAATTTCCAGGCTTCCCCAATATTTATGTTTAGGATTTACCATTACAAACCTGGAGGGCAAACCATTTGCGGCATGTCCAAATTCTGTGCTGGATTCATGGGCTGTGCAGACACAATGGCAGGGTCAAGTGTTTGGTTCTCGAACTCCAGCATAGAGTCCTGGGAAAAAAATAAAAATAATAAAATCAAACCAAATTTACTGTATTTTAAAAATATCAACGTTCAGAATACAGAATTGACCAGATCATGATGCAGGAAGTATAGTCCAGTTATGTAATTGCTGGTTTTACCATTCGAAATTAATTAAGATACTGAAACTTCCAAAATGTATTTATCACAATAAATCCAGTCTGTGTATATAAATTGGAACTTCTCTCACTAAAAGGTTACTGGAGGGAGATTTTAATAGCCAGACAGAATAGGCAGTGAGCTAGTCTTTGTTCTTTATCCTAAATCAGCACTTTGTCGGAAGAAACAAAAAAAGGAACATAGGAAGTGTATGCCTCATTTGTTACCAAGGTGTCCACTCTTTTGCTAGCGGAGGAGAGGCTTTTTTTTGATCCTGTTATCTCCCAGTGCATTTCTAGTTGTTCTAACTTTAGAGGTCAAAGGAAAACCTTCAAGAAGCAACCCAGAAAGTATTCTCTTCATGTACTATGTTACAGGAGGGCTATTTTACAGCTGTTCTCACTTAAGCAGAACACACTATGGCATCCAGCGATGCACCACTTTCTGCCTTCTCTGCAGATTTAGTACAAACAAGGACTGAAATGCTAAAAAACATTCTCATCATACTTTGATAACAATACAGATTTGCAGGCTTTGGATGAGGTCTTGCCATACCACTGTATTTTTCAAATAAATTATAGCAGACTGCTTAAACCACGACTAACAGCCAGAAAGTGCAGTTTTACCTCTTTGGCTCTAGCTTCACAGCACCATGGTGGCTTCATCATACCTGCATGAAGTTATATGGGCCCTGCATCTGCGCCATAAGGTCCTGTACTCGCTGTCTTCTAATAAGAGGATCTGCTTGAGCCACGGTAGTGAGCGTGTGAGGTTCAGGAACTGGAGGAGATGTAGCTTGTGTCTGTTGCTGCAGCGAATTTACAACCTAACAAGAAAGCAACTGAAATTTCAGCTGAAGGTAACACCATACTCATTGACTCAGCAGTTCTTAAAATGTACAACTATTACCTAATTCATTAGGGTCGTAACTACTACAGTGTTCTCCAAGAAAAATACAAGTTCCTACAGTCATGCCAATACAGATGGCCAACTATTGATCTGATCACTTCACAGGATGAGAAAGTTTAGGGACAGTGCTCTATTAGCTTTCCAGCTACAATATTCATCATTAAGAACGGCGCTAAAAAATTTGTTCAATATTATGGGGATTTTCCTTAGTACAGAATTTAAGACAGCAATCAATCCACATTTAGAAATTTAAAGTCAGGGAAAAGTACATTTCAGAAATATGTACAGATGGAGAACAAGTCTTTTTAGGAAATGTAAGCAGAGGAAGATTTTTTTTGCCTTTAGAATATTGAAATTTTAAATTTTCATAGCCACATCTGGACCCGAGATCTCAAGTGTTATCATTTATGATCTCAGAGAACAGCAGGTAGCATTGCGCGATGGGAAGACTGACAAACAGCGCCATGGGGGTACAGCACAAATTCAGAAGCACAACTTCGAGTGGGCAAGAAACCTCAGATCTACTAGACATATTCCAGTATGGTGCACGTAAACGAAGGTACAACAAACAGCAGCATGCTTTCAAATACCACCTTATCAAAGATTGCAGAACAACCAGGAAACGTGAACATGAGCATCTAAGAACAACCGAACAGCTTGAAACGAGACAGTTACAAGGACAGCTGAGCTGCACAAAGTAGCACTTTTGCATTCCTAACCGGATTTGCTCTTCAGGCAATCCCCGTAACATAGAAGTGCTATTTTCAATTTGCACTCGTGTCAACAACTGGTCTATCGCTTCTCTATTCCCATGTGCTTTTCATTATTAATAATCTTCCAGATGAACACGTAAGCCTTAAACATAGTTGTACCAGATACAAACTAGCATATAGGCACCTGAAAGTTCAAGATATTTTATGTAAAATATTCAGTTTCTTATTAGAAGTGCAGAAGACAGATTTTTGTACAGCAGTCACAAGTGACAACACAGTCCTGTCTTAGGCCAGTTCTATAATCACAGGTCTGAACTTTAAACCTCAACTCCCTCTATCCATTATCAAAGCCCATAAATTTTTTTAAACTTCAGCTACAGCACCCTCCAGTATGCCTACTCCTCGCACCGATTTATGTTGTTTGTATGCGAGTTCTGCACATCCAATTGCCCCGCAAATGCCTATTCATTCTTTCCCTGATCAAATCCCTGGCCATCTGTAATAAAGAAATTTAAAAAACAAAGTAAAAAACCCCCTCACTAAACAAAACTAAAAGCCAAACAATCTACATTCTTCTTCAAGATTCCCTTCTAATCCAAATCTCCACTATTAGCCATCAAAGAGAAGCAATGTGATAATTCCCATGGAGGTATAAGCTAATGCTGTCTACACTAGAAACAAGCACAACTGCTCTGCTGTATTACACAGTCCCCAAAATTCAAATTATAGACTGTTTCCAAATGAGGAATTAAGCTCTGTGAGTGGAAAAAAATATGAAAATGTTATTCAGAACACATATATAGACCTCTCTCATATTACAAAGCTTTGAAATGAAAGTTAAAAAAAAAGCAAAGCAAACGACCAGGTGAAACTTGAGAGGTAAAACCAGCAGCTACTCATCTCTGACAAAATTACCAAAAATATTCTCAATTGTCTGAGTACTATCTCTCAACTTATGAAGTCCAAGTCACTCATGACAATTCAGTATCTTCAAGAAAAAAGAAGTTGATGGAATAATCAAAAACACAGAGGACGAAATTTTATCAAATGTTTTCTTTTTTCAAAGTACAGTACCAACTTCAGATGTGTTTAATATTTTACATTGTCTTTTTCAAACCTTTTTTAATGTCAAAAGGAACCGGTCAGGGTCCGTTCCTTTAGTCTTCTTACCACTACCAAGTAGACTGACCTATTACAATCATAGTAGGATGAACCTACTAAAAAAAAAAAATAAAAATTCAAGTTTTGCCTATTAAGTTGCCAACGGACAGGCTGTAGTTCTAAAGCAGATTATTACCCGAGCATACATCTCTATTCATCCTCAGGGAACAGCAGCAAGGTGAAACTTTTCTTTTAGGAGAGCTGAACCTCTCTGCAGAATAGTATTTGGCTCATGGAATTGCATGCTCACCTTCTGACACTCTTGCCTCCTGACACCCTGCCCCTTGACCTTCCCAGTAGGCAGAGCTGCCCAAACACCATCAGAGAATGACAGGGGAGAGAAGGCCAAGTGGGAAAAAAGGAGGAAAGAAGGACAAGTAAAAAGAGAAGTTTAATGAGACCACAACCCAACCAGAATGAACTTGTATTCTGGCAGTCACAGAACAGCGTTTCCAGTTCTACAAAAAATACACAAACATCCACCCAAACTGAAGTTCCATAATCTAAGAGAATTTTGGACACAAGTAGATTCAGATCCAGGTACCTATTACAAAGGAAGCAGTTAACAGTCATAATCAAACAAAACCAAGAAAACCCCACCAACAAAAACAACCCCCCACCCTCAAAACCCAGCACAAACCCCCACTATTACCAATAAGTACACCTTCACCGAAATGAAAATATCATATAACCCAAATGCACTACAATACTTCACAAGCAAATTCTTCACTATAAAACATACAGAGGGCGCATACAGAAACAGCACTGTGAGATACTGCCACTTCTCAAACTATAAACATCACACAACTCCTGAATGTATCACATCTACCTGAGGGCTAACGAAAAAGAGATGAGTTTGTGACGGCCTTCCTCTTCCTACACAATGATGGACATCTTCTGCCGAAATGTACTCTTTCAGGATACTTGTCAGCTTCCCAAATTAACAGCCACCATTCACAGTCCTTACTACACTAATGCCACAACTAACTTGAGGTGAAGAACACAAAGGTTCTGTATAACGTATATCATCATCTTCCTTACAGATAATTCAGCTGCATTCCCATGAAGAATGCAATTTTAGTGCCAGGAAGAGTCATTTCAAAGACAGTTTTTCTCAATTCCCACCTTTTTGTGTTAAATCTGAGAAAACATGGTTGTTAATTATGGAAAAACCGTCTTCAACTTTAGTTTTTTCCTAAATTGCTCATTTGTACATAATCCAAGAAATTGGGACAGAAACGAGAACTGAAGAATACAGTCTCTGTATTGTTCTGTGAAAACAAAACTGATACAATCCAGGTTTAGCTGACTAGTTAAGATGAGGAAAATGAGGAGTTTCTGAAATCAGTCTGATACAAAAACACAACTTGAATTGTTTTACCATACGAACGCAATCACTGTGTATCATTATTACTATTCCCATAAGGAAGCATCTGAGTTTTCAGCTGTGCAGAACAGTCTTGCGGTTTAAGAGCAGAGGGAAGCCCAACAGGCTTCAATCATAAGTATATTTCCTATGTTCTCACGTCTTCGTCCATACTACTTAAGAACTACAGAAAACAACCTCTAAGCTACTCTGGACAGATGTAATTTGGGTATAAAAAAAAAAAAAACAGATGTAATTTGGGTATAATTCAAGCCAGACAGAAGCCAATCAAGCATTAACTTTAAAATACGGTGTCTTGTAAGAATACCCCACACAAGCATGACTTTTGTGGGTTTGGAAGGTTTCTTTGGGTTTGTTTTTGTGGGGTTATTTTTGTCTATTTGGTTTTTTAAGAGATTTCTTAAATCACATTCAATAGCAGTCATACTTTAAGGGATTTTTAAGTAAGGCAATGGAATACTATGACAAGATACTACCAAAATCATTCACATCAATGGCAAACTTGTCTAGTTAGTTCTAGAAGCCTCACACCCATCCTAAGTATTATTAAATCTCTTCTTGGTCATCAACACTGTAAGATATGAAATTCAGACAGACTGAATGTAAAATCATGCAGATTGGATAATCAGATCAAAGTGGCTGCTCTCTTTTCACCACTTGAAGAGATGATGAACACTTACTCCACTCCCACATTTAAAAGAGCTTGAGGACACCATGGAAGAGTCTAAAAAATTGACCATCTGTAATTTGCAGCTGCAGAAGGCTAAGGCGAATCAAAAACTAAGTCTCCAGCACCTGACAGATGCTGTTCGTACCTGTTCCTAACGGATGGATACAACCCAAGTTCCAACATACCAAACACTTGAATGACTCCATGTGACTTGTCCTTTCCAGTACATGAAGAACACAAATTCTAATATAATAAACCAGACTCATACATGTAAAGTCTAGAGTCTCAGTAACTAAACTGGGAATGGATCCCAACAGCAATCTACCACAAACATCACAAGCAAACAATTACTCAACTGCAAAGTAATAGCAAATGAAGCAATTGAAGAACTATATCTCTTGAAAACAGAGACATACATGCAGGCGTAGTTTAACATCAAATTATGTACATATGCGACCTGGAGCAGGTATTACGTGACACTAATTTTCAGCTCCCTCTCGAAGAACTGCTCAATGAAATGCACAACTATGACATGCTGTTAGCAGCCGTGTAGATAAACTTCAGTTCTACATGTGCAACAAAGTTCTCCTAAAAAACAGAAGTCTTCAGAGAAATCTTTTAAGTCTCTTTAAGCCTAAGACTTTGAAGTCCCATTTTCTCAAGCAAGCCATTATCGAGTAAAAGCAAGTTCTCTGCAAACTTGGCCAGACTGTGAAGTATTTAAGTACTCTTAAATATGTAACTGAAGAATGAGTAGCGAGTCCGAGCCTATTTAAATATATGTATATACTGGGGGAGAAGGGGTGAAGTACTAAAACCTATCACGAATTGAGTCAGCAGAAACAGGGATTGCAATTTTACCTGCAGTACACAAGATCTTACCTCAACCGTTTCAACTGTCCACTCATCTACCTGTTCCTTCTCACTACTGCTGAACTGAGTCTCTGCCATGAATTGTCTGTTTACATACTAGAATAAAAATAAGAAAGGATATGAAAGTAAAAGTAAGTGGCATTAAAGCTATAAAAACTAACAATCTTTCTAGTGAATAATACCTCAGTTGATTCAACTTCAGTTGGCTCAGTAAATTCTTCTGCTGGATCAGGTTCTGTAAGAAAAATATAACATTTATGTGGAAAAAAACCCAACCCAAAACCCATGTTGCAGACCTAGAAGATATAAAGTTAGATGAAAAAGATGTCCCCCAATAAAAGTGGAATTTTGAAGAAGTATGACACGTTTTTGCAGTTATTATTTAAAAAAAAAAATAAAGTGTTACAGACTATTACTACACAGAAGTACAGCTACATACAAGAATGAATGGACACACATTTACCCCTGAGTGACATTAATATCCATTAAAGGAGTCGCCTTGTCAGAAACCACCAAGGGGATGTGATTTTGATGAGCTATGAAATTAGAGCCTCACTACTGCTGACTTGTACAGTGACATATCTGCTGGGTTCAGAAACTAATCCTGGACACTGGTTCAGAAAGTCCCTTGGGAGACTGATCTGAAGGACAAAGGGGTCTAGGAAGGCTGGTTGTCCTTCGAAAAGGACAGGAAGCACAGGAGCGGGCTGTCCCCATGTGTCATAAGACAAACCGTCAGGGAAGATGCCCGGCTTGGCTGAACAGGGAGCTTTTGCTGGGACGCAGGGAAAAAAGGATTTACCACTCCTGGAAGAAGGGGCAGGCAGTTCAAGAAGAGTACAGGGATCTCATAAGGTCATGCAGGGAGAAAATTAGAAAGGCTAAAGCCCAACTGGAACTTAATCTGGGCACTGTTGTGCAAAACAACAAAACACATTCCCATAAATACGTTAGTAACAAAAAGAGAGTCTAAGAGAATCTCCACCCCTTACTGGATGTGAAAGGAAACATAGTGACAAAGGACGAGGAAAAGGCTGAGGTACTGAATGCTGCCTTTGCCTCAGTCTGTAAGGGCCAGAGCAGTTATCAGCCCCCTTAGCTAGAAGACAGGGATGGAGAGCAGAACGAACCCCTCATCATCCACAAGGAAGCAGTTAATGACCTACTATACCACCTGGACACTCCCAAGTCCATGGGGCTGGACAGGATTCATCCGAGGGTGCTGAGGGAGCTGGCGAAGGAGTTTGCCAAGCCACTCTCCATCATTTCCCAGCAGTCCTGGTTAACAGGGGAGGTTCCGGAAGACTGGAACTTGCCAACATGAGGCCCATCTACAACAAGGGCTGGAAGGAAGATCCAGGGAACTACAGGCCTGTCAGCCTGACCTCAGTATTGGGGAAGATTGTGGAGCAGTTAATCTGCAGCAAGCTCACATGGCAGGTGCAGGAAAACCAGGGGATTAGGCCCAGCCAGCATGGGTTCATGAAAGGCAGGATCTGCTTGACCAACCTGATCTCCCTCTATGAGCGGGTCACCCACCTGGCAGATGAGGGGAAGGCTGTGGGTGTTGTCTACCTGGACTGTAGTAAAGCCTTTGACATGGTGTCCCACAGCACCTCCTAAAGAAATTGGCAACTCATAGCTTAGATGGACTCTTTGCTGGGTTAAAAACTGGCTGGAGGGCAGAACACAGAGGGTTGTGGTAAACGGAGTTAATTCCGGTTGGTGGCCGGTCACAAGTGGTGTCACCCAGGGCCCCATCTTGGGGCTGGTCTTGTTTAACATTTATCAGTGATCTGGCTGAGGGGATTGAGTGCTCCCTCAGTCAGTTTGCAGACAACACCAAGTTGGGCAGAAGTGTTGATCTGCTGGAGGGTAGGAGAGCCCTGCAGAGGGACCTGGACAGGCTGGATCCATGGGCTGAGATCAGTTGTATGATGTTCAACAAGGCCAAGTGACAGGTCCTGCATTTAGCTCATGACAACCCCAGGCAGCACTCCAAGCTTGGGGACTAGGGGCTGGTAAGCTGTCAGGCAGAAAAGGACCTGGGTGTGTTGGTTGACAGCAGCTGAGTATGAGCCAGCGTGTGCCCAGGTGGCCAAGGCCAATAGCATCCTGGCCTGTATCATGAACAGTGTGGTCAGCAGGAGCAGGGCAGTGATTGTGCCCCTGTACTCAGCACTGGTGAGGCCACGCCTCAAGTCCTGTGTTCAGTTCTGAGCCCCTCACCGCAAGGGCATAGAGATGCTGGAGTGTGTCCAGAGAAGGGTGACAAAGGTGGGGAATGGTCTGGAGAACAAGTCTGACTAGAATCAGCTGAGGGAGCTGGGGGTATTTTGCCTGAAGAAGAGGAGGCAGAGGGGAGACCCAATCACTCTCTACAGCTCCTGAAAGGAGGCTGTAGCAGGGTGGGTGCTGGCCTGTTCTCCTGGGTGACTGGTGATGATAGGACAAGAGGAAATGGCCTCAAGTTGCATCAGGGGAAGTTTAGATTAGGTATTAGGAAAAACTTCTCTACTGAATGAGTGGTCAGGCACTGGAACAGGCTGCCCAGGGAGTGGTGGGGTCAGCATCCCTGGAGGTGTTCCAAGGCACGTGTAGACGTGGTGCTTGAGGACATGGTCTAGTGGGTATGGGAGTGCTGGGTTGAGGCTTGGACTGGATGATCTTACTGGTCTTTTCCAACCTTAGTGTTGGAAAACCTGTGTCTCAAGTATGACAACATACTGTCGACTTTCTTACGTATGTAAGCACACTCTTTGCTTCAAAAACTTCCCTTTTTACAAACATTAAACTGGCAGAACAACTGAAAAATGGAAAAGCCTCAGGCAACCAGAACTTTACCCTTTTTATCATTTTAATATTACAGATACAGAATATTTTGTTTATAAATCATAATTATAAGTTTTTCAGGAAAACAAAGTAGGAAAGAGATGTTGGGCAGTAATTTTTATTTGCATAAACCTGCTGCATAAATGCCTTAACTCATCAGGTTGGGTTCTTACTTCAGCAAGTGTGTTCAAAAACAAGTACTAAGTGATTTTATTCCTTCATTCAGCTGACGAACCACAGTTAGAAAAGTAAGCCTTTCCTTGTACACGACAGATGACATTTACTATGTGATCATTAGAAAAGATTACAGTCTCTCTAAAGAAATAGCTGGCAAGCATCAGCCTCAGAGAACTCTACTGGAACACAGCTCTGCTTTTCTTTCCTTATGGCTCCGAGCAGGGGTTGACTGCCCCTCTGTAAATCCTGGCTAGACTTATACCCAATTATCAAGAAACACATTTCTAATCCAAACACTAGTACACCTGAAGACTTCAGAGGGCTTTTTGCACTTAAAATTGCATTTCCAACTTATTCTAATGAATCCAAAGAGATAAGACAGTATAACACAAATGTGCTAGTCACAAGGGACCTTCATATTCTTACCAGCTTCTGCTACAGTGTCTTCTACTGCAGGTGCAGGTGCTGCCTCTTCTTCCTCACATAACCCGTTCTGATGGTTGTGGGTGCTGTCAAAGTAACTAGTTTGAAGAATTCGTTCAACCACCTCCTTCAGCGCTTTATCTAGGAAAATGGAAGAAGTTGAAGATTAACAGTAACTCAGTCCTAATCATCTTTTCCTTCTTTCCCAAAGGATCCCACATAAAATTCATTACCCTTTTGCGGGGAAGATGTTGCTGCCCCACTCTAGTCCACAGGCACTACTGTTTGAGAATTACTTCTGTCTTACTAGGCCATATTAAATCAATCCGTAAATAATCAACTTCCATGTAGAAAATCTGAAGAGCAGGGAGAATCTTAGGAGTATATCACACTCTCCAGAACATTTGTGAAACACTTCAAAGTGAGATACTTCATTTATTTATCATACTTCTATTCCTGCCAATTCAAAATAATCCCTGGTTGCCTAGTTTTCAGTTTGGAAACTTTCAGAAACTCACTGAAATATAACCCTAACATTTTATTTGTAACTTCCTAATTGAAAACCTTTAAGTCAATTTCTTACAAAACCACTCTGGCACAAACTTCCACAGATGCCACCTACGTGAAGGTTCTTCCCCTGAGGTGAAGTGGCTCAGAACAGTCTTCATACACATAACAAGTACAAGCTTGCACTCAGATGAATGCTGTGGTGTCTTAACCCAAAACAAATCAGCCACACTGGCACAGCAGAAGTACTGACTGTCTAGGCCAACAAAAAACCACCACAGACTCAAGATGCATAATGCATGTCTGGAAAGTGAAGATCACTGTATGAATTAATACATACATAGACAAGAACAGAAATACATTAACACTCCTCCCTATTGTAAGATAAAGCAAACCAGCAATGCCTGCCAATGACATGACT
The DNA here is from genome assembly GCA_027574665.1 of Rhynochetos jubatus. Taxonomy (NCBI): domain Eukaryota; kingdom Metazoa; phylum Chordata; class Aves; order Eurypygiformes; family Rhynochetidae; genus Rhynochetos; species Rhynochetos jubatus. The sequence goes on along the minus strand of CM050663.1, from coordinate 20,106,149 downwards.
AAAAGCTCATCCTGAGATTCAGATAAAAATCTCAGCCCAACTTCATCCAGTGAGAGAATGACCAAGTCTCCAAAGAGCATACACCAGCTCTCTCCTGAAAATTACCTCCATACCTTCTCATTCCTTCACATCTTCAAAAAAAGTATGCAGTACTTATATTTGGGCTCTCAAAGATCTATCATCACAACCAATTCAGACTTAAGTTCTTGCAGAAGAAATATTAATTAAAAAAATACTAACTTGGTACCTCCTCACAAAATTTCATTTCAACAAGATAAACTATCTGAAATATCCTGTTCTGCCACAAGGAAAATCTTATTACCATTAAGGCCACAGTATCTTACAATCTCCTGTGTATCATGCCTCAGTAACGCAGGTTAGATAACTGCAATTCTATCATTTCACTTTAACGAACAGAACACAAAAAAACCCCTCTTTCCACAGCTCAGTATTACTCTAATATATTAAGGAAAGTTGAGAAAATTTTAAAAAGGAGGAAGTTGTTGGCTATTTTATCTACAGTAAGAGGTTATTATTCCCTAAAACTTCCCTGTTTATTTCAAATTAAGAGACTTCAAAAATTACCCATGATACAAGAAACATGCCTACAATGCCTAGCAGAGCCATTTTCTTAAGGACTAATGTTAGACGGCATGTAGTTGTGAACATTTACATTTCTGCAAGGAAGCAGTGCACCTGCACGATCACATCCTAATTTACAGAGTTAATCAATCAAAACAGGTCAAACCCAGAACATTGTTTGCAGGAGACAAGGGGGAGAAGAACACCACACTAAATAAGGCCATGCTAGTCTATATATTAGGTCACATTATGGACAAAGCTCCTTGTTAACATACACGTTTCCAGAAAACAGAGAATTGCTACCAGGTACCACCAGCAGAATAATGCTAATAGCAGGAGTGGGCTAAGCTTAAATACTGAGTAATGCTGCATCAGAAAAACAAACAAAAAAAACCACTGCACACACACTTCAGTAAGTTATTCTGTTCCAGTCCAGCTAAGGTCTGAAAAAAATAGCCACTCTAAAAACTCAGATAATTAACTGCCAAAGTTCTCTTACATAAGAGTCTGTATTTTAAGTTCAAGCACAAAATCAATCTTCTCTTCATACAGAGGCTATACTTACAGGTTGTTCCACAAACTGTTTTTTCCTTCCCTTCCAGTAAGTCCCACAGGTGAACAGATGCGTGCTCATACTGCTCATTCAACCTTAAAAAAAATTAATAAGAACCAATTTCTTACCTTTAAATTACCACAGTACAAACATATCCTTAACTAACTGACAATTACAAAGGAAAGTACTTTACTGTAAGCCCACCTCATGTTCATGTCTCGTTCAGGGTAAACTAGCTTGTAGAACTCATCCAGCATTGTCAGTTCCTCCTCTGTCAGTACTGGTACTCCATTTGATCCTTGTTTCAAGTCGTTGCGCACTTCTTCATCGCCCAGTTTGTCCAAAATAAACTGCAACTCTAGTACAGTCTTTAAACGCTTCTGCTCAGCTTCCTCTCGCATCAGCTGCTCCCTGCGAGCTGTCTTCTTTATTGTCTTCTGGATCTGTTTAAAATGAAATTTTAAAGTGCTTAAACTTCGATTCTATAGTGACCTCGGAGAAAAATAGATCTGAAATTTCTTTAATTGCTAAGAAGATGGATGTTGGTGTTGAACGGCCACTTACCAATCTAAAATTACAGCAGAATAACCTGTGAAATTTGAAGAGTATCTTTTAAGCAATCAAAATTCTGCAAAGTAAGACAAACTTTAAAGTCAATGCCACAAACCTTGGATCATATTGGTTCTTGATCATATTCTTACTTGGAAGTCTGTAATTCCTGATTTACAAGCACTTCTGTCAAGTAACTGACAAGTTACTACCTCTAGAGCTTCAAACATGAATGTGTTGTTTCAAACAAATTCAACTATTATTCATAACCTTTATGAAACGTTCTGTAAACGCCAAATGATCTTGTTCTAGATTAAAGTGGCTAAAATGTGCCAAATTAAGTACCTTTTAATCACACATTGTGGCTATTTACAACTTCTGGCTTCCATAACCCAAAGAGGACTTAGAGCAATTGAGAAGGCCAACTCAAATGATTAAGGGGACAGTTGCCTTATGAGCAGAGCCCAAGTCTTGGGTTCTTTGATTTGGAGGAGGTAAGGGAGATCCAGATTTTTCATGAAAGACACAAACGCCAGCAGATAAGATGAACACAGCAGGTATTAACCATATCCCATGCTAGTAGGGAGCATTCCTTGAAACTACTAGGATATTAGCTTAAAATGGATAAACAGTGCTCTTGTTTCTTACTCACCATGGGAGGGAATTATGGAATGTTCTGCCATGAAAGGTTGGTTGGGGACATAGTATCAGCAAGTAGTTCAAATAGGATTTTAGCAGATCCTTGGACATGAAGTCCACACACAGACACTAAAGGGAACAGGAATGGATCTACTCTAACGTTCTCAGTTCGAGGATCACAGAAGGGAATAGATGACAGCTAATCGTCAGCCTTATACTCTACAGAGTACCTGCTGTCACAATACTGTTCTAAATGCATCACTACTCTGAACCAGCAGGATATTTCTTCCATGCTTATTCTTAATCCAAGTATCTACCATTCAAAATTCAGCTTGCTCACTTTCTAACTATACAAAACTTTAATCTTTTTCAAAAAATTTAACTCGTGACAGCAACTTTCTCCCTCTGAAGTCTCTGAATTTCTTTTTTAAAATCAAAGACTTATCTTGAAATCAACTGTATGAGAACTAACTCAAATCAGGGAAAATTGCAACCGAGTCTGCAAGCAGAGCACCGATTTACTGCTCCTGGATTCACCCCCTGCTTTTAGCACTCAGCTGTCCAGGGAAATATTTCAGGACAAGCTTGTCAGAAAAAGAAAGTTGTTTTTTACTAAACTTCCATAAACATATACGGAAGTCTGATGCAAGAGAAGCAAAGAAACAGCTTGACTTAGAGGCCCATAAATTTACAACTAAATCAAATGTAAAAGCAGTTTCTAAAGTGAGTATGCTGATGCCCTTTCAAATTAGTACGTAGTCTGTTCATAAACTAAATACTCTCATTAGACCAGTCTGCTGCACTAACATTAACTATACAATGAGTTCTACCAGTGCTCCTGCCCTTTCTGCAACTCATTAACTGTATTAGTGCATTTAGAATCTTCCAGTACTCTAAGATGGGTTATGCTTTCAGCTTGCCCCAGAATTAATTCTTCCTCGCAATGACACTGCAAAGGTCTAAAGTGCATCTTTGTTTGCAGCTCTTGGCACAAGAAAAAAAGCACAGCGTTTTTTCCCATATAATTGGAACTACTAGTTTTACAACTTGTTCTTGATTACACTATTATTTTAAACGCTTAACAGAGTACCAGCCCAAAAGATGATCTGTTTTACCAGCATTCAGTTAACTTATCCTTTACGAAAGTAACATTAATCTTGTCCCATACTGTAGTTTCAGACTGTATTTGCAATTGGCCAGACAGCAATAATCTTGGAAAAGGAACTGCAATGCTTTCAGCAGCTGAGATTTGATATCCTATGGTAATATAAATAATATGAATAATGAAAACCTTCAGCCACTTGCCAAAGAGAGACAGGCCTGTGAGATCTCAGTTTTCTCATTTCTCAATGTTACCATTGGCAGTAAGTGGCTGTCTATGATGTTGCATTACAAGCGACTTTCACAATCACACTGTTTTCAACAGTTACTCTTTGTCAGAAAATTACATTTTTTTGTTCCCATACATTTAAACATTCTTTTAGGAATAGTCTTCAGAAAACCTGACACAAACTTGCACTCAGAGTAAAAGAAAACAGCCAAACATACAAGAAACCATGACATTTAATCTCTAAGTAGAGGCATTTAGTGCACCTAGTGTTAGTGAAAGAGTTCTGAAGTCTAAGTATTTGGTATTGCAGCTGATAGCCCACATTGCACCGCTTGATCTTTACTTACATCTTGGCTCAGAGCCATAAAACTCCTCTGCAGTTCTTTAGCAAATTCCAGATTATTTGTCACTTCCTGGTATTTTGACACCGCATCCTTAAAAAAAAAAAGTAAACTATCACAAATAGAACAAAATCATAGAGTCACAGAACGGTTTGGGTGGGAAGGGACCTTAAAGATCATCTAGTTCCAACCCCCCTGCCATGGGCAGGGACACCCTCCACTAGACCAGGTTGCTCCAAGCCTCATCCAGCCTGGCCTTGAAGACATACTTCCAACAAACCAGTTACCACATTTTTCGTTTCCAAGTAAGACGCAGCACTCCTGAATGGGACTGCAACAATATTAAGTCAGATTTTTATTTTCACTTGCCAAAACGTTGAGGAGACTTGTGTATGTCTTTAGGCCTTTAGTTTCTTAGATAAATATGCTAAAGCATATGCATATATATGCTCACATGCATGACATGCTATTTTAACGTTTGGCTTTAGCCAGTTTCTGACAAAGACTTAACTGGCAGGCTGGGGGAATGGTGGAAAAGTAACTCCAAACTGTCCAAGAGATAAAGTTTTGAGAATTAATGCATTGGTTTTTTGAGTCAAACAAAATGAAAAACATTGTACAGAGCATAAATGTTCCCTTCTCCAGAAATCTATTTTCTTTAATATTCTGATTTGCACCAAAGCATTCCAAACTCCTTAACCCACTTTGTAGTATTGAGAAATTAGAGAATCAAATCAGGAGGGAAGGGGAACCTAAACCAAAAGTGGCTGAGACACACTCCTGCTGTGACAAAAAAAATAATGCCTATGTTCTTGAAAAGAACAATCTCACCAAAGAAAAAGGTACTACCTTTTTCCATTTTGAAAAAGAAGGACCATGAACTGTATTTGCCTTTATTTTTCCTTAAGGATTGTGATTTTTAATACAGCTAAGAAACCTACGTATATACATTAGGTGACTTACAAAATCCATCATTCTTAGCTGATTTGTAGAAGCAGAAGACACAAGGAAAAATAACAAATACTTGGAGCATTTCTCCAAACAAAGATTTTATCTTTATAAAGTGTGGTAGTAGGCAAGCTGTAATCATCATAAAACTCAATCACAACTGAAATTTCATATTGAGGAAGGAAGCTTATCTTCCCTGCTCAGTAAACAGGTTTATTTTCACAATATGCCATTAAAAAATAAAAATATACATATCAGTGATAGTTCAAGTTTTAGTTAGCACAGAAGAACCAAAGCAAATCCTAGAGATAAAAATATCACATAGATCAAGGGAAGCAGCTAACTCTCCTAACTGTGAACAGCTGCAATAGTTTCAGAGTACTTTATTTTCTCCTTCACTCTTGTCAACACTAAAAATCATCAACAAAATGCTGCTGATTACTGAGCATCTGGTAATCTCTAAGAATCAATATGCATGTTTGCAACATACAACTGAATCTGATAGTTGCTTTATATTTATTACAACCGGAAAACTGCTGTTTAGTCAAGCTCTACAATAACCTACTTCAAGAAACAGCCCCAACAAGGAGAGAAGTAGCACACATCCATTAAGTCCAGCTTATCTAGAGCGCCCAATCCGCTGTACTGATTAGCTGTGATATACACATGCGTGTATTATTTTGAGACCCCTTCAGAATTTAGTCTAAGCTACATCTATAGACTGCACAATAGTTACAAGCTATCACCAAGTGACTGAACTCCCTAAGTTCTTGCTGGGCACATTTTCTGCAAAGAAAACCATGTCCAGAGAACCTCAAAGATATTTAGCTCTTTCAACAGTCCCAGGCTATAACATATGCAGATTTTCACCACAGCTTATTTACAACCTAACCTTAACACATATAAAGCATTATAACACGTTCCTTTACCTATTCTTGCAGTTTCTGGTTAACAGAAAAATTGAGATGTTCTAGGCAATAAAAAAACTGAGGTAAGTCAGAGCTCAGAAGAATCTAGCTTTTAACAAGGGGAAAAAGGACGAGAAATTCATCCCTTCCTTCCCCACCATGAGCACAAAACAATTTAACAGAGATCTGATTATTATTGTTCTTTTTTTACCAGTTGATCTTGATTCAGACGTTCTCCCTTGTTCATTCGTTCCTGGTAATCATCAAGTTTGCTCTGAAAAGAAAGAAAAATGCTATTATGAAGAGCCAAAATCAGGTTACTGCTTTTTTCTACTTGTGCTGACAAGATTACGTACCATAATATTATGGCAAACTTAGACTGTGACACATTACACAGGCATGCAAGTGTCATATAGAAACAGGACCCAAGAAAACTTGCCTTCTGTGTTAAAAAAAACGTGAATACTTCCCAAAGAGACAGTATCTTGATATTTGCCTATCACAATACATCGTCACAACTAGTCTTAATTTCTGAGGAAACACACTCCTAATAGGAAGTGCACTCTCAATACACATTTCTTCCAGTCCAAACAGAGGGCTGAACTCAGTTCTGAGTCAGAGCTTATTACCACTCTATCACTAAAATACCAAAAATATGATTGTAAAAAATACTGTCAATTCTATTAAGATTCAGAACTGTAATTTTTTGTACTTGCACCAGTTAAGAGAGTTTCAAAGAATTTAAACCAGTTTCTAATCCTTTGTACAAGAACGCCCACCAACACAATTCACATCAATAACTCTAAAATATTTTTGTTCAAGAGCATTAAGATTTCTTTTTCATGGGGAGAAACTGGAAAAGGAATCATTACATTAATTTCCAGCAGGGTCAGTTCTCTAACCTTCTTCAATAAAAAAACATGGAAAACACTGACATTCTTCAAAAGCAGATAAAACTTATGCATGCTCAAGTGACATCAAGTGCACATACTAAGCAGAAAGAAAAGGCTGTAAGAATAACATACCTAAATATTAAGCTCTAAGTTCACACCATTTCTGCATTATCATGTATGATCACAATTTTTTTTATGAAATTTGCCTTTATCTTAGTAAAAGAAACCTATTAAAATGAATCCTTAACCATTACCTGCACAATCTAGCATAACAGTAACATGAAAAGGAAAGCAAACAAACACTTCATTCTGAATGTAAAAGAATCAAACCCCTGATGCAACCATTGTTTCAGAGTTTATATCTGTCACAGAGTGACAAGGTTTTTTTGGTGGTGGCGGTGGTGGTGGGTTTTACTACTTTTGTTTGAGGACATTTCCATTAAAATATTTTACTGATATTTTTCTAGCTAATTCAACTTCTACACTCAACCTCAGACTTTTGGGCAAGGTCAAAGTTTGTGAAACAGTTTAACAAGAAAGCTCCTCTTACAAAATACCTGGTGCCCAGCATCACTTACTGTAACACATAAGCACCTGTATGAGACTTGGTCCTTTTGATGTCACCCAGAGCAAACAGTTTATTTCTTTGGAAATTCTACAGGTTGGATTTAACACTTAACTACTTCATTTATCAGTGCACAGCCAGTAATGGCTAGGCAAAGTCAAAGAACTTCCTGAGCTCCAAAAATATGTTACTGGGCATTTCATGCTGGGGGCAGACACTAGCTGGGTAACAGCTGTCAAATGCAGCAGCCCCAGCGGGTAATATATATAAAAAAATGCTCCTGAAGCACATCTGGCATATTGGAAATCTACCACAACAAGAAGTAAAATCATTTTACTCTTATACATACTAATTTTAGAATAGATGATGACATGGTTGGACAATTACAAAAGTAGTTTTCATGATTGAAGAGACTATAGCTGAGCTGTGAAGTCAAAAAGGGAGGGGGTAAAGAGCTCAAACACTACAATGTCCCAGTGCAAAGCCAGCCAAGTTAGCTGAAGCCTCTGCTGTTTAAGGTACAGCAAACTGGCTTTGCAGACAGAGAAATTCTAGAAGGTTCCTGCTTGCTCAAGCCACTTACTCCCATGTTGCAGATTATAATTCCCTTGGTCACACTGAAGCAATTGTTTGTGAGGCTGCAAAGTAAACAGACTGCTTATATGAGCCAGTTTAAACAGTTTCTACAAAAATGCATTAAAAAAACCCAACAATTTTTGCAATGCAGTTTCCAACACAAACCCGTAACAATAAAGCAAGCAGGACAGAACATCAAATCCTAGAAGAACACTACTTGATATATCAACTTCATTGACAAAAATATGTATTGCAAAAATTACGCTGCAAAACACTCATATAATTCATTTTGGTGACTAAGGGCATAATGGAGGGAAGAGGAAAAAATACCCTAAATAACTACTATTGGTTCTGCATACTTTTTACATGCAGCCTTACTCAGCACACTATGTATCTTCAGATTAAGAACATTACAATAATGTTCTCAAACAATCCCTAAGTTTTTCTTAAATGGTCAAATATTCTTAGGTCTAATGTAAATGCTTTCTTCACTTTTATTTAGAAATTTATCAACTAAAACCTAAAAGATACTATGTCTAGATCTAATAGCTAGGAATAGAAGAAAAGTTACTTCAGTTTTGCTTCTTTAAAAACATGCTTATAAAAAAGGTAAAGGCAAAAGCAAAGCCTTTTCAGTGCACTGCAGAGGACAAGCAAATGTGTGTTAAGTGTTATCACAAAAATTTCAAATGCCAAGTAAGCATTTTTCTATCATCCCAAAGACACTGTAAAATCCAAATGCTGCACTGAACAATATTAAAGCAAAATGCTTTCTTTTTAATCTGTACTGTCAACTAACAGCAATCTAAGTGCAACATTAATGCTGTAAAATAACTGCAGTAAAATTCCTGCTTAGCAACCTACTGCAGCATCTGCAAGAAGTAAAGATTTTCTTTATTTTACTCCCCCTTATACAACTTCAGTCTCACTCATCACAAATATACATCTTGGCGCTCCCTAGGAGAAAAGCACTACACATAGGCTACTGGGGAGGTTGGGGGGTGTACAGAGGGAAGGTGGTGGTTTTCATTGCTTACGTATGCACTAGATTTAATTTTAATAGGAATCAAAAATTGAGTTACTTTTACTTTATTTTGGTAACCTTCCCCTCACACGCAACTTCTCATTACCTTCTCTGAATTGGCTCAAAAATGTCATCCCAAGGCAGGGGGGTGAGGGGGATGAAAATCAGTTGCATGACATTAGCTTCAAAAACAATATGGTTTTAAAAATGCCTGACTACTCAGTTGTACCGTTACAGTTATTTACAGTGCTATGCTATAAAAAATGGATCACTGGCATGATCTGATTAAAAATAACCCTTAAAAAAGGGGGCCAGGAGCATGGAGGAGACACTATATTTAACTAGACAATTTCAATGGGAAGTTTTATACCAGTTACAGCTGCACAAGTGTACATGGCAAGGTGGAAGGGGAGAAGGGAACCTCTTCAGCCAGCCGAAGTAAACCTTTAATGTACACTTCACTACAAGCAAACAAACGATGGAAGGAACTATTGCAAGTCTCTTTTCTGAGATCTCTCAAAAACCACATGTATTTTGTTAACAGCATTAAGCAATTAAGATATTCCAAAATTTAAGATAGCTACGTTATACATTTCCCATGCAAGCAAAGGAAAAGCTAAGCTACAAAAGTGTATTAACCTGTTTTACAGTTGTACACTGCAATTTATTCACCCTCCAGCATCATCTCCACACTCATTCATCAGTAACTTCTCAGCAATGCCCAGAAATGACAAAAAAGGGAAAAAAAATCAGCCTTCTCATTTCCTAAATAGGCATAAGATTAAAAAGGTAAGACACACTCATCAGGAATGAAATGCAGAAGTTGACAATCTCTCAAAAACCCCACAGTTCCCACGTTCACAGCCTGGGTACATTTCCCATTATACACATACACACACCTAACAGTCCCAAGAGGATGTTTCAGTCCCAAGTTACAACCAAAAAGATATAATGAAGCATTGCTATCAACACTCCAGAACACAATACACTTAGAGGTCTTCTATTGAAACTGAATTAACTTTTGAATTAACAGTTGTAAATATTCTTGTGGTTTCTCCCAAAAAAAATCTGCTAAATCTGACAGTTTAGAAATATTAGGTTTTGAGTGATAAAATACCAATTCTGAGACTGCAGTCTCACCATCAGCTTATAACAGGGGTGTTCTGCTCACCACACATTCTTGACCCTTCCCACATGCCAACAAGGACAGATATACAGCCAGACTGATCGCTGGGTCAGGAGCCTGATCCAACCAAACACACAGTGAGAGAGAGACAAGAATAGCTGGAGCACGTACATGCAATCTTCGAAACGTAAACCTGAGATGAGCTGACTACAGAGAAAGAAATTGCTTCTTCAGTAACCTGAACTAAGTTAAACCACGGATGAGTAAAACACCTTACAGTTTTGGTGGCTGCATATATATATTCTCTTTCCAAATTGCCATAGTTTTTCCTACAGAAACACTATGAATCTATAGTTGACTACACTGCAAGAGACCTAGATTTTGTTCTACACATCATTTATGTTCAAAATTAGTTACTTTTACAACGGCAAGTGAATTCTAGAACATAAACAGTGTTCTCCCAAAACACTGTAATCTTCTCTTTCTGAAAGGAAAAGCATCAACAAAACATCAAAGCAGCATCTGAAAAAAACAGAACTTGCTTGATAAATAACCCTATGCTACATAAAACAGTTAAAACCAAAACAGAGCAAGCTGAAACAATTTCTGGTACCAAACATCAAATAATTTCACAGTTAAACCCACTTGGTTTTTAAGAGACGAAGCTCGATTATCCAAAACTACTATCAAAACAGGTTTCAAAATAAGATTCAGGCTTTCAATACACAGTTTCACATGAATTTCAGAATTTGTTTCAAAATCACATTTAATCTCCAAAGACAAACTGGAAACCCAACTTCACAAGGAAGTGCTTCTAGAAAGACACTCACAAGCCTTGAACATTCAAGCTGCCCAAATAATGGTGCAAAAGCACTTAAGAGTGCTGCTACTAACAAGCAACTTGAAGCATGACACTTCCCTGCTATCATTAGCTGCACTGACAAGAATAGCAAACTGATCTCAGCTTTTACTATAGGCTTGCAACTGTTTCCTGTGGGAAATCCAGCATTTTGTTGAACCAAGTCAGGTCAACTTGAAATACCCATCTACTGTTACTGGTGAAAATTCTTGCACAATAATGATAGAAGCACTTTGTAAAAAATAATTTTTCAACCTAGACAGGATTACACTTATTCAGAAATTCAGAGACAGGCTGATAAAACAACAGCATCTAAAGTTATCAGCTACAGCTAAAGTGTGCCATCTTTCAAACTGTATACACCAAGCTCAAGTCATGCCAAGTAGTTCAAGTGAACATGCCTACTTCATATTTACAGTTGTACAAGACCATCGTTGTGATCACCTGCCCATACCTTAAACCATGTATCAGCAACTGAGAGATTTTGTCCCTCTTACAGAACATTTGGTTTTAAAAACTGTTTTTACATAGCTTGGGCTATATAACACAAGTTGAAAGCAAAAATAACTTCATCATTACATTAAGACACGCTGCAACTGACTTTATTTGGAAAGGTTTTTCCCCTCTTAAAAACAAGAGGCAGGAGAGGGAGGGAGAAGAAAATGCAAGTCTTACTGAAGTATCTTCTCCTAAGGAACACAGAGAGCTAGTAGGATCCTAACCTCAGACACCTAACAAAAACCTAGAGAAGTTAATGCAACTTTTGAATTAACTTTACTTGTCAACATATACTCAAGTTGTGTGTCTGAGATCTTGTAGAGAAAACACCCCTTTAATTACCCCTTCCCATGCACACACAAGTTATCTAAGAACAAAGGAACAGAACAGGACAGCATTCTTACCATTTCCAAACATAAAGAGAACAGACTTTCAGGATATGTTTTCACATACATTTATGAACAGCAATTCAATTTATCCTAGCCCCTTTTAATACAAGCCATACTCATTCTTTTAACTGAGATCACTTTTAGCAAGAGAAAACGAAAGCATAGCTAGTAATTCAGTATTTCTGGTTTATATAGAAACATTCAATACCATCTCAAACTATGTTGTAAATATTATGATTTGAAATTAACTGTATTTTGATAGTCACATCATTTTATCCTCAGAAGAAAACATGACACTAAATAATTTACTTCAAAATTCCTGATTTCTTCATAGAGTGACCTTTCCTCAACTAAGAGCTGCACATACCACTCAAAACCTAAGATCTTACACAGATCATCTTACACAGCAACTCCTTTTCATCCTTCAAAAGCATGTGTCTAAGTCAAGAATATTTTTGTATTAGTTCTCAAATACAAAGCTCTCAAAATCATCTCTACTGCCCTTTGTTATCAGCTGCTGACAAAGAAAGGATTAAATGCTTAACTAAGCAGAAATTTTGAGTGACATTTACTGGATTTTTCACCCACCTCTGCCTGTTCAGTATCCAGTAAGATCATAATTTCTGGATGGTTAAAAAAATACACTCTTGTCAAAAGATTCATAATAAAGGAAAAATGAATAAACTTGTGTACTTAAGTAAACTTACCAAGGAATAAAACAAACTAGGGATTCACGAGACCAGCATCAACAATTTTCACTCTTCTGCCCTAATAGCCTCCCAGACATCCTTCTAACTTAAGAGACTATGAAAGCTGACTACAAGTCCATTCAAATAGAATGGAATGCTAAGCCAAGTGTAAATTATGTGCAAATTATTTATTTTAAAAAGTAAATAAAAACACTACTAGGAAGGAAAGCTCAGGGGCACACCAGTAAAAGTGTGCCTATCCTCTTTATTACTTCAAAGTACAGAACAGAAGAATGCTCACCTGCTAATTCCAGTTTTTTAAATGTACATTTTGACCACCATAGAAAAATATTTTTAGAGGATTTCTGTGTATGTTAGACACAGCAATCATCTCCAACCATTTTATTTTACTAAAACAAATACGGAGGTGCAGAAAGATCTGCATTTTTTCCCCAAGCTGAGGACCAGTGTTCTTATGTGCACACGAGTATGTATTAATTACAAGTTTGAGACAGACATCTTGTCCTATCTAGACATACCAGTATTAAGACAAGGATCAAGAAAAGATCCTGATTCCATAACTTACCTAAAACTTCCTGGCTTGCTTTTTGTCATTTCTTTTTTTTAAAAAAACAGGAAAATATAAAACCCTATTTTAATGGGGAAACTACACACATATTTACAGGCAATGCACAGCTTGTTTCATTTGCAACTCACCTGTACAGACTAATTTACACCAAGCATTTCCACCCTCTACAAATACAAAACACTAGCCTAAACTACTAGGGCCTATTTGCTTCTAAGAGCAAAAACAGACTTAGGGGTTCAACACAGACATAATTTTTTTTTTTTTTTAGTATTTCCTAATTTTAGCTTAGTAATACCATGTCTGAAAGCAAGTCTTTAGCCTATATGTATGTTAGTATTTTTCTGATGGACGCCTCTGGCCCTGTAAGTCAGCCCTCTGAGGTTCGCTTAATCTAGCAACACCAAGCACTAAGTGGGTGCCCAGTCAGTGCCACATAAACTGTAAGTAACCGCGACACCCTTTTCACTGTTCTGTCACAACCTGAAACCATCAACGGACCACGGATTTAGTAACCTCTATTTCTAAAAATAACTCCTCAAAGGCCGCTTCCAACTGACCTACGGCTCCCGAAGGGGTGAGCTTAGGGCGACGAAAAACGAGAGAGGAAAAAAAAACCTAGGGTGGGGTGACCGGCGGTCCCCGGCTTTGTGCAGGCTGCTCGCACAATGCGGTTCCGCCGGCGCGGCTGAGGCCGCCATGTTAGCTCCTACTTCCATGTGCACGGACTCTGAGGGGAGCCCGGCGCGCCGCAGTCTCTCCCCGCAGCTCGCCTCTCCGGGGCGGGGCGGAGCGGGGGGACGCGCCCGCGACGGGAGCGGAGGAGAAAAGCGAGGGGACAAAGCAGGGAAATCGGGGGCCGGTCCCAGTGGCGAGCCGAAAGCGGGGCTAGGCAAGGCCCCGCCGAAGGAAACAAAAGGCGGAAGGGAGGGGGAAGGGAGCCACGCCACCAAGGGGGTCTCGCCGAAAGCGAGGGAGAGGGTCGCGGCCCGCGGGGCGGGAGGGGGGCGGCGGCCGCGACCCATCCGGCCACAGCCAGGGGGAGGGGGCGGCCGGCTGGCTCTGAGGGGCAGTACGAGGCCGCGGGAAAGGGGCGGCCGATAGAAGGGGCCAGGGGACCCCCCAAAGAGGAAGGGAAAAGGCCGGGAGAGAGGCGCTTGCCCTTCTGGAACCTTCCAGCGGGCGGCCTCTGGGGGCGACGCCGGGAACAACCCGCGCAGGCCGCAGACTCCCTCGCCCCGGGAGCGAGAGGGCACGGTGAGCGGACTGGCCGTCTCAAGGAAGAAGAAGGAAAACGGAATGGAACGGTGCAGTTCAGACAGCTTGACTATGAGAGTAAGGCTCGCCAGAAAATGGGGGCCTCCCGGGGTGAGAAGGTGAGGAGGGTGGGCGACCGAGGGGCCCGGAGCCCACCCGAAGGGCTGGGGCGGGGGGAGGGGGAGGGCGCGGTCAGCCCGCGACCGCCGCCTGAGAGGGGCAGGAAAGCACCTTTTTCTTCTCCAGGTTGCGTAGCTTTTTGTCGATCACCCCCAGGATCTGCTTCATGGCCTCAGTTTGCACCGAGGTGATGCTGCCGCCCGATGCCTGCGGGGCGGCTGCCGCTGCCGGGACAGCCTCGCCGCCCGGGCCCGCCTTCCCGCTGCTGCTCGCCATAGTGCTGTTGGTAGCCGAGGGCATCTCTGTCAGAAAGAGAGAGAGAGAGGAGACCGAGGGCGCGTTACGGAGGAACGGGCCGCCGGAGGGGACACACGGGAAGGCGCGCGCGCACACGGCCGCTTCCCTACGCCCTGGGCGCGAGCCGCACCTGCCGACGCGCGCCCACCCACCCTCCTTTCCTCACAGCGAATGGATTCGGGCGGGCGCGCGCGGAGCGGTCACGTGACTGGGCCGCCCCGCGCCGCCGATCATTCCCCAAACTCGACCCTTTCCGCCGGTGTCCAGAGGGTTCCGCCACCCTCCTCACCGTCTGCGTGAGTCGCCCAGGGGAAGAGGGGGGAACTCTGCGCTGCGCTCTCGGTCTAAGAATGGCCGCCTCAGCCGACTCCGGCCCCGTCGCTCGCGCTGCTCCTGCTACCTCTGCGCCGCACTACTAGGGGAGAGAACGAGGGCGTGCACGCCAGCGCGTAAGGCAAGGCGGCCCGGGGACGAGCGGCGCGGGGTCCTCGCGACTTGGAAGTGCCCGCGGAGAACGCCTGAGCCCGTCCACCACCGCTCTGCCGCGCAGGCCCTGTCTGGACGGAGGAGGCGCTTCTGAGCAGCGGCGCGGCCTTTCGGGTCGTCTCTGGTGGGTCTTTCTGGCGCGCGGCGGCCGCCTAAGCGCCAGACACAATAGCCGGGCGGCGCGGCTTGCCCTGGGACTCGCCCGCCGGCGGCAGCAGTGCGGTGTGTCGGTGCCGAGCCCGTGTCTCCGCACTGAGCCGGGACCTGCTGTGGCTTGGGTGAGGCCGGCCTTCTTCAGCACCATCGCGCGGCACTGGGCTGTGCCGTCCATGGAACACCGGCGGTGTTGGCTCGGTTCTCGCCGCCCTTGAGGAGTCAGGGTGCTGCCGGGCCCTGCCTCGCTGAGGCAGGTCTGAGGCGGCGCAGGGGGGTATTTCCCCGGAATGGAGCCCATCGCTCCTCTCCCGCCTTCCCGTGAGTGAGGCCGTTCCTGGCATAAGCGTTACTCCAAAACATGTTTTCTGCTTATTAATGCCTTTAAGGCATGTCCCTAAAAGTGTGGGAGGGTGCCTGCTACAGGTGTAATTCGGCCTTCATAGCGGCACTTCAGTCACTGAAAACGCTTGCCTCACTTCTTTCATGCTGGGTTTTGTGGTAGAGGTACCTTCATCTGTCCAAATACGATTCCTGGGTACTACGTGATATCTTTGATTTTAGTTTTGCACGTTCCTGTGACCCTAATCTGCACTCTCTCGTTGGCACTTGCTAACGTTTACTTCTCAGCTGACAGCAAATAATTAATATATTAAAGGCATTGTGCTGAAATAAGATCAGGTTTTCTGTGAAGTAAAGGACATTTTTGAATGACTACTGTGCCTTCTCAAAGTGGTACAGCTTGAAAATGAAATACTACTGCCTTCAGCAGGCTGGGGAGCTAAATAACATTGGAAAGGTTTTAGTATTTATTCAGTTGTCTTTCTGGCATTAACAGATGGAAGACATTCAGAATATAAGGCTCCGAAAATTTAATTCCCAGTAATAGCCAATTTGAAGTGGAATTTTTGGTTGTAATAGCAGTTTCAGATATTTTTAACCATTGTTTCTTTAAAGCTGATTTTTTTTCTTTGGTCTGTTTAATCAAGGATCCACAAAATTCATTTATCCTTTTTCTTCTGTTGCCATTGCGATTCTGCATAAGCTCTGGGCACTCGACAGCTCAGGCAAGTTTTTCAGCCAAGCCATGGGATCTTAATGTAGTTTGTACTCAAAACCAGTATTGCTGAGGAACTAAAAAAAAAAAAGCTGCAATAAAAGAAAAATCAGGGCTGATGGGATAATTGGTGGCAATAAGTTACATGTTGGACCAAAATAAAACCCTGATCTTGAAATTTATTCTTTATGGTAGAGCATAACACAAATTAGCAAATGTTTATGGTCTGAAAAAAAAAAAAAAAACCCAAAAGTGAAAAACACTGCTTCTAAGAGCTGTTATAACCTGACATTTCATGAGCAATAATGACATCATGATTACTGCATCAAAGCTTTTCATAATTACACCTGAGGCCTTTTTGGTTAGCCAAAGATGGAATTGATTCTACTGCTAAGTTTACATGGTAAAGCATAAGTAACTACAAGCACAACATTAAGTACTTCTCTTACGGAGGAACTGTAAAAGGCGGACTTTCATATCCTACTTTTAAAAAAGACTTGTTCATTTAGCATGGGACAAGCCTTACTAAATTCATTTAACAGATTCTTACTATAACATCAACTTTGTACCAAAAATATCTGTGACTGTCATTGTGGTTTAACTCTGGCCAGCAAAATACCACGAAGCCACTCTCACACCTGCCCCCCCACTTCCTCCAGTGGAGGGGGAGAATTAGAGGAAAAAGACAAGGAAGCTTGTAAAATTGAGACATGAACCATTTACTAATTGAATATAAATGAATAATATATATACATGAATAAATACAAATACTATTATTAATAAGTGATTCAAATAATAGAAAATAAAGCATATGACACAATTGCTCACCACCCGCCAGTTGGTGCACAGCCAGGTCTGGATAAGATAGTCAGAGCCGGAGAGCAGTCACAGAAGATTCAAAGTGAATCCTATCAGCAACAGCATGACAGGGAAAACTAACAAATCCACCAACTAACTCATGAACAGCCAGCAAAGGAATTAGCAAAGCAACTAACAAAGGAGTTAGCAAATAGAGTTAAAGAGCTAACAGAAGAGTTAAGGAGCCAGCAAAAGAATAAAAAGTGTAATGGCCCCTGAGCCCACTCCCCATTTGGGTACTGAGCATGATGTACTACGGAATGAAATACTCCTTCGGTCAGTCTGGGTTAGCTGTCTGTACTGTGTGAACCCCCCCACCGCTTGGAGGGAGAGTGTTGGGAACACAGGGGCAGTATCAGAAGCTGAGAAAAACCTTGGATTTGGTGCAAGCATTCCCCAGCACCAACAAAAAAGACACCTTATTGATACTTTTCTCAGGGTAAATCAAGGAACACAGCTTCATACCAGCCACTGTAAAGAGAGTTAACTCTTTCCTGACCATCCCAGCACAATCATTATTTTACATCAGCTGTAATTGGAAAGTCTGAATACACCTTTCCTATCTGTTCTCAGTTTCCAGCCCTCAGAAGGGCAAAACCAGAGACAGATGTATTGAAAACACACATTGCTAGTCACTTAGACAAAGAAAGATGGAAGGGAAGAAAGTCTTAAGCTTATTGGTGTAATCAGGGCTGAAGTGTTGTATAAATATACCGTGGGGACATAGAGCCTCACTGAAGTACTGTCTCAGGCAGGGTTTTCCTGATCCTCCTTTAATCACTTTTGTTACCTTGACACACCTTCCCATTTCAGATTTCCTCCCTTGCCCAGTTGCTCGGGGACTTTTGACCAAGCCAAGCCTTGCTGCTCCCTCTGGGGAAGATCGTACAGGGAAGTACTACTAGTCCCCTGTTCCATTGCTCTTTCTTCAGGGAAAGAAAGAAAGAAGGAAGATTGTTTTTTCCTGGTGTCCTGAGAGCTACTTCCAAGCACGAGTGAGGTCTCACACTGGTTCCTTGTGAGGTCCAAGGATGAGCTGTGTCACACTGCAGCTCTACTTTATTCTGACCCTTCCTATGCAGGGAATCAAAGCAGACAAATGGAGACATGCTCCTGTCTCCCCAAAGCTGGTACCCCAGCCCTGTGTCCTTCCATCTTTTTGTTACCCACTTCTCCAAAACAGCAACCAGTTTTATACCTCACAAACTTTCCCACCCTGTCGATGTGTTCTGTGCTTCCCCAAACTCTGACCCATGGTGCATAGTGTTCACACCTTAATTGCTGCACCTGCTCCCTGTTCATACTCAGAATTATTTTGAATAATATAGTGAAATAATATAACTAATAACTTTATTTATTCTTGCCAGGTTGTTGGTTTGGGTGGGTTTTTTTCAGCAGGATCCATAAGACTAAAATTAAATTTCCCTTCTTGCATCACAGATCCATTCATCAATCAGTTCCCTGACTGATCTCATTGAATGTTATGAGACTTCACATGCTACTGAGAACATGACAGTAAGAACAGGGATAGAGGTAACCATAGCTTAAGTCAAAAAGCAGATCCTATTCCACTGGTGGTGCACAGAAAATAAGAAGTCCTAATGTCTAATTCCAGTTCCCAGATTTAGTCTACAAGGTTACAAAAAGAAACAAAGCAAAATACTTTATAACATAGCAAGATTTAAACTAGAGTAATGGAGAGGAGTCAACAATACATTTTATTTGACTTTGAGGTTACAAACTTCAGAGACTGGATCTGTGTCTAGGGAAATACCAACCCAGAGCAATTTGGGAACAGGAGCCTGGGGGAATCTGAACTTTCACTCAGTTTTACTGTCTTAAGAGGGCTCCACTCTGCACATTTCAAAAGCTGTGGTTCCTCCTGCTTATCAGGCAGTTTTAGAAAGTTACCGCTTTGTTTTTATTTAGGTTTCCTTTTCCCAAAGGAATTTGCTCAGAGGAGAGAAATTCCCATTCTATCTAAAGGCACAGGCTGGCTAACTTGCATAATAAAATTAAGCCAAGACAAAATAAACCTGTCTGAATAAGGATTGAAAGCTCAGTATCTGTTTTTGTCTGAATAAAATTAAATTACAAGTTTTTTATCACAAATGTTAGAACATTGATGTGTTAGCAGCAAGATCAATAAAAATTTCAAAAGATATTTGGGTTCAAAGGAGATTATGTCTAATGGTATGTTTATTCAAAACTAGCATAGTTCCAATCCAATATATAAAAAAACCCTATTAAATGCCACTCCATTGATGGGAAACAATTATAAACTGTATTTCTGTTTGTCCTGATGTCACACAGTTCTTTGTCCCTTTCAGGAAGCAATTGTTTACAAAAGTCTTTTGCTGAGACACTACTTTGCTACATAAACTATGTGCAAAGTAGGTCAAGCATTCATTTTCATGTACAAAGTCCTGACATAGGAAGGGAGTAGGTTGGTCATAGGTACCAAAGAAGTCTCAACACTGAAAAAGCAACCCAAAACCACTTAGGGCTTTATTTATTTGCCTGAAATAGATGATTTGAATGGGCCCAGTTTACCACATTATCCAGACTGTTCTATGCTTGTCCTCCCTCTAATTTACTTTTTCAAGTCATCTTTCTGTATTTGTAATTATATCAAGTAATTCTGTATTTATGTCCTTACTGTTAAAGAAAATAATGGGTAGTATTATGACAAATATTGCAGCTCCAACCAAAACATCTTCCTAAACAGCAATTTTTGATTAATTTTGGGGGGTTTTTTTGCACCTGTTAGCCACTTCATCGCACAGTTTAAGTAAGAGTATCACAAGGCTGTAAGTCAAACTTAGACTTATCACAGTCTGAGTATCTTGGACCTCTACTTCTAGAGAACATCTAGAGTGGTTGTCATCCAAAACCTGTAATCACCTAAAAAAAAAAAGTCCTTTTTGTTTCAGAAAGCTGTTATCTATAACTGTGGAGGTAAAATGGCACTTACTGAAAGGATATTCAATCCACTGCTGAAAGGTATCATAAAAATGAGTAGTTGGAAGGCAGAGATAGTGTCAGGGAGCAGCAAGGACCAGCTGCTTCCTAAGGGAGGCCAAATTTCACTGTAGATGGAATGGGTAATTTGAGGCTTGTGATGTGTCTAATACCAACTTTCTTATCTTCATTTCTATGAATCTATGAATGGAGGGAAGAGTCCAAATGGTTCTTCACAGTCAAATGGCCAGATTCAGTCACTGACTGCCCACTTGGCCCTCAGTAAACTTGTACCTAAGCTTTTCATCTCTTCAGCTGATTTGGTCATGTGTAGTCATTAGAAAAACAGTGGCTTTTCTAATTATATTCATAATCTATTCATGGTCACAACACATAGTTTCCAAGTGAACCTGAACGTTGCTATTCAAACCTCATGCTCTTCAACTGGCACATCAAAATCTTCCTGTGTATCACGTACAGAAGAAAAGTGAAGGAGGAGTAAATTTCAAAGTAACTTGAAGGTGAAGGATGCCTGGTTATTTTAAGGAATCCATAATACTGATACAGGGCAGGCTAGACTGAGGATGCAGTTTAGTTGCAGGGTGGCCTGCTAATGTCAGCCTGCCAGACAGGTTATTTTAATGCTTCACAATTCTTACTGATAGAAGATTGTCCTTGCATGTAATCTGTAACTCTTACTCCAGTGTTGATGCTGCTACTTCTCATCCTTAAATATCCTAAACATGAATACTAGGTTTTTCTCTTCCTCTTTGAAGCTGTCTTCTAACATAATATGGTAACATAGTTGTGTTTATTCACAGTGCTCTTTGCTAGGTCAAGAAACCCCAGTTATTTCAACCTTTCCATATAGGTGAAGTTTATTAGACCTCTGACTGTTCTTGATGTTTTCTTCAATGCTATCTCCGATTGGTCAGTATATAGCTTCAAATGTGATGCTTAAAACAGGATACATTACTCCAGCTGAGTCCTTATTAATGAAGATATCATGACACGGTTACATGATG
This sequence comes from Rhynochetos jubatus, assembly GCA_027574665.1. Lineage (NCBI taxonomy): Eukaryota > Metazoa > Chordata > Aves > Eurypygiformes > Rhynochetidae > Rhynochetos > Rhynochetos jubatus. The sequence goes on along the minus strand of CM050663.1, from coordinate 20,084,880 downwards.
TGTCTCACAGGATCCATGTGCCTAGATACGCTGTTTGATTTTTCTGCAACAAATTCACACTGTACATGAGGTTCAGCTTGTAATTCGTTCTCACGTTCATATCTGCGGAAATACTGCCTAACATATTATCCTCCAGCATGAGTTTATGAAGTTGCTTATTGCTTCCTAAGTGGACTTGTTCACATGGAGTTTCATCTCTTTTTTTTGACCAGTTTTTTTCATATCCTTCATAGTCCTTGTTCTACCATCTAGGTCACAATGAAAATACTAACTAGCATGGATGCATGAATAGATTCCAGTGATACCTTGCTTCATGCCTCCTTTCATTTTGACAGGGAATTGCTGCCAGTTATTCTTTAAGTAGACTAGCTTTGCACCCACTTTACAGTAGTTTCATTTAGGCCAGGTTTTTCTTACATTGCTTATGATTTGTGTGAGAAAGTATTGTAAACCTTATTAAAATCAGAAGATGTCATCTGTTTCTCCTCTGTCTGTGTGATATTCTTCATGGAAAATAGTTTTGACAAATTGATGTTGGCTGTTATTCATCTCCTTTATTTCCCGATCACTTAATGAAGTTTCATGTATAAAGGTAAAGCGTCTCTAACTCAGTTTTGGAAGACCTAGTTTACAGCTCAATTTGCAAGTGGCCAGATCGCCTTGTTGCTTTCATCTTCTTTCCCAACTGAAAAACTCTTATTATGAGCTTCCAAATGGCCAGGTTTATTCCAACGTGAAAATAGAAAATAGTGCAGATGTGTAAAGTCCTGTGCACCAAGATGAGAAGATGGCTCTTTACAGTCTGATTTTAGGTACTTGTTTATACTGACCTACTTATCACAGGCTTTATCATATCATTTAGACTTCTTCACCTAATGTCTGTTTTCCAGTATAGCATAGACAGAAAGGAACAAGAAATACTTAAAAATTCTTACACAAAATATTTTTATGTGGAAAATAAAAGCACGCTTAGTAAGCATGACTAAAAGAACTGGAAGCCACTGTAAACAACGGCATTTGAAACCTCTGCACTTAACCAAGAACAGATACAGGTTGTACATTACAATTCCAATTACAATCTTTAAATCCTATGAGTGTAGCCATGAAGTAAAAGAAAATACAATCACAGGCTATTTTATGGTTCTTTTAATATCATATTTAAGCACAAATGTCCTACCTTCAGAAGATACAGAGGAACTACTGGTTTAAAGTTCACAATATATTGACCCTAGTTAAATAATTTTGTCTGTCTGTGTATCTATCTACTGTTGTAGTATCTACTCATCTGTCTGTTTAGAACATAAGGTAATATAGATGACATTTCTTCGCAGTGGGTAGAATTACATCTCACAATGTATACTTGGATGAAAAGATGCAGAAAGCCTTTATCCATGTAGGTATAAAATATCTCTAGTCCAGAGGAGAACAAAGATGGGTTGATAATTCCCACACTACAGTCAGTATCTGAGGTTCAGCTGGGCTATGTTGAGGAAGGTTAATCACAGACTTTATGCTAAAGATGTATCTGAAGAAAAATTAATGGTTCCATCAAACAAGTATTTCCAAATACGCTGGTGTTACAGCTACCTTTCAAAGACATGCTGTCTTCAGGAGTGTCCTCTGGCACCGTAGTCCTTTTTCCTCCTGACTGCTCAGCATTCTTGGAGGCAAACATAAACATGTTTCCCAAGGCCACATACATTGCAGGGAAGCTGAACAATTCTTCCACTAAAGAATTGCAAATATTTCTGTTCAAAAAAGCCCCAAACAACAAAAACCTAAAATAAACCACCAACCCCCAAGCCATGAAAATAATGTAAAAACAGGTAAAGATATCACCTACATATATTCAGATTTATTCTCAATTTTTGTCTGTGCTTCAATAGTTGGTGGTTTGGGGTTTTTTTGGGGTTTTTTTTTTCAAGCCACTGAGACTCAACTGTGTTGTAGAAGGCCCCTGCTCAGCCCTATTCCATGCTGATCATGGCTGGAGCTCCTGGCCAGACCCTGACTTGTCCCCTCACCTTCTCTGATGGCCTCTCAATGGAAGCCATCACTGTCACCAACCCAGCCCCACACAAGTGCCTTGGGATTGCACTCTGGTCAGTGGGGTCACTGCCCCTCTGCTGTCCTTGCGCTTGGTTCCCAGCTCTCCATTTATGGAGCAGTCCCTGATAGCCTTTATGTGATGATAGCCAATCACTTTTAGCATGATGTCTTTGGCCATCATGCAATTAAGTTCAAGGACTCTTCAAGTCTGAACTCTTCAAGTCCACCCGGCAGTTCTACTCCCCAGCACCCCAGTGATGAATGGGTTATAAATGTCTTTGAAGAGCAATAGAGCTACACACCAGGCAGCAATGCGAGTCACAAACACACAGGGTAAGACCTTACTGCAGCTGAGGAAATAAGAAATTTGGGAACAGCTCTCCCCCAGGAGGCTGTAGCACACCCAGTTTATCTGAGAACCAACACAAGATTTAAGGTTTGACATATTGCAATAATAACATGTTACACTCGGAGAATTGCAATAACAGAACAATTATCTAATTCGAAAGTAAAATTACATCATGTTTTAATTACTTAATAACCAAGAAATTGTCATCAGGATGAAGGCTGGGAAATGTCATGAAAAATTATCAGTGAGTGCAATTTGCTGGTTAACAGAAAGTTTTCCTTGCAAGCATAAAGTTTGGAAGCAGGCTTACACTAGCTTCTCACAGGCCCGCCACTGAGTTTTGTTTTGCATCACCACATCTTTAACCAACTCTGTTTGCAGACAGGAGGCGTTGTTGGACCTGAAGAGCTGAAAGCAAGAGCCAAGACCTGGGCTTGGCAGCAGTAAGTAGGATGGATGGTAGAGATGGGAAAACCTGCCAACAGCAAGCCAGAACAAGCTGGAAGTGGAAGATGAGTTTGGAGAAAGAGGAACACTGAATTGCAGTTCTTTTGGGACTACACGTTACCAGGAAGTCAGCAAATGCTGATGTATTTTAAAGCAATGCCGGGTGTGCTTGGTGATGTGACAGAAGCTAGTTTGGTCCAGAACTCAAGAGCCTGCAAAAGCACCATTATGCGGCAGTCTGTGGCTCATGTCGGAAGAGATGTATAGCATCGATTGCAATGAAGGAATGTTGCATCAAAATCTGCCAAATGTGTAATCTGGAATAAGTACTGGGGACACAACACTTACAGTGGACCTTTTAAGACCCAGGATTTTTGTGTAGGGTTGTTACTGGAGTGACTTTCCAAGTTGCTTCAGACTACTTGAAAAGCAGTCTGATGTTTAAACTGATGATGGTGATTAAGGTAGTAACTGTGTAAGGAAAGGTTGGCAAGCAAGAAGACAGTCTTTAAATAACAGAGTAGACAAAAAGATGAAAACATTGAAATAACGTATCTGTAAACCAGTGAGTTTGTTTTTGCAAGACATGTTGCAATTAACATTTGAAAAAGCATTTCATGCAAATATTCCCTTGGATGCAGACTTGTGATCTATTAATTATTCAAAAACAATGCAAGCATTTTGTTGTTACTGTCTGGGGCATGTTCTTTGCTTTAATATGTCCTTTGGTCTTGGAGCTGCCAGGTTTCCATAACTGGGTCACCTAGTTCTTACTCAACTTTGCTTTCTGCTGTGAAATAAAAAATTAGCATTTTCTGTGACATACATTCAGGGCTTCTATGAGGAGCTTGAATGGGTACTCTAGAAAGCACGGAATCCTGAAATGTGTGGGAAAATATGCAGGAAGGAATGAATTCATATTCGTGGATAACATGAATTTTCAGTGACCACTGACCTTTGCAAACACAGTCTAGGATGAAAATTGTCAGTTGCCCAAAGAAAAAGAAAACTATGACTTCATTCACAGGAATGATATTATGAGATTCACTCTTTCTACTTTGCATAGTAAAAAATGCTACTCTAGTGCCCAATGCTAAATTATAATAAAATATTATAATAATTATAACAATAATTTAAAAATAGTTTGAACTCGGAGATACATGAATCATTGTGAGTCATTTATTAATTAAGATTGGGTTGAAAAGGTGATAAAGGTGACATTAGGAGGTGACATTGCTGTTTTAACCACTAGAGAGCATTCAAGAGCTGCTCTAAAAATCCATTTTTAACTCATCCCATCAACTTCCAAGCCGGGCTGCTCTGGCATACATAGGATAGCCACTGCGGTTTGAAGGAGGAATAGGGGGACATCTCATAGCTTATCTCTGAGTTCTCCTGGCCTACATATGCCAGTGAAGAAGAGTATGATGAAGGAATGGAGGAGATCCTCAACTTTTTGACATTGTGTCATGTTTATCCTCAGCAGGTGACATGCCGCCATACACATCCCTAGTGGCAAACAGCAGCACATCAGAGACCATCATTAGGAAAAAATAATCTTGGAAGTGTCTGACCTGAAAGGTGTAGGTTTTGGTTTAGTTTTAGCAAGAAAAGAGATGGATTGCATATTCTGAGAGTGAGTAAGCAATGTCATTTTATTAATTCAATACAGATAACTTAAAACTTTTTCATAGTTTGTAAAATTAATCATCATATTAGAGTTGTGGCTGGAAGTGACTGAAGATTACTCCTGGGACCTCTACAGAGAGTAAGAAAAACCAATGGAGCCCTTCAGTGGCATGACTGCTACCAGGCGCTGCACATCATCTTTCCTCTTCAAAAGTACAGTTTCCAAAGCCAGTTTTATTAAAGAAGCCAAATATGTCTCATTAGCTAAGGTAGTAAAGAACTCTGAACCACCACTTGCACATTCAGTAGGGTTCTCTTCCTCCCTATATGAATGTACAAAGTGGTGTCCAGGTGGTTTATACTCGGTTAGAAAAATACCCTTCTTCACCTCACCTTTCCGGGCCCCAAACATCAGTGTCCAAATTTTTCCAGTTGTCACTGCCCACTCAGAGCAGCAACTTTATGGTAACACAAATACATGTTAGTATTTGGCATCCCATGCCAATATTTAATCCTAAACAATGACAAATAACCTGAACTGTTAGCATAAGCATTAGATGAAAACACATTTCTGCTAGGTTCACAACTCATAATACTTGAACACCCATATTTAACAGAAGGGAGTGTTTCCAAGTCACGACAGAGGCGAGAGTGTTGCCTTTCCTCATATAACAGGGATCCATAAAAAGAATAAACCCAGCTTTAATAATGAGTGTCACATGGTAAGTGTGAAGGTGGCCAGAGTGACTGGTCTTATTTTTCTTTGCAAGTGGGAGTGGGTGGATGAGGCTTTTGTGATGCTCACTTGAAATTTGACACAAGCACTTGATGCCTTGCCCTCCAGCAATGGTGCACCCAGGGTGAAGACCAGCATCCTGGCACTCCTCTTCACACCGGCTGAATGTGGATCGAGAGCAGCCCAGAGGAGAAGGACTTGAGGGTACTGGTGGATGAGAAGCTGAACATGAGCTGGCAGTGTGTGCTGGCAGCCCAGAAAGCCAACCGGATCCTGGGCTGTATCAGGAGAAGGGTGGCCAGCAGGTCAAGGGAGGGGATTCTCCCCCTCTTCTCTGCTCTCGTGAGACCCCACCCAGAGTACTGTGTCCAGCTGTGGAGCCCTCAACATAAGAAGGATACCGACCAGTTGGAACGAGTCCAGAGGAGGCCATGAAGATGCTCAGAGGGCTGGAGCCCCTCTCCCATGAAGAGAGGCTGAGAGAGTTGGGCTTGTTCAGCCTGGAGAAGGGAAGGCTCTGGGGAGACCTTATAGCACCTTCCAGTACCTGAAGGGGGCCAAGGAAGCTGGGGGGAAGCTTTTTACAAGGGCCTGTAGTGACAGGACAAGGGGTAACTGGTTTAAACTGAAAGCAGGGAGATTTAGATTGGATATCAGGAAGAAATTCTTCCTGGAGAGGGTGGGGAGGGGCTGGGACAGGTTGCCCAGAGAAGCTGTGGATGCCCCCTCCCTGGAAATGTCCAAGGCCAGGCTGGATGAGGCTTGGAGCAACCTGTTCTAGTGGAGGGTGTCCCTGCCCATGGCAGGGGGTTGGAACTAGATGGTCTTTAAGGTCCCTTCCAACCCAAACCGTTCTGTGATTCTATGATATAAGTCTCATGGGAAGCCTTGGGGGTCTCTGGAACATGAGATGTGAAAGCCAGTGTTAGAAGCCAAATTGCTATAAACAAACTCCATGAAACTCCACTTACCTCAACTTTGAAATGACCAACATTCCCCACTTCACTTCTAGATAATTACTGGAGTTCAGCAGAAGTTTTTCAGCCTTCCCTTTGTGTGTGTGTGGAACAAAAGGGGATGTGGCAGAAGCCAATTCTGGAGCAAGTGGTCTTGCCGAAAAGGGGAAAGCTATGAGAGGAGAGACTCTTGGGAAGCATCTCTGCTGCCCCATTTCTTACTGTCCTCGGAGATTTCACAATTTCACACCAAATCTATGCTTTCCTACCATTTTCAATTGCTTGTTATGTACTTGACTTCTTTCAGTCCACTAGAAAGATTTGTAAGTTATTTACCACAGGAGGGAAGAAGGCAGGAGATTGTTAACCTTTGCCTGGAACTGCAGTTTTAATGGACTTAAGATGTGATAATAGGTGAGGCTTGGACATAGACCTGCAATGCCTGACCCCAAGCCAAGGCTGTGTTCCACCATAGGCCCTGAAAGACAAGCCAAAGTGGCAGAGTGAATTTTTGAGCCAAAGGCCATTCATTAAGTTTATATCAAGTCTTTACATTTGCATTCATCAATTTTGAGGCTAATATATCATTAGCCTAATTTTCAGATTTCTAGAACATCAGTACTAGTGGTAGATACTGAGCTTCATTGGAAACCAAAGTAAGCAATGACTGCTTATGTAAAGAAAAATTGTGTGGCAATCTGCATTCCGTCTGCACTGCTTCTGCTATTTTGAAAACCACCTTCTTACAAGGTCTTCTGACAGGAAAGGAAGAGGTTTTTTCTGTCTTCCATATTAGTGGCAGATTTATTTGCAGTATAACCAGAAGTGAATGCAGCAGGGCCTTTTGTAATCAAAATCAGTCCAGTATTGAATCTTTCAGTATCCTTGGCCTTCCACGTAGGGTTGGGTTCATAGTAAAAGAAAGGATTTGGGCTTTGTAACCATTACAATCAATGGAAGTCTGTGAGAAGTGAATGCAACAGTCGTCGTTATGAGTGAAAATGGCAAGATTTTTGTTGAGTCTGATCTTCAGGGCTTGTTAGTAATGATGTTGAGGAACTCAAAGCTACTTTTCTTTCAGTAGTTTTCTTTTTCTGCTGCAATGCTTTCCTATCTTTTATCCACTAGAAGGCAGAAGTGAGGTTTTATGAGCACATTTACCAAAAAAATTCACATCAGGAAGGTTTATAGCAAAGGGACTGCCACTGTTTTTCTATGGTTTTGTCATCTTAGTTCTACCAAGCACTTCTTATCTTCAAGGGTCCCAAGGCCTTTACAACCTTGACCTAACACAAGCATTGCACACAGAAATCGTGCTATCTGCAAACAGTAGCTCATCACCAGGCTGCGACACTTCTCAGCCTCACAGGCAGGCATGGAAGAATATGTCTAGCTGAAACTTCAGGGAGAATTTTAAAAGGAGATTGTAATTAATTGAATTGGAATTTGGCCAAGGCAGAGACTTTAATATGTCTTCTTTCCTGACTCTTTGTTCTTTTGCAGACTCAAGAGCCATACAACACACTTGTCTAGAGCTTATGTCTTTGTCAAATCCATTTCGGTCAAATTCCAGTCAGAAAGGTCTGGCCATGGACTGGGGAGCCCCCATGGGGCTGGGGATCAGTTGAGGCCTTAGCTGTGTGCGTGCATGTGTCTTTGGTGTTCTCTCATCCAGGTCCCTTCTCCAGGATCCCTCCTCATTGTCACATTTTTCCACCCTCGCTGATCCCAAAGCTTGATTTGGCATCCTTGCCTGCTTGTAGTTTCTCCATCATTCTTACACTGCATAACACCTGCTGCCTTTGGAAGGCCTCTAAATCAGCAGCAGTCGGATCTCTCTCACTTAATGCAGCCACTTCTGGGCTACAGACTGTTAGTGCTCTCTCTGTCAGTACATACATGCTTTCATGTTTTAAGCTTTTGGCCAAGCACATCTTTTTACTTTTTCATCCTTAGCACCAATTGAACTCCATAGGCATATATTTTAAAATGACTGTTCTTTCCAAGACAGAAACACTTTCTCTTACCGATAGATTTTAAAACCCTAGCTGACTGCAGCAATTTTGTCAGTTAATGAAGAGAATCAACTTTACCTCGTTTATCTGACAATTATGCAATATCAGTTGCATAATGTGAAATTCAGATCTTCAATTGTCACATCCTACTATCCTAATGTCCATTTGAAGTATATGATGAAAGCACTGGTGACTTTATAGTTCTTTGTTTCATACCAGACTTGGTCTGAACCAGTTGCTTAATTCTCTGCCAATTCCTATAGCACTGCAGGAGTTCCCAGCACTTGTACTACCCATGTGCTTATCTGAACGTTGTGTCATTTTTGCTGCATTCTGTAGTCGGTCCTTCCAAGTAAAATGCCTTCATAGCATCAAGGAAAATAACAAGCACTTTTAAACCCCATTCTTCCTTTTTTCTGTCAACTGTAAAAATCTGCATATCTGATTAGTGCAACTTCATCCTGAGCTGAAGCCACACTGTTTTTCTTTCACTACTCCCTCTAAAACCAGCTTTGATCTGTTGACTATTACTTTCATCAGAATTTTTTTTAGTACTGACAACAAGCTTTCACCTCCATAATTTTGGTCAGCAGGGTCTCCTTTTGCCAGGACTGGGGCAACTATTACCTTCAGCTAGTCACCTGGTAGTCTCTCTCACTCCCTCAACTGTCTATTTTTGTATATTCTCTACAACCTTTCTCGTTTTTAACTGGTTCCCTGGTCTGGTTGTTCTTATGATCCTGGCTAAATACTGATTCAGCACTGTCTTACAAGTCTGTTCTTGCAAAGTGTCATTAAATCATTCATGTACAAAGATGTTCACCATGCCAAGGCTGTGCTTGATCCTTCATGCTTAATATACAACTGATTTATACCAACTCACAGTAGCAGGTGTTTCTTTACAGTCTTCAGGAAGTACTGATTTTCCTTAACACGTGACATATGATGAGACCACTGTAGAAGAAAGTAAGGCTTAATTCTTCAAGTGAGGTCTATTACAGTCACATTTTTAAAAAAAAAATGGAAAGATCATGCTATGCTAGTCTTTCAGAATTCATCCCCATGGCCCCATTCCCTGAAGTTCATGTATAATGGCAGTTTGGGTGGGAAGAGTACTTAACAATTTAGGGCAAAACTATGGAATAGAAAACCCCACCAGCAGGACACTTTCCTATCAGTGTCTGTTAGTAGTCAAAGAGCTAAAGAAGACAGGACTCTTTTTTTGCCTGGTATGTATGAGAATGCATTCATTATTTGTACAAGTATTGTCAGATCCAGTCTGAAATCTTTGTATTTTAAACATCTTGGCAAGAAGTTACGTAGATTAATTGTCCATTGGGTAACAAAATCTTTGCCCATTAAAAAGAATTGTTTTCTTTCAATGTCATGAAATGTCTCCTTACTTTTGTGCTATGGAGAGTGCAGGCTGGACCACGACTTTAACTTTACTTTGACTTCTCCTGTCCATTATTCTTCACATCTCTGTTATGGGCAAAATAAATTAGCACTAAGTATTTATTATTTGAGTTTTAAAGTCCTTCTGTGTGTTGTTCCTATAAACATGGTTGATTATAAAAACAGATACAGTCAATTCCTTCTGTGACAGTAAACCACATTGTAACTTTTCATTGTGTACCAGCTACATTTTTGACCTTAATCATCATTTTGACCTGACATCTCATTATTTAACTTTTCTCTCTGTTCTCTCCAGTAGGTCCCTTCGCCTCATTCCATTGTTTTCCCCTCCTCTCTCTCTCTTCCCCTGCCCATAATATTTTCACTTTCAGAGCTCTAAGAAACCCTTCCCTCCTGTGAACCTCTGTTTTATCCCTGTGTGCTTTCAGTGAAGCTGCTGAGCTCCCATGCAACAGAGCTGAAGGCAGTCAGTGACTTGCAGAGCAAGTATTCGTGTTTCTCAGAGCTTAGTACATTTTGTACACTTCCCTTTTTCACTGTCTATGTGAAATATATATGTGACACACCTCGTGACATTTGATAGAAGGGTGTACAGGGGTGTCCTTTCCTGAAATAAGAGAAAGGGACCCTCAGAAATAACTTGTTTAACATAGATGATTCATTATGCATGGCCACGGGCTGCCAATTCTGTCTCCAGGAGGGGTTTAAAGAAAAAAGAGAGCAGAAAAAAAACCCCCAAGTTTTTGTTTTTCATTTTTACAGGCCATTTCTCGGTTGGTACCGTTGCTATCGCTTTGAAGACTATTTTACACACCCTTGTGAAAGGAGTGTTTGTGTCTCTGCAGAAGCCGATAAGGATGCATGAGAGGTGGTGGTCTCACCCCGCCCGCTGACCACACAGCCTTTCCCTTTCCTTCTTCTTTGGTCTCTCTTTTTGAGATGCCAGGACATATGGGAGGAGGGATAGCTGTCTCCTCATTATCATTATGCTACAAAGTAAACATTCAGCAACATCTGCCCAAGCTTCACTAGCTACATTCATACCTTCTGCTTCCAGCTCTCTTGTTAAGTACCTTTATCAGCTCCTTCAGCTGCTCATCAGCAACACACAGTATGTCCACTCAGGACAATTTTGCAGCATATTTGGGAAGCTCAGACTACAGCCCTATGCATGCAGAATTTTGGTAAGGGATGGCCTCAGGTGGAGATGGTAGGGTTAGGCCAGCAGTACTGCATATATTCTAGTGATTGCTGTCACTACATTTTCAGGAGACCAAGTTGCCTTCTAGCAGTTTCCTTCATCAGTCAAGGATGTGCCAGAAATATCTTTTAATCCTCCCACAATCCCTCTTCAAAAGATTTTACTCTCTAAGGGAGGACCTCAAGGGAATACCATACTTAAAGCTGATTTCTTCTCAACTTCCCACAGCTAGGGCCTGGTGGGAACAACAACCGTCTTCTTGGAGCTTACCATCACAGGTAACCACAGCCTTCAAGGTGAGCCACTCTGGATGACTGATAAACAGGCAGGCTAGTTGTGGTCACTCCCATATTCCCCGTGATGTGGTTCTTGGTCCCTCTCTGCTAATCCAGAACATCACTATAAGCCCCTTCTCTTCCCATAGCATTTTTCTTCTGCTAGCAGAGTTCAGAGGCTTGTAACCCTTCTTTCTGAATATTTCTCACTCCATGTTGTTGTCACTGCACCTCTATTGGGTAGGTGATTTTATTTCAATTTTTTATATTTTACCTTTCTTAGACATTCCAGCCTCGTAGTTTTTTTTTTAATACTAGTTTTGGTTAAAGAAAACTGATGTTCTGCTTATTGGTATTGATACCATGTATGCTCCTGATCTGGAATCAATTAGGCACATAATTAACCAAGAGATTTTATGCAAGCCTATTGAGTTCTGCCAGAATATTTGCAGGTTATGAGAATCTTTGTAGGACTAGGCTTTCGTCTGCAAATGTTTTAGGCCAGCGACCATTTTATTGTCGCAGTCTTAAATGGAGATTTCCTAAATTAACATTGGCTGCATAACTTAAACGTAGACAAATTTTACCTGAGTCTCTTTCCTGCTGTCTTATACAACCATCAGAAGGGGATCTATTTTACTAGATGTGTATGTATATATCCGCCTGCACTAGAAAACCTTTTATTTTATTCTGAGTTTTATGTAGAAATTGTATTTCTACAATTGAGCAGATGTTGAATAGCCAAGGACAAGTCTGGCACTGAGGCATTTTCAAAGTAATTTTGGGGTACACGGCAAGAATCTGTTACTATCGGCTGCTAACTGTGTTTTCTTCCTCTTTTGATAGATCTGGTTGTGTCAAGAAAAGTCTCTATGGACTTGATTTAACAAAGGCATGATGGATCTGACCCATTGTATTCTTTGCCATTAAAGCTAGAAAAATGTTAGCTATTGCTCTCTTGCCAAACATCATTTTACTCCAAGAAAAGACTGGCTTTGTATCATGTTAGGTACAGTAGTTACCCACCTGGACGTTCATCCAAGCATGCCAACATTTTTTTCCCCTTTATATTGCCATTGTTGATTTATTGTACCTCTGCCCTTTCTGAGTTAACGTTATTATCTTGAAAGAAGATTTTCCTGACTAGTTGCCATCATAAACAAGGTTTCGTTTGCAAATCTGCCTTGGGTGATTATGGACACAAAGCATTTGGATCCTTATTGCTCATGATTTATTATGAATGACAATGCATGGATTGGATGTGTGGCTGACAAATTTAGAGAGGAAAAAGATCTCCTATCTCAATTAGGCTGGTGAAACTAAGTAGAGGGTAATGGTGAGAGATGCAGAAATAAGAGTGTTATTTCTGATACTCTAAAGGAGAATCTCTTCAGATAGGGCCCAAAAAAATGTCACTGTTCATTTAAAATGTGCCTGCTTGTTAGAAACAACCTCCCAGGCTTGCTGGTGCTGCTATTGCTAATTACTGACTTATCTCACAGAAAGCTGTTTGAAGGAAGTTAAGGATTTTGATTCTTTGCATCATATGTGGCAGCAATAGCATATAGGAAGCCTTTCTGGATCCTGCTATTGAAACAGGCTCTGGAGATGCCTGTATAGGATGGAGGGAGGTGCCAGACAGTCATCATTTGGATACCACGTTGGAAAGGAGAAGTGCAACCTGCTACCTTCTTATTATAAATCAAGAGGGCTTGTTTTGTGGTGTGGTCTTGTGCTGTTTACCACAACTCCAGTGCTGATAGGAAATAGCTCAATGGAGCTTTACCATGGTTGTGCCAGCTTTGAGGCAAGGAAAGTATGTGTGATAACTGAGTCTATTTAGGTTGAAAAATCGCCTCCCCCTTCCACCTTTCCAAGAGCCTGAACTAGTTCCAAGAGATCCTGGCTACAATCCAGGCCAAGGAGAGCTGACATGGGATAGCTAGTCGATTTACGATTTTAGGTGTACCTACTTTTTGGAATGGTTTTCAGCTACATGATTGGAGTACGGTCAAAGAATGCAACATATCTAGGATTTTCTGTGGAGTTTTGTTTGCACAATTTTCTACAAACACCAAAATAAATTCTGGAAAGCTCTGCTAATATTTTTGCTGATCTTGTTCCTTGTTGTTTCATTGAGTATATAATGAATTTTCTCTCTGACCAAATCTTGACCTTGTTTTTTCTTTGAGTTGCAGCCATAATCTTTTTTAATTTTAGAAGTGCCACTCATATTTATAGCAGTGGAATCAGGACAACAATCTAGTCATGTATCTTCAGAAACTGAAAGACACACTGCATGTTTCAGATTCACACCAAAATACGAAATCCCAGCCTTCTTTTTCACCTCCAAGATTGTAAGAGAAGACAAGGATAATTTTTTATGAAAGTTTATGAAAAAGTATTTGTGTAATGCCAAAAGTTCAAATTTGCTAATCCTCTGGTGGCCTTTTCTAACTTGGTGAAATTTTAAGAAAGAATTAATTGAAGATATTTTCTTGTAGATATGTCTCTTTGTTTTTAACTCCAGCACAGAAAGCGAGACCAATCTGACCCAAGGATTTAAAATTAAGAGTAGTAGTGCAGTACAAAATATTCTGATGTTTTGCTAGTTGAAGTGCTCATTTTTAAAATAATATTTCATAATTAACGTACTTCCCACCAAATCAATTATTCCATTAATTTCCAATCTTCCTTCTTTGTAATTTTACCTTAGCTGGGATCACAGTGTGATAGATGCTGTACAAACACAAGTCTGAGATGGATCCTGCATAAATAGCATCCAAGGACAAGCCAGGCAAAAGGTGGTAGAAAGTAACCAGTAACATTTGATGACGCAAATGGAAAACTTCCAGAGACAGACGAGGCAGTCTTCCCAGGATCACCCTGGGAACCTCTGGTGCAGCCAAGAGCTATGTTAGCATCTCCCGAGTCCTTCAAGGATGATCCTTCCTCACCCCATCAGTTTATTTTCTAATCCAAAGCCAGTGGAAATAACTATTTCAGTGGTGTTTGAACAGACCCCCAAATGCCACACCCCCACCCCCCAAATCCATTGTTGTTTTCCCAAGCAACATAAAAATAAGACTTTATCCAATGCAGAGAATAATTTTAACCTCTACTTTTGTCAACATATGCCCAGAAGTTCAGTTAAAGTGTGGTAGATCAGCAGGAGCTCTGTACCCTTGTTATAGTTAGTGTACTAAGGAAAAGATTTATTTGTGTCACTTCTTGTTATTAGCCATGTCTCATGTGGGTTACATTGGTACCATCATTCTTTCTTTTTGAACTTTGCAGTTTGAATTCAGACATGGTTTGTTTTCTTGCTCAGCTTACATCTTAATTGTACACAGAGTACTTACTTAAAAGGAAAGTCTTTATTTGACAAATTCATGATGCTACTCTTCCAAATCCAATATACAGACTTGGGCATCAAGTATGCAACTTCACTATTACCCCACTTATCCCCTCTGGATTATTATACAGTGGAAATTTTTGAGGCATTTTGGAGTTGAAATAAGACAACACAGTATCATCAACATCATGCAACTTTACTGTGTATTAAAAAACCCAAATGCATGGTTAGACTCTGCAGTGTAAATCTACTGACTTCAGTGGAATTATATCAGCTGTAAATGTAAGACATGAGTTTCATCTCTTGCAATAAGAAGATCCACTGTACCAATGTTGCATTTTTATTATTCCCATCGAGGCAGTAACCAGAAACCAGATGAGGCAGAAGCTAAAGTTTGGAGCTCCTACTTCCAAGAAAAGCTAAGACCCATGTTCTCTTCCTCTGATCTATTCCTATTCTAATCCTTGTGCATTTGCAACATCTAATTCCTACGTTTAAAAAAAACAAACCCCTAGAACCAAACACAAAGATCAGCTCCATGTATTTGTTCTGAAACCCCCAGTCAAAGCTCCCTGGTAGTCAGTCTTCTGTAAGCCTAAACAGGCTGCACAGAAAGGCTTCAAAGCAAATGTTCAGAAAGCATTTTGAAATGCCCATACTAAGTCTGTGTGGTTATCAGCTAATTTATTCTCAGGAGTAAAACCCACACTGTTACCCATCCTGGGTAACTGGGCATCCTGAATGACTTTTTTGACAAATAACTCTGATCTAGTCAATTTTTGTTGGTATCTGGGAAAAAAAAAAACAAACACAACCAACTTTGAGGTTTCATTAGTAGGTTTTTCACATCATTTGAGATTCCTTTGCGTATTTGGAAACTTCCACATCAAAATTAACTCATGCAAGAATACTTTTCATCCAGTGTGCATTTGATAATGCTTGTTACTCTGATCTATCTATCGACTATTAATAGTTAGCATTTACCCAGCCTGTTTGCTGTATTCACCTGTTACGTCCTTTCTGATACCGATATAAAAGCTTTCCTAATCAGAGTCTGTCTGCTCACTGGGTGGTTAAACCATACTGCTCCATAGACCATGGAGTCTCTGTTCCTACACCCGACCTGAAATGCTACTAGTTACAAATGCAGCAGCAAGGGTCTTGATGGGAGCAACAGAAATTTTCGTTTCAAATCCTTGGTATGATTTTACTGCCAGACACATACAAAAATCAACCTGCAAACCCTGTGTGCTCAGCCACGGAGAGGACTGATGGATAGTGCTAAAAGGTCAGTGATGAGGGGACAGCAAGTTTCAAGTGGCATTTGCTTGTCAGATTATGAGCTTCTCTCCTATCAAATCAAAGAACAAAGGGTCCAGTTGTTGCTGAGATGCTGCCCATCTGTGGCTGTGTCTAACCAGAGTTAATTATGGCGAGCTGAGTTTCTGTAATACTCCTGGTCCCTGAGCTCTGAAGGACCCACTGCTTTATTCTGTAGCTTTGTCTGCCAACCTCTGGAACTGCCTGTTGTCAAGCACCAAAAGGTAGAGATTGTTCAGGATCCCTGGCAAGCAACACAAAATATCCCAGCTTAATACTAAAGCAGTGACTAATCAGGGTATCCCAGGAGGAAGCTTTGCAATAGCTTTTGCAAGGGTAATGAGGACAATTTTCATAGCTATGACACTTTAAGCCAAGCAAAATGCAACGTTTATTCTTGTTTATTCTTTCCTGGAGCAGTAGGTAACGCAGATCCAAAAGAAAAGGACTCTTCCTGGGAGAAGGAATGTACCAGGATGGGTTGCAGGATGAACAGTCACAGTTGTTGTTTTATCATAGCAGGGCTCATAGCTAAATTCTATTAATTGTTGAATGTTGTTTTGTTTGGCAAATACAGGAAGCAGTTTACATGGCTACGCAAGTGCTCTGGTTCACAGTCCTTCTGAAATAGTATTATTGTAACGGGATAATACTGATTAAGACAGTTCCCTGAGGAAGGAGGGCCTTTTAATGATTAAGTCATTTCCTTTCCCTGCTTGACTTCAGTACGATAGTGCTTCTCTCACCACAGTCACACACCCTTTGCAGCCAGAGACTTCTCCAGCGAGGAGGTCAAAAGCACATGCCACAGCCTTGGATGGAAATGCCTGAGGGCATGAGTCCTAAAGAAAGCACTAAATCACCAGAAATAGGCCAGGAGTCCAAGCAGGCACTATTTTTTCCTCCAGATACTCTATTTGCCAGTTCCCTTCAAAAAACTACAGGATAATATGATCTTTGGCTATACCACTCTGCTGGAATAACCTTTCAACCCTTTAATATTTGATTTTTGTTCCCATATAGGTTTGTCCAGTTCAGAAATAGTGATGGGTTTACCAGCTAACCAAAGGCAGCTCTAGCAGCACCTCTGCAAACCACTGAAGTACAACCTTCTACTTCTGGATGTGGCTACCTGCCATCAGTGAAGAGCTGATCAAGGCCACTAGCTCAGTTAACACTGATCAGAAATCAGTAAAAGCAAAAGCTGTTCACTCCTAAGATAGAGAAAATTCAGATTAGGGACCCAGAGGGAACAGATTCCATGTTCTCTTACAACTGATGGGCACCAACGAAATCCCAGCTCCCAAACCATGCAAGCAGCAGGGAATCCTCATCATATAGGATCACGGTAGATAAGAACAAGAACTTCAGCCTCTCCTCTCTCTTTGATTTTTGTCACATTTTGCCATGGGAGATGCTTGAATGAGCTCAAGTCTAACCACAGCTTAGTAAGAAAATGTTCCTGTTATCACTTCTGAGCTAAAACTGGGCTCTTCTAAATGTTTTCCCTTCTGAGGTACAGTAATTGCTCTCCGATTACGCAGGAAACTGTACCAGCATTATTGCTTGAAAGGAGCCAGCGTTATCAAAAAACAACACATCAGGGCCTGTCCTCACAGGAAGGGAATCATAAGTAATCAGCAGTGCTATAATGCAATTGGCTGCTGGTCCCTCTGTGCAGAGGGGTCAGAGTGCAGAGAAAACGGTTTAGGACTTCTGTTTGTGGCCAAAGTATTTTAAAAGATCCCTGATTCCTCTTTGCCTCCCTGCCTGGCTTCTCTAAACGTTGCTGTATTTCCTTAACAGAACATAAAGAACGGCGTGTGCAAAAGCACAGCGCAGGGTCCTTTCACTCAAAGGGTTATTTTGCAAACTGGTGCCATCCCTTCCCCAAATGCTCCACCAGTTTGCACTGGGAAAGCCACCCTCATTGGGCAATGTTAGTGAAGGGAAAGAACTGCCCTAACATAGCCAGATGGTGATGATCCTTGGGTGATGTAGTTCCTACATTTTATTACCTTTCAGGTTACCTCCCTTGGAAGTTCTTTCTAAAAGATGGGTATTACACAATGCATGTGAATACAGCACAGGAGCACTGGTGGGTGTAAAGTTGGTTCTCTTACAAAACTAGTTGATACAATGGCCTCTTAACACCGTCCAAGTGGTGAAATAGCTTTATTTCCTCTACTCTCCATTGTGAGATACTTCAATATTATTTGACTGTTAGACTGAGCATTACCTACACATCCATCCATCCATCCATCTATCCATCCATCCATCCATCCATCCATCCATCCATCCATCCATCCATCCATCCATCCGTCCATCCATCCATCCATCCATCCATCCATCCATCCATCCATCCATCCATCCATCCATCCATCCATCCATCCGTCTGTCCATCCGTCCATCCATCCATCAACAAAACCACTCACCCTGAAGTACACACTATGAGAACTGTGCAGAGTACTTACATTTTGATTGCATAGCTAAGAGTCAGCCTGCTCTCAACGTGTTGTACAAAAGGAAACAGAAACACTTAATTTGGTTAGTAATACAGAATATGACTGGAAAACTTATCATTTAAGCTAAATTCTACAGCATCACTGGTTTGCTGTGCTTTTGCTAGCTGTGTGTTTTGGGATTTGTAGGGATGTTCAGAGATTGTCTACTGTTGATCTGTCCAAGTTCCTCACTGTCTCTTCAGTCCAGATCTATTTTTTTTAACAGTATACACTAGTCCAGCAGTGAGAATCAGGGGTATCAGGAATCCAGAAAAACTGCTGCATTTGTCAATGTTCAATCCAATGGCCATTGTGGGATGTGTCCCCATCCCGACACAGATGAAAAGGGACAGTTGCTCATCACTCATCACAATCTCAGAGTGACACTGAGGTTGGTCACAAAAGGAAGTCTTCGTAGCACCACTCTGAAGCTTCAAACTCAAAACTGTCTGGAATAGATAGACTTACAGAGGGTAAAAAATGGCAATCCTCAGGGCTGGTTATGTGAGAAAATGTCAGGATTTTAATTGAAGTAGACAAAGCAATGAAGACAACCCACCGCAACAAAACGCAACACAAATGTAATGTTTGAAAAAAGACAGCAGGTAACAACTTGAGACTCATCAAGGACCTCAACATCTGCTGAAAGTTACATTTGAGATTTCCAAACAAGAGATTCTTAGATGCTTTTACAGTTTTTATCTATCATGATTAGCACCAGTGAGTGAGCTTCAAATTGTTGGCTGTCCTGACAGAGTAGGTTCCCAGGACTGGAATCCTGCTTGAGCCTCTCAGACCTGCAAAATACTGCTCTCAGGAGTCCCCAAATTCTCAGCACGGTATGCAGGACTCTACTGCTGTCCATCACAAGTATGCTGGTCCCAAACACTGGCTGGTTCTGGAGAGATGGATGGACAGCATAGGATGAGGTCAAGGGAAGGCAGGTCAGAAAAGGTTTCCCATTTTGCTGGAACACAGGTGGGGACTTCTAGGTCCCGCCCTTGTCAGGTGGATCTGGGGACATGGGGTGGTGGTGAAGAAGCAGTTGTGAAATTTGTGAAATGTGTGAGAAAAAATGCAGTGGAGTCTCCTGAAGGAGAATTTTAATAGCTGTTTCCAATCAACTGAGTCTATCTCAGCACAGACCTTCTGACTATCCCTGATGGATCAGCAAAGGAAGCATAAAACAGAAAACAAAAAACCCTGTCAATAGACCATTTTTGAATGTTGCAATGATTTGCTATTTGATGAATTATGGGTAACAAAAAGGAAAATATGTCAGCCTTGAGCTGTCAAAGAAGAGGCTGGAAAATCAGATAGCATCAGGGAGAAAGCTCGTGACATTTTGTGCTTATCATCTGTCCACAGAAATAGAAATATTTATCCTTCTACCTCTACTTTTCCTGTCTTGGTTCTTCCAATCTATTATATATGGAAATGCTCACTGTTTAACTGAGGCCCATACTAGCATGACGCCAGTACACAAAGGAATGTGATTACATCCCCCAGTCCCGCAACCCCCACACAACCTCTTAACCTCCATCTCAGTCTCTAGACTGCTAAGAGTTCACAGATACAGAGTTTGAAGAGACAAAGTAAGAACATCCTCTTTGCCAGGGAGTTACAATTTCACCATTTGGTCTGATCCGGGGGTCATCATCCTTCAAATCTCAGCAGAAGGCTTTTAGCTCAAGGCGTATTGCAAGTACTGAGTTGCTTTTACATCTCAGTAGATCTCCCTGAGATGACTTTTGTCAGTTTGGTTGGTTGTTTTAGTGGTGATGTTTTTAAACTGAAGCCTGTGTGCCCACGGGGCACATAAAACAAGAGGCTTTCAAAAGCCAGAGGATAAATAAAACACAACCTTGAATAAACAACAGGCTTTTGTCCTAATTTCCTTCCATTACTTAATGGATGCTGCTAAACTATCTAAATTTCTCAGTGTATTAATGCCACAATGACAGTAATATGAAACCCACAACCTCACAATAGCAATGATTTGACCAAATCATTAGCTTTTAGACAGGCAATTGTTTCATTCAAAGTGTTATATGGTGATCTTACCAGGATGCTCCTTTCTCTACCCCATCATAGGCTATTTCAGTGAGATACATTTATCAAAGAAAACTGCTAGACTCACTTGGGGCTAATAGATTTCATAGAAAAAAAAATCTTGTTTTTTCAGGTAAGAACATGCATTCCATGTTTTGTTACTGATTTTATACTCAATAGTCCATTACTAAATAATACTGCTTATTTTCTGAAGCAAAACATTTCTTGGCATCTAAGACTGTGGCTAACAGAAGTACTAATAATTGATGTTGCTCTTTTTTTTTTCCTGTGCAGAGCAGCAATAAAGACATACTATTTTCAAGACCTAGGAACATACTACTGTGTAAGGTAAGAGAACTGGAGAAACACAACAAGGAGACTTCTTTGGGAAGTAGGTTCAAACGAGGTTAAGCATATGCTGTGCCACTGCTTTAGTCAGCCAGCACTTCAGGTCTGGTTGTTCCAGAAGGGATGACTGGTCCCCATTTTGCTGACTGAGGTGCCAACAAGAGTTCTCAGCACAGGCTGGGCTGAGACCCTCACTCCATGTTTTCCTAGAGCCTCTTGGTGATTGTCCCAACACATCACACACTTTGGCAAGTATCCCTGTCACTGTCTAAGTGCCAGCAATGCCTACTGCACACTTATCATCCTGCACTGGTGTCTCTGCAAAAGTATCACCACAGTTCTATCTGTGCCTGTTGTCCTCTACTGTTACTTCCACCATGACGACCTTTCCTTTATTGTTTCTGGTCATTCAGTGCTCACACTGGCCCATTCTGGAAGACTGTGATTAATTCCTCCCTTCACCCAGATTTGTGTATTTATGTATTTATATTCATTATTAATGGAAGAAGCCTGAGAATTACTACATGAAGGAGAGGTGAACCTCTGTATTTCTGTCCCTCTCTTTTTGATTATAACAAAATCTGGATGAGGAGAGACACTTCCCCTTGTCCAAGAACAGGTACAGACCTTTGCGGGTACAAGCACAGTGCTTTCAGCTTCTCAGTACCAGATGCAGTGCTGGTTCTGCCAGCTGAGCATGGCTCCAGTACTAATATATAAGCTGCTAGTGCTAAATAAATGCCAGGACCTGTATTTAAGTGCAATAACTGCTCCTACACTAGCTTCTCCCAGTATTTCACTGTCACTGTAGCTAACATGGTGTGTGCATGGTGTACACTTCAGTTCTGTGGGGATTGGAGCCTAAGCCCAGGATTTCTGCTTCCAGCAGCTACAATCCATGAGTCCACTCACCCCATTTGTGCTCTACACTCTGTATCAAGGGCAAGTGAAAACAGACTGAACACCCACCCAATGTTTTGTTTTGAGAACATTCACAGGCTAAGTCACACCCAATTAATTTTTCTTTCTGAAAGTCTTGAAACAAAACAAGCTATGTTCAATAACATACACACACACTGATCACGGCAGAAATAGGGAGCAAGCAAAAACACATTTACAGAAAAATATAACTTTGGGCAAGTCTAGACACAGACAGCATTCATTTTGCATGTGTATGCACTTAATGTTTACTGCTTCGATGGGCTACAGGGTAGAAAGAATGTTTCTCCTCTGTATTGATCCATTATCTTTTGTTTCTTTCAGGACATGCCTACCTTTTACCAAAGAGCAGTGATAATTTTCACAACTAGATTTAATTTTGCTTCAGAAACAAGCCAAACTTTAAAGCAGGCCAATTCATAAAAATGCATTAAAATATTGCACATACAATGACTACACATCCAGGAATGAAAGCTGAGAATTCAGAGACAAATGGAACAATGATTTGTTATGAGAGGAGCAGATGAGCATCATGCTAAATATCAGTAATGACTGTCCACCTATTGTTTTGTCCTAAAGGTTTATTTTCTTACATAGCAAGAAAAGAACATTACATCATCGAAACTCAGTCTCTGAGCATCCACATGAAAATCAAGCAGGATATGGATTCAAATATCAAAAGAAAGACAGGGCAGGTTTCTTA
This sequence comes from Rhynochetos jubatus, assembly GCA_027574665.1. Taxonomy (NCBI): domain Eukaryota; kingdom Metazoa; phylum Chordata; class Aves; order Eurypygiformes; family Rhynochetidae; genus Rhynochetos; species Rhynochetos jubatus. The sequence goes on along the minus strand of CM050663.1, from coordinate 20,062,586 downwards.
AACTGTCCGTTTACAGAATAAAAAGGAGAGGATCTCATCTTCTGCAATGTAAGACAGGCTGAAAAAAAAATTTGTATTCTAAAATTTATATACATCTCAACTGAGAAGGCAATTAAATTTCTCCTATGCTCAGGATCTACCCAGAGTCACAAGAAATGGGACTCGAGCCCTCCCCTTGCAGTCACAGGCCTTTTTTCTTTCATCCCTACAAATGTCTTGGATGATGCAGCATGCCCTCAGTTCATCCTTGGGAGCAGACAGCACATAGCACAGCACAGGATCAGGTCTGCGAGCAGCAAGCCTGGCTGTGTTATGATGAATTCTTTCAGTTATAATGATTTGGGGAACAATATTGTTCATGGGCTACATAAACAATTTTAATTGGCTCAGGTGCCCAAAATGTGCTTTTCTTGTTTGGCTGCCAAGGTTGCTTTCTCGCTTGCTAATTATGTTTTGCTTTAGCTTTCAGCAAAAACAGGAAATAAAACATCCATTACTCGAATGACAACTTTTCACCAAGCCAACATTTCAACATCCATTGTGTAATTTCCAACCTCGAGCCAGCTAGGAGCTAAGTGCCTTTAGAACAATATACCCCCTCTTACATGGCCTTATCAACACCCCCACCCCACACACATCCCCCCGCCATGCTCCTAAATAACAGGGCACAATGTTTGGGTCTGAAACACAGGTCAGACATGTTTGCTACTGCTACCCACTGCCCGAAGAAAACCCTCTCCATAGCACAGGATCTCATGAATGCTTCAGAAGAACAACTCAAGAGGTTTTTGCTTTTCTGCTAGCAGTCAGCTCCTGTGTTTCTCTTGGACTGACTCCCATTTTCATGGCATTTCTTTTCCTCTCTCCCATACAGAGTAACAGGTTTCTTCTTCCAACAAAGATAGCTGGTAGCTCAAGTCAATATGGTAGGTGTTCAATACTCACCTCTTCTGGTACAGAAGATAAAAGCTGGGGGAAGCTGGAAACTGTCACCCACATGTTGGGCAGCCAATGGCTTTATTAAGCCATCAGTCCAATGCACTGGTTCATTTTCTTCATGATTGTGTTCAAACCAGGTCTTCATATTCTCAAGGGAAGTTCAATATAAATGTATTTGCAACTTTATTATCAACTTTATTATCAAGTTATTATCAGCCAGGTCAGTGGACACGGGACTTGGTACAAACAAAGCATCTTCAAAACTGTGGGTGTCGATGTAGTGTTTTCTTATGTAAACTCTCTGACATAAACATTGTGGATTTACCTACGATGTCTGCAAATTAAACTGGCAAGATTCTAGAAACAGACTAAAATATAGTCTCTCCTCCCTTACATGAAAATATGGTGGTCCCAAGCTACAGCACCAGCAGAACAGAGTTGGACTGAGGAGTGCATGTATTTTCCTTTTACATCTTTCTTTCTTTAGTTCTGATATTGATTCTAAGCTCTGATGTAGGGGGTTTTTTGTGAGTCTTGTGAGTTAGATTTCACCACCCATCCACCCCTCCACCTCCCCCCACCCCTGAGATGCCCTGCCTTTTGTAATTTCAAAACACACTATCAAAAACACCTTAAATAGATGCTGTGTGCCATTTCCGAGCTCAAGTGTGGAGAAAAAGCTCTTATTCCTCTGTACAGCCAACTGAGCTGTAATTGGCAAAGCAAGCAATAGGTATATGCCACATTGTGGGGGTGAATGAGGATGCCCTTTAAATTACCTGTAAAACCCTTTGATTCAAACTGCTGATGTTGCCATAGGCAATTTGCTAAGCTTATTGATCATGTTCTGTTTAAATTAAAATTTGATGTCCTGGAACAGGCTATTCAGCACAGAGAGCTAATGGGATGGGATGAGATACAGGGAGCAAGAGAAACACATGCACACAGGGGAAAAGGATTGTGATCAAGAGAAAAAAAAGAGGGTTATATGCTGAATAGGTGAATAGGTTCCACTGGTTAGGTAGCAATAAATATTGTGGTGATAAAAGAGTCCAGCATGAATATTGAAGGTGGGGGTTTTGCTGTGTAATGAAAGGAAAACAGGCAGCTTGTTAGAAAACTAAAATTTCAGAGAAATTAGGTGAAAAAGAGAGTGTTAAGATTTATTATAAACAAGCCAGAAATGTCTGCCAGAAATTCAAGCTCCCCAAGTTTTTGGAAAGTTAGGTTAGATGTGAGCCAGCACAGGCAAGAGGTGATAGGCCTATAAAGGTTGGCGAAGGCAGTAAGGTCCCTAATAGTACCCCTCTGGCTGCATATCTGTCTCTCCATCTGTCAATCCATCATACAATCATTCAAACTCAAACAAAATAAAAGCTTCTGAAGGAAGAAAAACCAGACTTTCATAAAGAATGAAATGTATCTGGCTGTACCCAGCGGGACTGAGGTTTTTTTCCCCATGAAAACTTGGCTTGATTTCATGGTCTTACACTATCTTTCAAATATTTTCATTGCACAAGATGTCAGTTGTCCTATCATTAATGAAACATATGCACTTGAACAAGGAATATCAAGATGAATTCTATATTTGTGTTACCAAAGGTGTAATTGAGAGCACAGTGAAACTCACTTTAAACTCGGAAACTGTGAAATCGCTCTTCACATAGAGGGCAAAGCCTTGCCATTCAAATCCTGCAGAGCTGTCAAGGAGGGAACCACTGGAAAGACGGTTTGGGAAGTCTTTCTGAAACAGGATTTCTCTAAGCTGTGGCAGAAGCGTCAATGGGGATGTGTCTGCATGGATGAAGGGGTTTTATTACTTACTCGAGAGACAGGAGGACAGCAGCTACTATTAAGCTTACAAGTACAAGCTAGGACTGTATGAAGATAGAGTAAATTTTGCCCACACTGGCTAGGAATTAATTTGATAACCCTCAAAGCTTATTAAAACTAATAGTCTTGGTAAATAGTGGTCCTGGGATATGTACTAGCTGAATGTCCTCAAGATAAACTGACTGCTGCTGTTGATATTGGTAGGAAATTGTCAGACACTCTCCTTTTTCTGCAATATTGCTGTAAATAGGAAAGCCAATGATTCCTTTAAAAAGGAAAGGCTCGCAAGATACAGATCTACTTCTGAGCCCTCTAACAATTCAGTTTTTTTGTTCATAACTGAGCCACATTTCGCATCAATTACAGGACACTTCAGCAGCTTTCACTGGCTTGTTGGGGTGTGGATCTTGTTCCTCCAGGCTAAAAGCCACTGAAGGGACCTGTAGACTTGGTCTTGCCTCACGTGTGCACCATAAATGAAGAAGGTCTCAAGTTGCCTCTCTGCATTCAGTTTTTACCAATTTCTGTTCTCATCTGCAGGTGGTCATCCCTACTGAAACCGTTGCTCTTTGTGATTTGCACTGTGGGCTAAATCCTCTATGTCCTTCTGTGCTGCCAAGTACTCCTGGTCTGTACATTCAGAAGCACCCTACGCCCTAAGCACCTATGGTCAGTTATTAACAAGTTTGCCCACCCTACCAGTGTGTTCCCTCCTGTTCACTCTCCTTCGGCCACAGCAGGGAGTGTGTACCTTTCCTGTTTCTGCAGAAGATCAAGCCTAGGTATTGCTTGCAGCATTTGGAAACCTGATTTCCACACTCTGGAGAGCAGTTGGTGAAGGTGGAGGCCAGGGAAGAGTGCATGGAAGAAAAGGCAGAAGCACTGACAAGGAAACACAGATATTGAGGTCTTCTGAGAAGCACATTTTAGTCATGTTCGTATTTGGTGATAGACGTCTCTCCTGCTTCCAGTCAGTCCCAAGAATAGCATGGAATGGCTCGTGTCATTGCAAAATGGGATTTTCACTGTTAAGCGATGAAGGAATTACCTTATATCTGACCCTGATGCTTATGTTACAGCAGCAAACAAGAAGCAGTCCCATACTGCATTTCATTTGGCTTGGAAAGCAACAGGAAAATGAGGAGGGAAGAAACACAGGGAGTAAAGATACAAAGACTTGTGACAACAGCAGTGTGTCCTACTTTCCTTCACCTAAATTGTGAAGGGGTTTACCAGGAAAGCGTAGTGGAAATAATAAAAAATATAGGCTATTGGCTACTTCATCACTCTAAGTTGCATAATTCATAGCCCACCCTTGCTTGTACGGCCCCTGGAACAAAGTACTCACCTGCTCCATACCTCAGTTCATTGCTTTGTATCCATCCTGTACAAATACAGAAAACTGTGAGTTTAAACCATTAACCCTTCTTGGCTGTGAAAAACTGGAGAAATGCACAGGCATTTCATCCATTTCTGATATAGGTCCAAGAGGCCCAAATGACCCAGCCACAGCCTAAGCCCCAGCCCACAGATGTTTTACAGCCATCACACCCTCACCACTGATATATATGAGCCGGTACCCAGCAAGCTGTGGTGCCCTGGAAGAGCTATCACAGGAAGCCATCTGTGCAAAGGCAGCTTTTGCCGGAAACCCAGCCAGGCCAGCAACCATTTATTATTATTATTTCTCTCCCTGACAATTTTCTACTTGACACTTTCCCTAAACGACACCAGGGAGGAAGTAAGTTGTCAATTGAAAATCATCACTTATTATTAGCCGTGGAATGCAAAGTACTTAAGAAACCGATGTGTAAATGATTTGCATTTATTTCCTGTAGGCATAGTTAACAGGAAATCTGTTCAAAATAGAAATAATTAGAAAACTACAGTGGGCACTTTTTCTGAAAAGAGTAATTCTTGTCTGGCCAAAAATTCAAGCTCATTGTGCTGGTGAATTCTCCAAAAACACAGAAGGGTTAGAAAAAGGGCTGAAGAGAATAGGGAAAAAAATCAATTAGTGGACAAAGTCTGATAAAAACTTTAAATGAGTCACAGAAAAGCAGGAGTGTAAAATGTACCTGTAGGATCGCTGTGGACACACTCCTAAGAAAACAAAGCTAATCCCACCTTTCAAATTAAAATTATGCCTTTTCCATGGCTAAAGAATGACTGAAATGGCCATAAGTTCTATACCACCTGCAGGCTGGTAGGAAGAAAATACAGAAAACCATGCTGAGATCGCAAACCATCATATTGTTAGTAACCGTCACTGAAATATTAGGGGAGTTATCCCACCTTGGAAATATTTTTCCTCTGCTCAGGCCACTGGCTATATAATTATTATATTTCCTATAATGTAAAATCACCAAAATACCTTTAGAATATTCTCTAAGCAATTGCTATTCATAAAAATCTTCCTAGGTGGAAACTGTAAATCTATAAAATCAATCTAAAAAACCCCTAAATCTATAAAGCCAGGTTTATCTATGCAGTGTAGACAATGTTATTTTAACATTCTGGTAATTCTATTTGTGTTAACTTAAAAAAAAAGATGATAATTCAGCCTTTCCCCAAACATAAAGTAAGCTGAAAGGATGTAATATCTGCCAAGCACTAGATTTTGTAGTCAGCCTTGTGTTCACCTACTGCAAATGGCCTCAGGTTGGTCACAATCTCTAAGCCTGCATTATGAATTTTGGCTGGCTCAGGGAGAGGTAGAAGGAGGAATGATGCCGGATCAACACAGCAGCATTGGCAAAACCTCCTAGCACAGAATAATTCAGCCCAGAAAAATTGCACTTTTCCCACCAGAGCGTGATTCAGTCTAGTAAGCCTGGAACAAACTCCTCCAGAAAATGCCTAAATTTTAAGCTAGGGTTACAAAATCAGTATTTTGCTGGTACGGTGTAACAGCATAAACAAATATTCCACATTTAGGTCTGTCCCAAGTTTCCTGCTCAGTGAGTAGTAAAGGAAATAGGAAATCAGATGTCAGGAAGGTAGTGAAGAAATGTCTTGAATTTAAAGTGGAATCTCCCAAAGCAGTGATCCCTCCAGTAAACAGGAACGCCAGCGATCTTCCTGCCCTGCAACAGCACCCACAGCCCTCACAGGCTGCAGAATAACACAGCTGCAGGGCAGGGGGAGAAATTGTGCAATAAGCTCAATGGGCGCTGAAAGGAGGAAGGAAATGTGTTAAATGATTTAATTTTCTAAGTTCACTTTGTTCCTTACAGATAGACCTAGAATCGGAGCTGATTACAGTGCCTTGTTTTGATTAATGGAGCGAGATCTGAGGCGGAGACATTTCTATTGGTTTCAAAGAGTTTCACATCTTGTATTTCATTTTCATAATGGGGTCAGGAATTCAAAGGACATTTATATGTCATTCTTTATAGCTAAAAATTATTCTCAACGATGCTAGTTTAATGCTAGTCAACTCCACTGACCTTACATTTCCTATACTTCAGTGGAATTACTCCAGATTTACACCAGTAGAAGCAGGTACACTTTATCTGATGCTAACTAAATTTACAACCTTAAAGTAGTCTGTACATGCTTGTTCCACTTCTTGGGGAGTTAGACAGAATTTATAGGTAACCAATTATTTTAGTTGGATTTCAGCTCATGTAGAGCTGAAATTCAAGCAGTCAGGTTTACCGTGCAGCCTCAGCTGCACCCCGGGATGCTGTTGAGATCTGGTCGCCCCAAGACCATCACTCCTTCTGCCAGCGCCTGACAAATCCCAGCCCCCCTGTACTGCTGCAGGAGATTAAAGCAACATTTCTTTTGTATTACCCGGTAATCTTTACGCCCGGTGGTAAAGTTAATGTATGGGATTGTCACTCAACTCATTTCACACCAACTGCCAAAGAACCTTCAGAGCACAATGAGGTTCTGTTGCTACCAGCCTCAAGCAGATCTGAGCAAGCAATCTAGAGGTAAAAGCATCATACACCCACCAAGTCCTCAATTTCAGAGGATGCACAGTGCAGAAAGCCATCACTGGAGAGCCAGTGCAATCATCATCGCTTCTAAATGAATCATTAAAAAGAATATAGGATTACTGATGCTCAGCTCTGTTGGAAATGACTAGAAAGCACCTCCACCCCCTGAAGTCTCTAGTTCTTGGGAACTGCAACTCTCTCGAGGCTTGGTGAAAGAGAAAACTGGGGAGAAATGTGTATTAGACAGCTCTGTTCTTTAGTGAGTGTGTTTCTTTTAATAAGGAATGAAGACAGGCTTACAGAGCCTATTAGTTGTTTCACAAACACATTGATTGGGAAGGGGAATTAGTTTCTGGCTAGCACACAGCCACTGGGTAATACAAAGGAAAGAGTACTTTAATCTTCTGCAGCAGTATAGCTTTGTCCAGGCTTGTCAGAAGCTGCAGGATTGATGGCCTTGCTGTTGACAACCTTCTAATTGGGTAGTAGAAACCAGCTCTAAAGGATGTGTTTGTGCCAACAAGTGTGGCTCGACACCAAGAGAGATCTGTTGAGGAATGGAGAGGGAGAGCACAGCAGTATTGCCATGCTGGATGCTGTCCGAGCCTACCAGGGCTTGGATTTGACAGCCAGCACAGCTTGATCATGCTGAGGTTACCCATAGCTGGTGGAAAGCTACGGCACAGAAGAAGTTGTTTGACAGGAACCAGAAGCAATCGGAAGCAGATGCTGGCTGCTCTGCCAAAAAATGGTCTCTGTGTCCTGGCAATAGGACTGGAGCTCACAAATTGCCTAGAAGATGGGAGATGCAAGAGCTGCAAGCACTGGAAAGCATATGCCTACCACAGGTTTGTCCACTGGTCCTCCAGTTCTCTCACTCGGCACCGCATAAGCACCAGCGATGCCAATGCTACCTGCTGCATTGCTGGGATCCAACCAGATAGATCCACCAGCACCTCCCATGTCAGCCCCTTCTTCTCCAAAGACGCTACAAAAAAGTAACAGAGCTCGCAGAAAATTCACACCAGAAAACACAGACAACTTTCTAGTACTGCTTTCTCTTAAATATTAACCAGAGATGTTGAATAATTCCACCCTGACACCTTGATGGAAGTGGTCAGAGTGACCAAGTCAGTCAAGGCCAGCTGAGATGTGATATGCACTTAGTTGCTGCACCTACATGTCACTGTGGTTATTTAACTCTAGAACTAAGGCAATGAAGAACTGAAACCACAGTTTAATCTGAAAATGTGGACTTAAATACCTGTTCCAAATATAAATAAAGTCTGAAGAACTCACTGCCTTAAATATCTGGAGAGAGAGCTGTAGCACAGGTAGGACGAGAGAAACACCTGGCCTCAGGTATAGTCACTGGCTAGAGCAGAAAATGCAGGCAAGCATGGCCAGACAATGTCAGTCTTGACTGTCGATTCTGCAGACCGGGCAGAGAAGCTGCAGCTTCATGGTGATAATCAGAGTAGGTGATATCAGAGCCTAAAGGTCCCAAAAGGGGCTAAGAAACTAGAAAAGAAGGTCCAGGGAAGGATACACTCCAGAGCAAAATGTGTTCTGGGCGTATTTCCAAAGTGAGAGTGTCCCTGACTGTGCTTCCAGTGGCACCAAGTCCATACAGAGCTTCTGTCGGTAACAGTAGAGAAGCAAAAATCAGTCACAGACAGTGCTGAGCAGATGCGTTGGTGTGCTGATTTTAGCCAGGACAGTTAATTTTCTTCACAGTAGCTGATATGAAGCTATGGTTTGGATTTGCCCTGAGAAGGTGTTTTTTAGTTGGTGCTAAGAAGTGCTTGCACTAATTCAAGGATTTTGCTGGCTTCTGATACTGCCCCTGTGTTCCCAACACTCTCCCTACAAGCAGTGGGGGGGTTCACACAGTTCAGACAGCTAACCCAGACTGACCGAAGGAGTATTTCATATCATGCTCAGTGCATAAGCGAGGAGTGGGCCGGGGGGCCATAGCTAGCTTGTTAGCTTGCTTGCTCATTTGCTAGCTAGCTAGCTCTCTTGTTTGTTAGCTTGCTAGCTTGTTCGTTCATTAGTGAGTTGGTGGGTCAGTTGGCTTTCCCAGTCATGCTGTCACTTGACTCTGCTGCAATCGTTCTTGGGCTCCGGCTCTTGGGCTGTCTGGCTCTGACTCTCACCACTCAGGACCTGGCTGTGTGTTGGTCGGTGGGTCATGAGCCATTGTATCGTAAGTTTTGTTTTCTATTATTTCAATTACTTAGTAGTATTGTTAATATTATTAGCATCACTATAATATTCATTTATATTCAATTATTAAATAGTTCTTATCTTAATCCATGAGCGTCCTTGTCTTTTTCTCCAATTTTTCTCCTCCATTGGAGGAGGGATGGAGTTGAGCAAGCAGCGGTGTGATACTTAGCTGCTACCTGAGGTTAAACCACTGCAGGTGGGAAAGGACTGAGTACTCTGCCAGCAAGCCTCTCAGCATCCCAGCTCCATGCTTTTGCCATGCATGTGACTTTTCCACATCCTGCCTGAGATGTGAAGGAGATGGCACTGCTAACAGCTGTGGAGGTGCTTCAGGGATGAGCCGTGTGCTCCAGAGCCATCACCAGTGCAGAGAGGAAGGAGGCAGGACAACAGGCAACTTCCAGCAGCCAATTCCCCCATGGGTCGCACACTGCAACCCAATGAAGGCAAAAGGATTACACCAAGATAATGTCAACCCTCATGGTCATAAGGGCTGCAAGTGCTATAAAAAATGTGTCAGGATTGATGAATTCTCCAACAAATAGAAGAATTTGATAGGGCCACGGTAAAGAGATGTAGTAACAGTGTGGTAAGATATCCGTTATCCTGCAACCAACTCTGTTTTCTCATTGAAATGATGCTTACCCACAGACTTGTGTGCATGGGGAGGAAGCCAGACAGTTCATACACATAGCATTTGTAGGTAGTTCATGATTTGGTCAGTGGTGGAGTGCAGCATGTTCCACTAACACCTGTGGTAACAGGAAATTTACCCATCCAATTTTGTCCTCTACCCCAGTCACAAAGGGAGATCACTCCAATTATTTTTCAGACAAAATTAAGGCTGATGTTTACCATTATCTCCCTGGTAACCCTCTTCTTATGACTACGTTACACAACGTAATTGTAAAGCTGCCTCAGCTCACTGGGGTTGTTACTGAATGCACTCTGCTTCTTTTTTTCCCAAGATAATTATTATGTTAATAATTATGTGGCTGGTGTGGCTGCAACAGAGCCTTGTTACATAGAAAAAAAGGAAGCCATTTAAAGGTGGCGTCAGACATCCCCAAGTGTGGAAATTTCTGTGAAACATGAGAAGATCTGCTGAAGGCGGGCCAGTGAAGTAGGGTGAATTCATGAATATGAAGTGGTCCAGCACGCTGGCCTATGGATGAAGCTTGGACAGACTTACAATATGAAGCACATTAGATGAATTTCTACAGGGAAAGTGGGAAAATGAGTGATGAGATTTGAAACTGAGCTCTAGCTTCTGAAATGAAGAGATGAACTTGGTTCCTCTAAGCTGCACATTTTATTTGTACTGGTGTAATAACACTGAATTGAGTTGTTTTTCTTCTGGTCATTTATTTCCGAAGGTCCATGGTGTTTGCACAAACCTGTGCAAAGTGTAAGCACAGTCCCCAGGCTATGTATTTTTTGGGGTATTCATGTGCATTGGGACAGAACGGCAGGAGGTCACACTTCTTCCGTGGCCAGTCAACAGTACATCCAGAAACGCTGGACAAACACAGTGATTTGGCCTGGTTGAAGTTCAGAGGCTGGAAAAGTAAAGCTGAGGCATGAAGTCTTGCCCAGGTGAGTTCTCTGCTTGGTGGCAGAGTGGGAAGCATAACTCATATTACCTATCATCTGCTACGTGCTGCACATTAGACCTCTCTGCCTCCTTGGTGGCACCAGGATGGTCAGTGTGAACTAGATGACTTCCTCATTAGAACTATGTCCTATTACATTTAATTTGGGAAGATTGCTTCATTGCATGTTAAAGTCTCAGAAGGAAATAAAAGCAGAAACATTACATAGGGGAACAAGAGGACTGATGATGAACAAGCAGCTCCTGGACAAACTGAAGCGAAGAAAGGAAGTCTACAGAGGGTGGAAGCAGGGACAGTGAGCCTGGGAGGATTACAGGGAAGTTGTCCGAGAAGTCAGGGATCAGGTTTGCAAAGCTAAAGCCCTGACAGAATTAAATCTGGCTGGGGACATCAAGACCAACACGAAGGGCTTCCACAAGTACATAGGGGATAAAGGGAAGATCAGGGAAAATTTGGACCCCCTGCAGAAGTAAATGGGAGAGCTGGTTTCCAAGGATATGGAGAAGGCCGAGGTACTCAATGACTTTTTTGCCTCAGTCTTCACTGGAAAGTGCACAAGCCGTACCCCCAGAGTCATCCAGCTCTGGGCCCTAAACATCCCTGGAAGTGTTCAAGGCCAGATTGGATGAGGCTTAGAGCAACCTGGTCTAGTGGAGGGTGTCCCTGCTCATGGCAGGGGGCTTGGAACTGGATGGTCTTTAAGGTCTCTTCCAACCCAAACCATTCTGTGATTCTGTGATTCTATGCCTCTGGAGAATCAATGCCATATCAATAGTTACTCCTATTGCCAATCTGTAATATTAACAGCATGAAAGGGACCACATAATTCAAAGAAAAAAAGTATTTATTGCCTTTTCATGGGTCTGGAAACGTCTTTTTCAGCCAGTAATTTATGCTCTGGTCTGTGCAGTCTCCACAAGTGCTGGGGTTTGGGTTTTTGCTTTTTTTTTTTTCATATCAAAGACTTCACATCATTCCCGTAGCTAGCGTATTTTCCAACTTTCCTGACGATAGAAGTGGTGATAGCAAGGATAAGGAGTTTTCCTAGAGTGATCATCATATGCACTAACTTTAAAGTACTTTGGAGTCTTTCGGTAAAGTGTGATTCAAAGGACTTAAAAGAGTCCTGACCAAGGACTCACTTCTCTTTTTGGGGGTTAACTTTCACTTTAAACTGGAAAAAAACAAACCAGAAAAATAAAAACCACACTCAGTCTGAGGTTGCCCTGGGATTGTAAGGTCCAGATGTTAGATAAGAAACCTGGTGCACAGAGAACTTTGAGCAGTTAAAAAGTTTTGGTTTGTTTCACCTTATTTTCTTCAAAAAGCAACAAAGATGAAACAAAAACCCCAACCCAACTCTGCGTTTATAGCCAAGAGAAATCTTCAACTGCAGATCACACCACAGATGATGAAAAGTAAGTTACAGGCAGTCAGATGAAGGGATATTTCACTGCAAAAGTGTGAAAGGTTCCCCCTCCCCATTTCATCTCTCTTCTTTTATTGATTTCTCTTGCTCCTGTTGAGCCCTTGCTGCCTTGCACACAAAGCCAGATCCAATTACCCTGTCATGGTTCTCATGAGGTTACTGCTCTACAGTATACTCCTTTCAAGTAATTTCACCTTTTTCTATGATAAGTAGTCTATCCTATGCTTATGCATGGGAATCAACCCAGTAGGGCACTGGGGATACTTTTTATTTTGGTATTAAATATCCCATGCCAACCCAGACATGTGAGAGGAGAGACACACAGTCTCTAAATGGGCTCTGAGTCGGACCCACTATTACTTTTAGTTTACAAAACAACTTGCAACTGGGAAAGCAATTCCCTCAGGGCAAATTTCAGAGGGAGTCAGAGACCAACCAGAACCTGTAGCTCAGGTTCCCCTGTTTATAAATACATACACACATATGTATGGGTATATTTATGTGTTTATGTACTTATACACATTTGTACGTGCATGTCTATGTAATGTGTATATAACTGTACATTTGTGTACGTGTGCAGGTTTTTGTAAACACAGAGACACATATTGACTTGTAAGTCATGTAGGTTCATATTTTGCTGCTTTCCAAGCTGTTTCCCAAACAAAAAGTAGCTTTTCAAGATTACCACCAGCTCTAGCCAACACACTATTTCAAGTTATAATCTGAAACAGCCACCAGGTAGATGTAGTCACCTTGGCACTACCTGGCAATACACCAGCAAGTCTATCAGCATTCCAGGAAACACAGAATTATAGAATGGTTTGGGTTGGAAGGGACCTTCAAGACCATCTAGTTTCAACCCCCCCTGCCATGGGCAGGGACACCCTCCACTAGAACAGGTTGCTCCAAGCCTCATCCAGCCTGGCCTTGGACACTCCCAGGGATGGGGCATCCACAGCTTCTCTGGGCAACCTGTCCCAGCCCCTCCCCACCCTCTCCAGGAAGAATTTTTTCCTGATATCCAATCTAAATCTCCCTGCTTTCAATTTAAACCTGTTACCCCATGTCCTGTCACTACAGGCCCTTGTAAAAAGCTCCCCCTCAGCTTCCTTGTAGGCCCCCTTCAGGTACTGGAAGGTGCTATAAGGTCTCCCCAGAGCCTTCTCTTCTCCAGGCTGAGCAAGCCCAGTTCTCTCAGCCTTTCTCCATAGCAGAGGGGCTCCAGCCCTCTGAGCATCTTGTGGCCTCCTCTGGACTCACTCCAACTGGTCGGTAGCCTTCTTTTGTTAGGGGCCCCAGAGCTGGATGCAGTACTCCTGGTGAGGTCTCACAAGAGCAAAATAGGGAGAATCCCCTTCCTCGCCCTGCTGGCCATGCAGCTCTGGATACAGCCCAGGATGCAGTTGGCTTTCTGGGCTGCCAGTGCACACAGCTGGCTCATGTCCAGCTTTTCATCCACCAGCACCAAGTCCTTCCCCTCAGGGCTGCTCTTAATCCATTCTCCACCCAGCCTGTACTTGTAGTTGGGATTGCCCCGACCCAGGTGCAGGACCTTGCACTTGGCCTTGTTGAACTCCATGAGTTTGGCATGGTCCCACATCTCCAGCCTGTCTGGGTCTCTCTGGATGGCATCCCTTCCTTCCAGCGTGTCACCGCACCACACAGCTGGGTGTGGTCAGCAAACTTGCTGAGGGTGCACTCGATCCCACGGTCCATGTCGCTGACAAAGATGTTGAACAGTGCTGGACCCAATCCCAACCCCTGAGGAATGTCGCTTGTCACTGGTCTCCACTCAGACATTGAGCCATTGACCACCACGCTCTGAGTGTGACCAGCCAGCCAGTTCTTTATCCGCCGAGCAGTCCATCCATCAAATCCATGCCTCTCCAGTTTAGAGACAAGGATGTCGTATGGGATGGTATCGAATGCCTTGCACAAGTCCAGGTAGATGACATCAGTTCCTGTCCTTTATCCACCAAGGTCGTGACCCCATTGTAGAAGCCACCAGATCCGTCAGGCACGATCTGCCCTTGGTGATGCCATGTTGGCTGTCACCAATCCCCTCCTTGTTCTCCATGTGCCTTAGCATGATTTCCAGGGGGATCTGCTCCATGATCTTGCCAGGCACAGAGGTGACACTGACTGGCCTGGAGATTCCTAGCTCCTCTTTTTACCCTTTTTAAAGATGGAGGTTACGTTTCCCCTTTTCCAGTCAGTGGGAACTTCACCAGGCCGCACAGTCGAATGTCCTCAGCAGCAGCTGATTTATAGTCCTCCTCAAATATTCTGTATTCTTTAACAGAGACCAAGGTCCCAACTTATTCTGCAGTGTCAAAGCTTTGTTCAAAAAACCCAGACCAACCCAAACTTCCTGTCTTCAGAGTGACTTCCAAAGGTCTGTCATGTCAAAGCTTCAGTCCAGTGTGTGGTGGGAAGGAGGAGGTTCTTCCATTTTGCAAACGGGTAAACTGAGGAATGGAGTGGAGCAGTGATTATTCTAAGAGTAAATGGGGGGTCAGTGGCAGAACACAGCCCAAAATCAAAGAAACGTTAATTCCCCTCTCTCTGCCAACTTTCATGTTAATCATTCTCCTTCAGTCATGGTCTTGACTTTTCTATCCCACAGGTGTTAACTGAAAATCTAGGCCACCATCACTGAGATTTAATTCTTGTATCTATGAAGAGCCTTCAGTCTTCATAAACTGCCTTTGGGCATCCAGCATTGCTGGATATTAAGGGCAGCAAAGTTAATCTTACTGAATGCAGACTTCTCTACATGAGGGTGGCCTGAAATAGTTCAATAATATCCATAATCTCTAGGGAGAATAAAGCTGGGATATACTAAAGAAATTAAGGTAGGAGCAACCCGAGACGGCGTGTCGGTGATGATGGTGATGATGTTGATCATGATCCTGTGGCCTCGAAGAAACAGACTTCCAAAACCCAGCTGAAAATACTGAGTCCAAGAGGGGATGTTTCTTTGGAAACAGGCACATTGAGCTATTTATTTAGATGACACCACTCAAAAATGAAGCAGTTCTACATCAAATGCTCTTATGGAGAAATACATCATAGAAAAGTCCAGCCAACTTATTCCTGGCACGTTATTCCAAGTACCGAATGCTAAATGCAGTTAATAACAGCGGATTTGATCTCAGCCATGCTCCACGAATTAGTCTACAGCATGATCTATATTAATAACAGTTAATTGAAACCAAAACTCATCCCTCGGGATTTTCAATCAATAAACACAAAAAAAGTTGCACTAAAAAGCACTGGAAAATACAGCTTCACAGAGAAAGGGACAATGGAAAGAAAAGCCCTCGCTAAAAATAGTGTTAGTCTTTTTGTCCCTGTGCAGGAAATGTCGACACTACCGATTCCAGCGCTGAATAACGCTTTGTCTTTGGGAACGTTATTCAGTGAGAGGCAAAAGTAAATCAACAGCCAATTCTGCTGAAGGAAGTAAACATTTGCAGATGGGAAAATTGAGGCAAAGAGGTATTAAGGGACTTGCTCAAGGTGAAAAAGAAGTTGCTCTTGATTACCGGTCATCTGTTCCTGTGGGACACAAGAGTCCTCAGCTGGAAATGCCAAATTTCACTGCCAGCAGCAAGAGTTTATTATATGTAAAGCCAATGAAGGAAAATTTGTCCAAGAAAGTATGTCTTTGTTCCTCAAAGGTGTTAGAAGATGCAGCTCTTGGTTAGTATGCCAAGGATTGTCTTGCTGGGCTTTTTGCTGTGGATCCAGTGGGAACTGCCACTAAGTGCCAGCACAGAAATGTAAAGACATTCCTGGTGTTTACAGAAATGCCACTGGGGCACAACACACCCCAGCAGTCTGATAGACACCCGTCAGGCCGGGACACTGCTGCTTGGCACCTTCTGTTCATTTTCTGTCACACTAGCACATGCAAAGCCATGCTTTGGATTTGGTTGAAACCCCACCTGGTGCCTGGTGTTGCCTGGTGTCTTTTCTTTGCAGCTTGTTCAAGATAGCCTGAGAACTTTAATCCTCATGCCACATTTTCTGATTACTGTTTGTCTAAGCAGATCGAGTATGAGCACGGTCCTATTAAGCATGGTGGAGGAACACATTTATTATGTTATGTACTAGCAGCCTGCTTTTTTCAGTTTTCTTAGTTCTTTGCCTAGCGTTTCTCCTTCAGAGGAAAAAGAGAAAACAAGAAATAGTCCTGCATTTTTGATTACAATTCTTTTCAGACCAGGAGATATGTACTGTCCTTAAAGATGTGACTTTTTCTAGGAAGTTTGCTCTGGATCTGACTGAAAAGGATGGAAAAAAAAAAAAATGCAGACAAATTGTCCTCTTCAGATTCTTTATTGCACGCTGTTTCACTGTTTTTGTGCAGAAAAACTTTCTGCGGGCTAAGGGACTGACCGTTAAAGCAGAGAGCCTTCTTGGTCTGTCCAGCAATGCATGCACTCAGCTATAAATAAGAGAAATACCGCATTCGCTGCAGGGAGGTTATCTGCTAGACCTGAGGTAGTCTGACCAAAGCAAGGAATACAGGTATTGCAAAAGCTTAAAAAATGTGTTTTCCAATAATCCCTAGCCACTGTGTATTCTAAGTCCTTATTTTTATGTTGTTGTTCTAAGGAATAAAGCAATTTCTTATGTGCCCATGTCAATATTTTTGTCCCTCACCAACACTTTTGAACCAGCTGATCTCTTTTAGATAGACAAATGGACAGAGGTCTTAAGGATATGAATTTCCTCTGAATTTTTGAAAAATAAATATCAGGGAGGCAGCATGCCAGTATGTCTGTAACGCATGCATGGCTGTATCATCTGAAACCAGAAAATTTACCTGGCATTACAGAACTGTTCACGTTATTCCCTCAGCAGCTGTTCAGAATATGAATACCCCAATCATCAGAGAAATTTTGACTCGGAGTTTATACTTTATTAAACCCTGAGACACAGAGTCAGGAGAAACCAATCTCATGGAAATGTTTTTGTTTGTTGGTTTTTGTTTTGTTTTGTTTTGTTTTGTTTTGTTTTGTTTTTAAAGAAACAGGTTTGAAGTCCTTATGCATGTTTTCGATCCACCTTTAAGTTCAATGTCTGATTTTTTTAAACCAACATAATAAAGTTCCCAGCAGATTTTTTTGGGGGGTGGGGGTAGTGTCTTACAGTAACTTAACTATTCAGTCTTCTGGAAAGGTTTACATTTTACGTTTCTTATCACAGTGAAATCAGAAAGTAAATAGTCATCATATAATTCAGTTCTGTCTGCAAAAACCTAACAAAAGAGCCTTTTCCTTTAACAGAAATAAGAGTGTCTGTCATACTGTAATAGCTTAAAATACATCAGAAATAATGTTTTTAAAGAATAAGAAAGATGTGTTCTAATAACCAGTGATGGCTCTAAAGTATTGTGAGAGCTTGGTTCAAAGCCCCTTGAAATGAATAACAGTCCTTCTGCTGACATTACTAATCTTTGAATCAGGCTCATTAATGTATTGCAGATATTATATCCCTAGCTGCCAAAAAGCTGAAAAAAATGGAATGTAGTCATAAAAATAGACATCAAATACATTTCTGGGAATTAATATATAAGTGCGGTATTTCTAGTACTGTTCACTAGTGCTTTATTACAGATACTTTCTGGCTGTTTTAAAGGAATTAACAGGGCAAGCAGTTCATCTTGTCCAGAATTCTGCCTCCAGCAACGGCCAGTATCCAATGCCACAGAGACTGCGAAATGCTTGAATTGCTGTAATAGTTTTCACCCTAGCACTGTAAATCAGTCCTTTCCAGGATGTGCCATGCTGATGGAGAGGAGGAAGGGTGGGAGGGGAAATAGAGATATTCAGACAAGACTTTCCCATCTTTAGCTTCTCTGTGATTAATTACAGATCGATACTTCGTACCCTCCAGCTTTTATAGCTCATGAACATCAAACGGTGTCAAGATATAAATTTGTTATATTGCTTACCAAGAACTAGGGGATGCCTAGAGGCAGACTCACAGGAATGTTCACTGGAGGATATAAATGAGACACGATTTAGTTGACCAATTTGTATCCTAGATAGAAAAATAATACTTGGGTTCTTTACCTGTGGATCTCAAAGTACCATACAAAAATGGGAGGGACACGGGGGGACGGACACATGTGCATATACAAGGGAGAGGAGAGGAGAGGAGAGGAGAGGAGAGGAGAGGAGAGGAGAGGAGAGGAGAGGAGAGGAGAGGAGAGGAGAGGAGAGGAGAGGAGAGGAGAGGAGAGGAGAGGAGAGGAGAGGAGAGGAGAGGAGAGGAGAGGAGAGGAGAGGAGAGGAGAGGAGAGGAGAGGAGAGGAGACGAGAGGATGACTCTGGCTTTGGTCCTGTGTGGAGCTGAGAAGAAGAATCAGGCACATATTTTTCCAGCCCTTAGGATCGTTTTCAGGTGATCTGACCTACCTGAGCACACCCTGTTCATCGATAAAGTGTTATTAAATGCCCTTGTAAGGTGAAAGTGCGACGTCAGCTCCCAGTCCCGACTCTGGGGAGCCTCAGCTCTGTCTCTTTAAGAAACCCATCGAGTCGTGATGCTGCTGTTTGTATTGCTAAATCCCCAGGAGTCCAGTGAAGAAATGGGCAGCTGTCTCTTTAAGTGTGATTTCCTTCTATTGTATTTGAATCGTGATCAGGAAAAAGGAAATGAAACCAGAGACCCGGGGCTGAGCCACGGTGTAATAATAATAATAGCGATGCTGATCTCCCCGTTCGCAGCATACGCACCCGGCTCCGGAGCATGTTCAGAGCTGCCCGGGCAGAAAGCCTGAGCGGAGCGCGGGGAGCCCCGGGCTGAGGCAGCGGTGGCAGCCGAGGCAGCCGCTCACCACCCGCCGCCGGAGCCGCAGCCGCGGGAGCTGCCCCGCCGTCCGGCGCGCAGGAGGAGCGCGGCGGGGATGGGAGGTTAGAGCCGGCGGGCAGCCCTGCAGAGCCGGAGCCCGGCGGCGGAGCGGCGGCTGCAGCAGCCCCGGTCCATGCTTCTCTCTCTCTCTCTTTGGTGTTGCAGGAGGAAATCCTGTGAATGTCATTGGGGGGCGGAGGGGGAACTCAGCTGGTGAAAAGGCTTCGAGAGCAGACAGCCTTTGCGGGGGCAGCGGGGGCAGATCCCACCACAGGCACTCTACAAAGGAACAATCCCTGCCAATGTCATCGGCCATCGAGAGGAAAAGCCTCGATCCTTCTGAGTAAGTGGCTTCTCTTTCTTCCCACCCCCACCCACCCCGGGAGCCTTTCGATGGCCGCTCATCCTCTCCGACGGAGCCACATTACTGGCTCCGCCGCCACCGGCATTGTGAGCCCCGGCAGACCCTTTCCTGGCGGCGAAGAGGGGTCTCAGCAGCAGCCGCCGCCGCTCCTTTCCCCACTTAGCCTGGCCGTGCCGGCGGAGCCGCCAGCCACGCCGAACCGCACCGGGGGCAGCGGGCATCGACCGCCGGCGGCCAGGCTGCCCCAGCCCCGCGATTCCCCGGCTGCGGCCCCGGCCCCATGCAGGGGCTGGCGGTGGGTTGGTGAGAGCTTCCCAAGTTGAGGGAAAGACCAGCCGAGAGCAGCCTCCGGGGGCAACACCCCCCCCCCGGGCAGGGCATTTTCCAGCCGCTCATCCGACCCCGGAGCGCTGAGAACGGCCCCGGGAGAGGAAGAGCATCACGCTGTCTGAATCTGAAGGTGGTCGTCATTCGGAGGGACCCTCTCTGACCCATCTTTGCCCAATTCGCTGTAGCCGATTGTAGTGAAAGGTCAGAGCTGTTATCTGAGAGTGCCCAACTTCCACATTTTCATAATGCAACTTTCAAGAGCTTGTACAAACTGCTTTGGTGGGGGCAGGGTGTTCTGGAAAGGCCCTGTAGAAAGACTTGATTGCCGGGATGCAGAAGATGAGAATTTCCCTCCCTGGGTTTCCCACCCAGAGAAGGGACCGACTCTCATCCTGTTCCAAGCTTCCAGGCTCTGCTTTGTGCAGGCATCCCAGTGGCAAGGGGCATGGTAGCTCAGGGTAAAGTCAGAGGGTCACTTCAGCACTGTACTAGTAACTGCAGTTATGCTTGTCTGGAGTTATGGTAAGAGAGAATAAAACACTTATAAAATCTCTTTTCAGATAATGCTTAAAACATTGCTCATAGTATACTTATTTGTGGGTTGTTTCCTGTGAGATACTGAGAATGCCATGGCTAGAAGTCCTGAGTCAACACATGGTAACTGTTTCTCTTGTGGATTAAATCAATTCATTCCGTGTCCCATCTGATGTTACATTTTTGCTTATTTTATAGTGTCTTTTCAAGAAATGATAATCCAAGCTCCTGGGTATATGATGTCCAGGTCTCAAGTACAAAGCTTTAGTAATCTTTTTTTATTTACCCACCTTGTGTTCTAGTGATTTAAGTGCTGGCTTTGAAACCTGTGGACATCAAAAAGCGAATGCATAAAACAGAAACTCTGTTTTGCATAAACATCTGTTCATCTGTTCCATAATTCAGGGCTTTCAGAGAGCCCTGAATTCAGGGCTTGTGATTCCTGAACATATGTAAGGTCAAATATTTTGGGGTACATCTGAAGTTTCACATAATGGATAATAAATTATAATAATGTGCATTTTCTTCTATTGGCGGGCTCTCAGATCTTGTCAGTGCGGAGCCTGAGCATTAGAAAAGGGAGTATGGGGCCTGAAAGAATAAACTTTGAAAAAACTAAGGCCTAATCCCATGGAGTGTTCTCCACGATTTCAACGAAAATTCACAGGATGGAGGGCTGGTA
Organism: Rhynochetos jubatus; assembly: GCA_027574665.1. NCBI lineage: Eukaryota > Metazoa > Chordata > Aves > Eurypygiformes > Rhynochetidae > Rhynochetos > Rhynochetos jubatus. Next base: position 20,041,816 of record CM050663.1, on the reverse strand, counting down.
GGAGAGGGATGTTATGACACAGCTTTCAGGACACAGCAGTTTAAACTTAGAAGAGTGAAAATCAGAACAGAATATAATCAGATAGTATCTCGGGGCTCAGCTTGCCTAAATAAAAACTGCAGGATTAGTTTCTCAGCACAGAAGTTCTTGACCAGTGCTCGTTTCTCCCTGCTGAAGAAAGTAATTTCCGCCCAGAAAACCGCTGACCCAGTAAATAAGCAGTAGTAATAGATTTTTTTCCTGTTGCCTGCTGAAAGCTGGGAGCAGCCTGGTGCTTCTCTATCAGTGTAGGTGTCCTCTGCCCTCTCTCCACCAGCCAGGAGGACAGACCAGTCACAGAAACAAAGCTTGAGCTACAGCAAGAACACAGTAACATATGAAGAAACGTGGGGCTGCATTCTGCCAGATGTTGAGCATCTTGGTCATGATCCAGCAGAGCATAAATGTGCAAACATACGCTGACCTTGCCACTAGTCACAGGTTTAAAATTAAACAAGTGAAATTAAAGGTGTGATGCGATGGTCTTTTCGTTAAATTCCCTGGGGTTTGGCTGAGGCTGTGTGTGGCAGCACCAGGGCACTACAGACCTGATCTGAGCTCAGGCACCTTTCTGGTAATTTTTTCTTTTCTCTTTTCTTTTTTCTTTTCTTTTCTTTTCTTTTCTTTTCTTTTCTTTTCTTTTCTTTTCTTTTCTTTTCTTTTCTTTTCTTTTCTTTTCTTTTCTTTTCTTTTCTTTTCTTTTCTTTTCTTTTCTTTTTTTCTTTTCTTTTCTTTTTTCTTTTCTTTTCTTTTCTTTTCTTTTCTTTTCTTTTCTTTTCTTTTCTTTTCTTTTCTTTTCTTTTCTTTTCTTTTCTTTTCTTTTCTTTTCTTTTCTTTTCTTTTTTCTTTTCTTTTCTTTTCTTTTCTTTTCTCTTTTCTTTTCTTTTCTTTTCTTTTTTTCTTTTCTTTTCTTTTTTCTTTTCTTTTCTTTTCTTTTCTTTTCTTTTCTTTTCTTTTCTTTTCTTTTCTTTTCTTTTCTTTTTCTTTTCTTTTCTTTTCTTTTCTTTTCTTTTCTTTTCTTTTCTTTTCTTTTCTTTTCTTTTCTTTTCTTTTCTTTTCTTTTCTTTTCTTTTCTTTTCTTTTCTTTTCTTTTCTTTTCTTTTCTTTTCTTTTCTTTTCTTTTCTTTTCTTTTCATTTTTTTGGTAGAACTTGCAAACTTACCCAAAGGGCAAGGTATTACCAGAACTATTCTAGATTTCAGAGCTTTTCAGAAAGGAAGAAAAAATATTGTGCATGAGCAGTCAGTGCTAATATCACAATAAAAATTTATGCCTCTTTTCGCATGGGAATCTGTAAATCCCAAATAATTGTTTGAGCTATGTTAGCACAGACCCATCCCAGGGGATTCATGTCCTTAGCTAAAGGGAAAAAAGAAGTCCTGCAGTTAAATGAGGTAGAATTCAGGCTCTACTGAAAACAGCAGCAGAACATAAGCCAGTCGGGCAACAGTCTCATCTGTTGTATTTATTCATGCTGTTCAGAGAAATGACATCCCCAGACTGAGTCCTGAAATTTACATTTACCAACAGAAAGTCAACTACATGTAAAATCCGGCAGGTGCCATTTCCGGTCCTATAGCCATTGGTGAGACAGGAATTCTCTTTGCTTCCAGTGGCACAAACAGTCAAAGCTTGCTAGCTCAGGTTTACAGGATGGGCTCACATATTTTGGGGGTTTGTGCACAGATGCTTTATGGCAATGCTGGGGTTCTTCAGTGAGTGACAGGTAAATCCAGAGGTTATCTGTGTTGATTAGTCACTTACAGTTGTTAATAGGTAAATCTTAACAATCTTGTTGGGTAAAAAAGTGCATTTTTTTACAGAACTGAAAGCATTGGTACATGTTGTGGACAAACCCGGATTATCTGAAAACGTGAAGAAGATAGTAGGAAACCCTAGGACTTTGGGACTGTGGGCATTTGTCAGTCTGCCCAGACATAACCAGTATTTCTATGAAATGATGAATCCAGGCAACTTTTTGATTGTTCTTTTGAAAAGGTGCAATCTTCATGGGTGAATCATGTTATGTTCTTCTTGCCTTTGTAAGAACTGCATGGATTGAGACACACGACCAAGCAATTCATAGTCTGTCCAGTAGAAGAAAAATGATGTGTCTACACAGATACCAACATCCTAGTGAAGTATTAGATGCTTTTACAGTAATGAATACACATGGGCAATACAGAGATGTTCATGTTTATGCACTATTCTTTGAAGAAAAGTAATTTAAAAAAATAATTCACAAATTTCTGGATACTCTATTAACGCCCTAAGTTTTAAGCTGTTTCTTTTCTTTTAAAATGAAAAGGAGTGTGAAGTCCTGCTCCTCTCATGTCAGAAATGGATTCATTCACTCCACTGGGAGAAAAAATGAGGATGTAATCCCTGCTCTACCTTGACCAATCTTATGTTTTATTTTTCCTTCTCCTTCTTCTCATTTGGATGCTTTCAGAGTACCTTTTCCTTCTCCAATGATTCTTTTGTTCCCTCAGGGAGCCAGTGGATGAAGTCCTCCAAATTCCCCCTTCGCTGCTGACATGTGGCGGTTGCCAGCAGAACATTGGGGACCGCTACTTCCTGAAAGCCATTGATCAGTACTGGCATGAAGACTGCCTGAGCTGTGACCTGTGCGGCTGCAGGCTTGGGGAAGTGGGGAGACGACTGTATTACAAACTGGGCAGAAAGCTCTGCAGAAGGGACTATCTCAGGTACACAACTTGCGCATTCTACTCTCACTCCCCTTCTTTCTATCATTTCGGCTTTGCTTAGTCATTTCATTAGTACAGCTAGTGAGCAAAGATCCGTAAAGAATTCATTTTTGATTACTGATAAACATAAAGCCTGTGACAGTAGTCACAGCTGTAACGCAGCACCATTTGCAAGCTCAGGTTTACAGTACGGGGTCATGTATTTTGGGGGTTCGTGCACAGATGCTTTATGGCAATGCTGGGGTTCTTCAGTGAGTGACAGGTAAATCCAGAGGTTATCTGTTGTTTAGGTCACTCACAGTTGCTCATGGGTTAGACCTTACAAATCTTGCGGGGAAAAAAAGTATTTTTTTATGGAAATGAAAGCATTGCTACATACTGTGAACGAAAGAGAATTATTTGAAGACATGAAGTATATAGTAAGAACTCCTAGGACTTTGGGGTTGTTGGCACCTGTCTGTCTGCACAGACATAATCTGATAGTTCCAGGTAAACCACACAGTGTTTAGAAATTGGGAAAAAGTGATGAATTTCAGCAAGCTCCTTCTGAGCTGTCAATGGACCAATGTACCCCTGAATGATTTAAGAAGTTCTGTGCTTCTCCAAGCATTGCCTTGGAGCCAGAAGGTATATAAAACTAGCTGCCAAGATTGGCAACTGGTGAAAGATTGTTTAATTCTCTCATTTAAGAACACGGTACCCAAGGTAACTGAATTCAATTCATTTTCTGATGCAGTAATATCAGCCATATAGGAGGTTCTTGATTCCACTAGCCGGCAGGGTTGCTGTTGTGATATTTTTTTAGCTACCTTACTGAAGGCTAATTTACCTGTCAATAAAAACTAAACCCAAATCCCAGTGGAGATTCTTATTATGGTGTCCCTGACCTTTACTGATGGGAAATTAGCAGAAAGAACTGAGTTCTGCTAATGGGAGCACTGGTAAACACTCTACATACACAACATTCCAGCAGTGTTAATTACATTTCCCAAATACTTTTCATCTTAAAATGGAAGCAACAGAAAGTATGGCAATATAATTAATGCATTTTCTTGCGGTGAAAGTCAACATTTTTGTTCATTTAATAATGCAACATACAATATCTTCCTTTTCTAATGAAAAATTTTGCAGCCTTTGTGTAACCTTAATATTACTTTCATTGGGCAGAAGTAAACACTGACATCTCCTGGTAGACAAAAGAAATTATGTATTTTCCCCTTTAGTGAGCATCCTTTTCCTAGTTTAGAAGATGATGTAAAGCACGCACAGCACATGTAAGGAAGTGTCGTAGGTGGAAAAATCCTTTCCAGAATTAGTGTGGTAATTTAGAAGTGAAACTCAAGAGATGTTTACTCTGGACAAGTAATAAGTATCATTTCTCCCCCATTTTAAGAGAAAAAAACTTCCTGCTTATGTATTAATGATTTGATTTACAAACTCTGTAGCCATCAGACTGCATGAAAGGCTGGCGTTCACACCTAGCTGAGTACGTCACACAGCTCCAGCTGAATGGTAGTGCATGCTGCAAGGGAATCCATACCTAGTGCACTCCGTAGAGGCTCCCTTAATAGACAATACCATCATGATCTCATCATGAGGGATTAAAGATCCAGATCACAATGTTGTTTGGGATAGCACAGGTATCTAGGTCGTAGCATGTATCCTTCTGAAACCTATCAGGAGTGACTTCATGGATGTTTGAGTTGAAACGAATCTCCAGTGTGGACGCAATGACAAGAGATGGCATATTAGGCCATGGCTTGTGTCAACTTCTTTCTGTAAACTACAATAGCAACAACAGCTGAAGATAGGCAAAATTTATCAATGGAAAGGTAATTTCTATCGATCACAGAAGTGGCAGTATTAGCATGGCACAACTTTATGCTATGATCTGGGGAACCTCTACTCCTCCTGAAGCTGCTCGGCATTTCAGGACCATTGATCAGAGAAGTCAATTATTTTGAAAATACGTGAGAACTTTGGACTTTCTACTTCAGTTTTTGGTATTGCAAAGTTTACAGCTTTCCATGTGACTATTTAATGTAGCAATACTGTGACTAATGGGTCAAGGCACTGATGTTGTGTTCTTGTTTTGCTATGTTCTTCCCATCTCCCCAGCAAAGGAACTCTGCTTACCTCTCTGCTGTTGTTGTTTTAGGCTCTTTGGCCAAGATGGCCTCTGCGCCTCCTGCGACAAGCGAATCCGGGCTTACGAGATGACCATGCGGGTGAAGGACAAAGTGTATCACCTTGAATGCTTCAAATGTGCTGCTTGCCAGAAACATTTCTGTGTTGGGGACAGATACCTCCTCATCAACTCGGACATAGTGTGTGAACAGGACATCTATGAGTGGACTAAGATAAATGGAATGATCTAGCAAAGACATGGCCTCATAGCCTGTAAAAGACATCTGGTGGGTGACACCAGTGCATAGCTGCGGTGAGGAGACTATCACCTGAGCTATGGGCTTTGTCTAAAATGGGGGCAAAATACCACGGAGTCGGCCCTTTGCAGGCAGTGCTACACAGAATCTAAACTACATATAGGTGAAGAAGGGAGACCGAAGCAATAGTAGATAGACTGACTTCTATTAATGAGGGAGTATAACTTGTAACAGTAACTGACATCAACCATCTAGGTGAGAGCTGGGGAATGAACACAATGTGATAATGAATTCTTGTAACTGGACAGAGTAGGGACTTCCGTAAAGAGATGTTATGGCTTTGTCACCTGCAGACAAGGAGTGTACAATTGAATTTTCCTCTTGTTTTTGTTACTGAGTTTAGACAACAGCTCCTAATGCAGACTTGAGGAAATACACTGTAAGAAAACGGCCATCACTTACGTGGTCATTCTATATGGCCTTACGCTTTGGGTAGGAGAGAAAGCAGGAAGAGGGTAGGGGTTATTTTTGCATGGATTTTTTTTTTCCTCTGAGTATGAACAGTGCATCCTCTAGTCCCACTCTTTAAAAAAATTCTGCTGAATAGTTGTTTTCAGGCACTGCTGTTTCAAGATGAGATGTTCCACAGATCATTTCTATACAAATATAAATCTAAAGAGTTGTTCAACTATTTTATTAACTTAGATTACATTGATAAAATATTTGTTGTGTGTAGTAAGATTCTGCAGCTTTAATAAAAATAACAGAAGATTTGAGTCTTGTTCTTTTTTTTTTTTTTTGAGTTGGGTTGGAGTTTTGTTTGTATTATTTATTTTTTGTAGCAGGGTTTCTACACTTTGTCTACAGCTGATGCCTGCTGGATCCACTTAACGTTGCGTTTCAAAGCAGTAATGTGAGAACACTGAGGTCTCTGTAAACCTTGTAGGGTTCTTCATGGTAAGGAGAAATTAGATAGTGTTGTAGGAGAAATTAGATAGTGGTGTGTGACACTGAGGCTCTTTGGTGTTTATGAGAGTGTTTTGAGGTTTGCAGCCCACAGAGGAATACATTTGGGTGTTACATTGCAACCAAGACAGAGCCTATCTGATCTCAGAGGACATCGTGTAAGATTAGGGTCTCCTACAACGGTTGCTCTTCCTGATTTTGCTCTAGATTATTGAATCCAGTAAAACATCACTAGAGTTAATCCATACTTGCTAGTATTTACAAAGAATTAAGTTCATAGCCTTTCCTGCAAAGACTGTTGTCACTTGGTTCTTAAGCAAAAGGAAGTTTCTTACCATTGTAGTAATAAGAACATGAGAAGTATGCCTGGTCAGGCAAAAGTGGACATTTGGTATTTTGGTCTCACGGAGACAAGCAGTGGGCTCAAGCGTTATGGTTTAACCCCATTTGGCAACTGAGCACCACACAGCCGCTTACTCACTCCCCTCTAATGGGATGGGGGAGAGAATTGGAAGGGTAAAAGTAAGAAAACTCCTGTGCTAAGACAAAAACAGTTTAATAGGCAAAGCGAAAAAGGGTGCACACAAGCAAAGCAAAACAAGGAATTCATTCAGCATTCCCATCGACAGGCAGCTGTTTCCATCTCCAGGAAAGGAGGGCTCCATCAACGTGTAACAGTTACTTGGGAAGACAAACATTATCACTCTGAACACAGGTCCCCCTTCCTCCTTCTTCCCCCAGTTTTATAGGCTGAGCAAGACATCATATGGTCTGGAATATCATTTTGGTCAGGTGGGGTCAGCTGTCCCTGCTATGTCCCGTCCCAACTTCTTGTGCACCCCCAGCCTACTTGCTGGTGGTGTGGTATGAGAAGCAGCAAAGCCCTTGACTCTGTGTAAACACTACTCAGAAAACATCCCTGTGTTAACAGCATTTCCAGCGTGTGGAATGAGATGAGATGCTAAAGGATTTCTCATCCAAGTGGCAGTATTAACCAATGACAACATTTTGCATTTTACAATGGATATTCTGAGAGCTCTTTTTTTCTTGCTTTCATTGTCAGAACTAGCACTGGGGGCAAAATCTTTAAATCTCACTACCAGTGAAGTTGGAAACTATACGCAGGACATAATGAGACCATGCTTGAAAAGTACAGTTTGAGGGTTACCTGATTTAACTCTTCTCCAGTGATATGCTGACCTCTGGAGGCCATAGGCAGCTGGTATAATTACCATTCTTAGCCTAAAATGTATCCCTACCAGCACAGTCAAGCAAGCTACATACCCAAGGAAAATACAGTTATCATCTCACTTCATCTTCAGTGGCTCCTTGCAAATATTCTGTCCAGCTAGAGATGAAGACCCACCAGGATGCTCACACAGGGTGGGGGTGCACAATTGTTCTTCAGGTTGGTGTGAGGGAGCTCTGTATATGCAGTGAGCTCTGCACCACCACACAAGGTAGGACCAAGAGCTTCGTGGAAGATGCTTTTAGAGCTTTCCAGGTCATCATGCCCTGCCATGTCGTTGCCATGTCCCTCTCAGAGCACCTCTTCTTTCACCCGTTCTCCTTTTCCCCAAAAAAGATACCTTGATAGCAGGACAGAGGAGTGCTTACAGCTTCATGAACATGGCAAGAAAATTTTGCAGATGATGGCAATCAGCTATAAAGCTGATTTTTCTGTAGTCACGTGCTAATGATGGAGATGAACAGTTTTCAAAGGGAGTGTTGTACACTGGAGACACTGGGATTCGTCTCCATCCCATGGTGCTGACGGGTCTCTGCACAAAGACCATGTGTTTCAGATCACAGGTAGTAATCTGCTGATAGTCCCAACCATGTGACGGGCAGCGGGAGATAAAATGTTCTTCCCTTTGACAAAGTAAACCGTGATTTTGACTTTTCAGAATTGCTACAAAGAGGTTTTGTGCCACACCCTGATCTCATATAGCATGGTGGTGTAACTGACTCTAAAATAACTGCGATCACAGAGTTGAACCAGCATAACGATAGCATCAATTTGGTCAGAATCACTACAGGTAAGAGTTTTGACACTTGTTCCCTAAACCCTTTCCAGTGTAATTTTTAACCTTACTCAGGCATGCTACAGGGCTGATCTCCATGATTCCACCTCACAGAGAGGTTAGACTGAAAATTTAGTTTAAGGGGCCTTGTTAACATGTTGGCTGAGACTAGGTAAGAGTGTCAGTAGTTCAGGGAGGCCTTGTGGTTTTGCACTAATGAGAGCATGATCCATACTTCGTTCCCACCTCAGAAAGCATTTCCTGTGTGACTTTTGGCAAGGTAGTTAAATATTCTGCTTCTCAGTTGCCCACCTGTAAAATGGAGATATTATCACTTATTCTGTAAAATATCATATAATGTATATTCTAATGGAAATACACTCATTATTTTCTGTAGTGTATCATTTACATAGGAAAATACGTTTTAAAACCTAAATGAATATATTTATAAAGGAAGGATGGTGCAGGTTCCACAGTGGATATTCTTATTTTGTTGTAAGATTACCAGTTTTATCTAGTCTATATAACTTCAGAAAGGGCTTAAACTGAACTGGGAAATGACAGCTTGTGTCAGAAGAAAAGCCTCCACTTGAGCATGAGTATTACTCTGCATATAATTATATATATACTATGCCATACATATGTGTGTATATATATATATATATATATATATATATATATATATAGTATTACTCTATATATAATTATACCAGTCTGCTGGTGGACTTTTCCCCACCAAATTCCTAACTCTTACTCTCCATATTCAGGAGGACTGAGAACAGATTTCTCTGGGAATTAGTGTAACCAACACTTCACCTCCATTCTCACCTTAAGTAGATAAGGACTACCCTGAAATCACAAGAAAATAAAATGTTCCAAAAACAATGGCAAAAATAAAAGCAAAGATGATTTAAAGGCATAGGCAAAAAGCACAATAAACTGAATATTACTTCATCAACTGATATTCAAATGCATTGTCCTTTACATGTTTTCAGTATCTGCAGTATTCTAAAAGGCGTATCATACTTCAAGATTTCCCTTCTTTGTCCCCATTATTCAATGTCATGGTAGGAAGATGAGAGCATTACCATTGATATCAGTTTTTTAATTCCATGCCCTTGAATAAGGGCAATAAGAACCCTGCATAATAGAGTTTTCAGCGGAGAGAGTAAATGGGAATCGGTTGTTAATTCAATACGGGATACAGAAGCTGTCTCTCCCACCTCTTTTTCTCAAGGTAATACTGTGCCTCCAATTGTCATTATACCCAAGAATCAAATTATTTGAATTCTGGACACATCAGCACAAAACTGAAGACTCCCTGCCAATTTCGCAGCCTGCTTGGAAGAGAACATCACAGAGCATCACTCATTTATACGCCTGTCATCCTGAGACTGTAAATTCAGAAAACAAGAAGCCCTCATGTGCCGCACTTTAACATGTCTTTCTGGTCCTGAATCACACCCCCCACCCCCTACCCCCCCTTACCATTCCATACAAGGTAACATTTTATCTCTGATAGGCAAAGCTTTCAAGCAACTGCCAGAGTGAGTATAGACTCGGTATGGCCTGAATGTGAATTGAAAATGAGGCTATTACATATATTAATTGATAACAGTTACTTGTAACTTTGAAGGAGATCCATGACACTTCGAAAAATAATCTATAAAGATTGTTGTTGCTCTAAAAAGACAGTGCAGCATCAGCTTATTTCACGTGCAGTATGTTCATCTCTTTTATAGAGCTTATTGCACTGCAGCCAAAGGAAATTTCAATGGCCACTGGAAAAAATTATCTATTCTTCTGTCCCATGACAAAAAAGAAACCATAAAATTACATAGGAGAGATTGAGATGTGATATCAGAAAACATTTAAGGAACTATAATTAAATTAGGATTCAGAAGTCTGTGAAGGAGGAGATTAAACTGGCAAGAAGTTGAACCTTGTTTGAAGCAACTTGTTCCCTCCTGCTGTGGGTTGTTTTGTACCGGGCTAATGAGAAGGCACATCTCCGAAAGGTTCCTAATAGACAGCAGATCTCTGATGGTTAATTAATAAACATACTGTGCAGGAGTATACCATGTGCTGTTTAACCCTTCTCAAGTGCCTTACAAGCATTAACGTATCACTCTCTCCTTTTTTAAGCTGCAAGCCCTGCTCTATAGGTGGGTAAACTGAGGCACAAAATAAACATGACCTGCTTAAAAATCACACAATAACTCAGCCAAACTTCTGTGAGAGCAGAAGTTACATCTCTTGGCTTGAGTGTGACCATTCGACCACAAATCATTTGGCATCACTGACAAAGCAGGTATGGGTACCACCTGCTGACCTATCTGACAATGTGGATCTCACATACACTCTGAATGTCAGAGACCAGTCTCAAATAGCATTTTATATGAAGACTTCCTATGAATTATGCCTGACATCCCTCTGTGCATGACAGACAATCCAGTATAAAAAGCTCAGCCATGTTTGTGAAATCCGGGTTTAACAGCCCACCGGGACATTTGGGCATGGGTGGTAAAAACCCATGAACTTCAGCTAAAACAAATGCACTTCATTACATCTATGGCTTATTCTTCAAATACAGACAGCGTGCCACCATTTCACTCTCTGTAGCAATACTCAAGCAATGCCTGAAGGACCCTTAAACCCCTTACCTGTGTTCTTCGCCAACAGAAAAGGGATGATCAAAATGCTCCTGTTAAACTGTTTCCCTATAAAAATTTAGTTTTCAAGTAGAAGAGTGTATTCGTAACCAACTGACAATCCTCATATTAGTGAAATACTGTATAATGGCTCCTGCTCTCTGTGTAGTGTCCACAACATAGGATGTCTGTGACAAGATGTATTACCCCTTTCTGTGTCAGTAGGTTTGGATGCTTATTAGTATAGGCAGTAGCTTTTCAGCCATAACAGCTGAGCCCTCGACTTCAGTCTCCAGCCTTCTGACTTTTTTAGACCCTTGGTTCTGGACTGGGATTAGGGGTTTGGTTTTCTTCTCCCCTCAGATATATGTTTTGCATCACGTATCAGCTAATTTCACCAATGTATTTCACAACACCTGCAAACTGCTTTTGAGATACAGATGATCTATTTATTTACATTTATTTTAAAGAGATCATCACAATAAAACCAAAATTCCTCTACAATAAAACAGTCTTCAGTCTGACAACATCCTGAAGCATCTCGACAGCTACCCAAAACAGTACTTAGATATCATGTTGATATCTCATTTAAAAGATCTAAGACCTGCAATCATCAATCTAAGGATGCTTTGCAACACCAGAAAATTCCCAGTCAGCTCATAAGATAAGGCTCCATCACAACTTGGTTATGGCTTTTTTGCAGTTGGTAGGTGCAAGCAAGCACCGAACGAGCTGTGGTGCAGTTGCCCTGGAATTCTTGGAGCTGGACCAGCAGTGAGTTTGACCCAACATGTACGAGAAGCGTGTTGTTCAGCTGATAAGGAAACTGAGAATGTGCATCAGCAAATACAGTTTGTTTATCCTGTAATAACTGATTTTGAGTCGTACAAGCAAAAAGAGGCCAGGTCTGCATTAGACAGATAAGAGCTCTGACCAAAAGGACGACCAAAGGTCACACCAAGCCTCCTGGAAACTTCAAAAGAGAAGCCTTTGGTGGGAATGGATGACTAAGGGAATTGCAGAGGGCTTCTGGAGTCTTTTATCTTTGTGCTACCTCTTCAAATCCAGCTCAACACTTCAGTTATTTATTGTTGCCATATTCTGATGAATGTATGCTGGGCTCAGCCTTGTTCCTACTGCACAGGTGTTTGTAGCCAAAAAACCTCACTGCAGCATCTGTGGCTAACTGGCTGCCTCATTAACAATCTCAGCTAATGACCTAAAGGAAGTGTGTAGAGTTGAAGAGTGAGATGCTACTCTGGTTCGTACACACACAGTTTTTTAGGTCAGGAAAAACTTACCAGCAGCAGAATTTTCTCTAAGGGTGCTCTATTATTTTCCATGTCCCTTGAGTAAAGAAAGACCTTCTGAGCTCCCACACAAAACAACCAGGGTCCAGGTTTCCACAAGATTGTGAAATATTCCTCCAATCCTTGCTTTCAGCAGTGTCTTTCAGACATCCCTTAGGCCACAAATTCCTTCCATTGCATCAGGAATCACACACAGTGAAAATGCTGTTAAGAGCATGGCATTGTAAATATTCCTGAGGGTTTATTACTGCCTTTTTGACCAAGTTAAATTTGACATTAGCAATCTTGGTCTCCTGTGAACTTTGCCAGTGCTATTGTCTGTCAGTACTAACCCAGCACCCAGAACTGTATACGTACAAAACCTGAAAGCAGGTATTAGCATTGCTGGCCTGTGAGGAGGACAGCTACTGATTATCCACTGCACTGAGTTTCTTTTCTACACTATCTTCTTAATTTAATGTGTTAGCTCTTGGACACAAGAATCATGCCTTTCTATGATATTCACGCTCTGTAAAGTAAGTAAACTTTATTTTTGATGCTTTCACAGGTTAATGTTTACATTTGTAGCAGTACCTTATATTTGATTTACGTGAAAGAGGATTATATGGAAGGAAAACCACCTCTGAGCTAAGCAGCCCTGGGAAAGGATAGAACTTGTGTATGCCAGTTTGTGTCAACATGGAATCTTTCATCTGAAGAAGAAAGCCCAGTCTGTTAAAATTGCTCTCTAAGTCCAAACCCTACAAGCATACATAAATATTTTAGACCCATTTCAGAGTTAAGAAGCTTAGGCAAAAAGGTTTGCTAATAAAAAAAAGACAAGCCTGAAGCCACAGAGCACCTTGACTCAGAGCTGTGCCATGCAAGATAGGGAAAGACCGGTGGTGGCTTTGTGACAACCTTAGGCGACTGATCTAGACAAGAGCATCCATGTAGTGCCATCTAACAATTCCATATACACCAGCCATGGTTATATTGCCACACTGCTCCTTCCCTAGCTCTGCATCAGGACCCACAGGGGTCAGAGGCATGAGGGCATGAGGCCCAAATTCATCTTACAACCTTCCACGCGGAGGGACCTGTCTGGATTACTGCACATGGTGTACCTCATAGGTTCCAAAAAGGTGAAAGCTGGGAGCAGACTCCAGCTACAGTTGCCTAGAGTCTTTCACTGTAACCACTAAATAAAGTCCTTCGGTAGAATACTTGGTGACTCCTTTGACTGCATTTAACCTTGGAGCTGTCACGGCTAATTTACCATCATGCGAGAGATTCAAGAGGGGCGAGGCTGTTGGCTGTCTCTGTGTGGCAGTACAGGGAGGGGCATTTTTCTTTTAAATGATTGTTTCGTTCTGTCAAAAGGCAGCTTGAAGCTGTATTCTGACAGATATCCCATTTGTTACTAAAATGTCCAACAAGGTCCTATGTAATATTCAGTTTATTCACGTACACATTTCACTCAAGTTCTGGCTCTGATCCCTTTATCCCCTGCCTGTCATATTTCAAATCTCATCTGAGATTCACTCCTGTGAAGCCTGAAAAAGTGATTTGGTTATCAGTTCATACATAAATCCCCCACCTCTCAAAGGACTGCTGAACTACCTGTACATGTTTGTGATTCACTGCAGTCACTGCAGGATCATACAGCTCCCATTTTTGACTTCTTTAACTAACTCCTTCCATGCTATTTATTACATCTACTCATTGTGTGTAAATTGGTTAATTTTAGACGATCAGATTTCCAAGCAAAGGTCATTGCCTACTTGTTCCGATGAAGCCCTGACCTTATTGTATCTTTGCTACAGTAGAGAACAAAACCAATAATGATAGTATGGCAATACAGATTTTCTGGACCTCTTTCTTCCTACCAATTCCCCAAGCTGTCTGCTCCTCTCCGAGTCTCAGCCCATTTATTACTGTCCATTTAGAGCACTAAGAAGCTGAGCTTGTGAAGCGTAGACCATCCCCTAAGTCTTAGTGCATTAAGTGAATTTCAAGGGGCGCTCAGCACCCAGTAGTAAAGATCCATAGTGTATTGTTCATCAGATTTTCAGTAAATAAAAATAAATGATGCTAAAAGCCTCATCATCTTTCAAGGATTAAACGTGAGATGTGTGAAGCCATCTGAGAAATTTTCAACCTTAGGAATACCTCTGATACATTTAGCCATTTGGGCTGTAACGCTGGTGGTAGCAGAATACAAACTACGCTCTGTTATTAAAGTGGAAAAGAACCTTTATGTCTAGACTGAGCTGGAAAAACGCCGCGGTAACTTACCTGCTTCCACAGTCCGGGCAGCAGCTGCCAGTTATTTGATGGAGAACGCAAAGCCTGCTCTGCGTAAAACATCTAAATGCTACTGCTTTAAGTGCTTTTTGTTTGCTTTTGGATTTTTTTGTGGGGGAGGCTGTGTGTGTGTGTGTTTAATTCGTATTTTGCACATTTTTTCAGGAACAGCTATTTCTCCTTTACTGTGTATTCATTGTAATTCTTAGGGTATCCATTAGGAAAGTAAGATGACAGCTCTTTGACACACACTTGAGGAGCCCCAAGTCTACCTGATGTGGCTATTTAATGTTTTCCGACTAGCTCCTACAGAACTAGGGGTCACCCCGTCTCCATCCTCATCAGCCCCTGAGTAACACTGGTCCTTGATACATTCACCCACACTGCAATCACCCCAGCTGCTGGGAAGACTGCCCATTACCCCTCAGAAAAGAGACAGATGTAGAAACCTGGAGAGCTGTGTATGTGCAACGATCCTCGCTCACTCGCTGTCGTGTCAGTGACGGCAGAAACTGAAACGTGAACTCACTTCCCTGGCAGTTTAAGCTCACACTTGTTTTGGAAGGGCAGCAGGTAAGAACGAGTACAGTGGTATGAAGGTTTGGAGACATTTATGCTCACTGGCCATTTGGGGCAGGTATGGTTATGAATTTAATAGCAATTAGGAACTTTTGAAAGGTGATGTTACACATCACCCCTTGTTGGAATGGAAGATGATCACTGCGATACGTGATTATCAAAATTGGATAGTTTAATAAATTGTTATGTTTTCTGCTTCCTTAGCAAAATCATGAAGACACCTTTCTAATTCTTTTTGTATTTTTTTTTTCCTGCTACAGTTTCTACTTTGTTCTCAAATCTTGATTATTTTGCTTCCTTTTCACCCACTGAATCATTTGAATTCCTATTTCCAAAACTCCAGAAGTGTTTGAGTTGTTCAAGGTAACACATGCTTTATGTCACGCATAAAGGGTAACATACACAGGAAGCATAGCAGAGATATTTTTTTAGTCTGTCACCTCTTGGTTTTCTAACTTTTTCACTCTGTATGATGTTTCATACTGCTCTGACAGGCAGAAGTTATTTAGTGCTGTGAGCTGTCATTCAAAATGCAAAGTAAAATTCAGACAGTGACATGGCGTTATACCAATAATAGAGGGATTTAAACAGCAAAATGGGAGCAAACAGCATATGGGAAAGAAAGGTAAAGAAGGAATTCGAGAAATAATAAATACAGACTGTAGTTTGTACAATTTTATGAAATATCTAACTTGGCTGTTAGAGGGACGAAATCCTCCCCAAAATACACACACATCACATAGAACGTAATGTCTCATGTGAATTTACAGGGAATTACAGCAAGTCAAACAGAGCACAACAGAGGCAGGTGAAGATGGATTCAGCCATTGGTGATACGGAAGAGTTCGAGTAAGTTTTCGAAAGGAGAACAGAAAATGTCACAAGGGAAAAGAAGTCCCCTCCAGACAATACTAGAAAATGAAATGCAGATTTTAATTATTTTCAAAAAAAAAAGGTAACTTAGAATTGACAACCAAAACAAGCTTTAGCACTAAGCAAGTACTAGAAACGATACTATCTAGGCTTTGGGCCTGCCTTGGGCAAAGCCTGACAGAAATAAAGAATTCTGTAGCTTCTCTTAGTTCTGTATTGTTAGACTTTCATGGACCACAAAACCAAGAACAAACACAAATATAATAGCATTTTAGTAACATTTTAAATACACTTTAACTATTCTATTTTTTTCCCCACAGAGAACTTTACAATTATACAAATTATAAAGGACAAAAATCTCCGCAACAGCTAGGAAAAACGCAGTCGTGTAACAACTACCTCATTCCTTTTCAGTTCTTAGACTCATGTTCCTAGGACAATCAACTGTTTCAGTGACATACCACTGGTACCTGAAGAAGAAGAGAGAAAAAGTGATTACTAGTGTAAAATCGTGCAGTAGAAACAATTCCTTCTTTCACATAAGAATATTTAACTCACTAAAAGTGAGGGACATCAAAAGAGTACTTTCTGGTTTTTTCTGCAGCTGTCACACCTCATTTTTGTCATATCAAATGTGATCTATTTAATATTTATCTACCTCAGAGGATGCTTGTGAAGCTTAGTTCAGTGTCCATGAAATGCTCTGGGATTCTTAGTTTTACAGGGCTATAGCATTAGAGGTTATTTTGTGGCTATACTATCTAATAGTTACTTTTGCTGAGCAAACCAATCTTACATGTTGAGCTTGAAATGTTTCACCTGCAATCTTGGGTCTGACACACTTTCACATAGCTCGAGATTTTTGCGGAGTAGCTGATGGCCAGAAGCTGGTGGGTCTGTGGTCTGTGGCTCGGGAGAGGACGTGGCTATGAGTTTGGGTTCCAGAGGTTCCAGCAGCGACCCTTGGCGATGCAGCCCTAAGACACTGGGTTTCTTCACACAGACCTGGGAGTTTGACAGCACAAGACCTCAGTTTGGCAAAAATTTCCAGACTCCTATTGCAAACCACGATTCACAATCCTCCCTGAAGGTCTTAGAGGAAATCAGTTCAAGGGACAGCGTTCTGAAAAAGATGTTTTCCTGAAATTAATGAAAATGAGATGAAAATACGCTTTCTCTGAAAATATATTTCTTTTCAACAAAATGTGGGAAAAAGTTTAAAAAAATTTGGTACTTGCCTACATCCTCAAGATGCAATACATTTTTTGAGTGATATTGTTGTGGTTTAACCCCAGTCGACAATTAAGCACCACACAGCTGCTTGCTCACCTCTGCCCTCCCCCAGTGGGATGGGGCAGATAATTGGAGGAAAAGGTAAGAAAACTCATCGGCTGAGATAGGAACAGTTTAATAATTGAAAATAAATGAAATAAAATAATTATACTATTACTGCTACTACTAATAGTAGTGGAAAAGAATACTACAGATTATAAAATGTAATTAAAAGGAAAACAACAATGAAAACAACCCCAAGTGATACAACTGCTCACCACCTGTCATCTGACACCCAGCCAGTCCACAAAGCAGCGAGAGCCAGAGAACAAGAGCCTCCCAGCCAACACCCTCCAACTTTTACACTGAGCATGACTTTTTATGGCATGAAATATACCTCTGGACAGTTTGGGTCAGCTGTCCTGGTTTTGTCTCCTCCCAGCTTGCAGAGAAGCTGGGAACACAGGTGCAGCATGAGAAACTGAAAAAGTCTTTGGCTTGATATAAACATTGCTTGGCAACAACTAAAAACATCAGTATGTCATCAACATTCTTCTCAGCACAAATCCAAAACACAGCCTCATACTAAAAACATCAGTCTGTTACCAACGTTCTTCTCAGCACAAATTCAAAACATGGTCTCCTACCAGCTACTGTGAAAAACAACTCTATGCCAGCCAAAGCCAGCAGTTATTCACCTTGGTAAGTTTATTTTCCCAACTATACGTGCCATTACCTTTCTAATTTCAGTCTTAGCGAATTGGAATCACCCATCAGAACCAGCTGACAGAGGCAGATGATCAGAATGGGTTTGTCTTTGTCTTGCAGTGCTATTCTAACATTAACTCTTGCACCTTTAGTAAACAGAAAGCTACAAAGCCATTGCAAACAATTTGATGTTGGAAGTAGTCAGTACCCTCATCTTCCAGGGATGTCCATGGTCTGATCCTATCAGGACACACCCACGCAAAGATTTGGTGGTCCAAGTACTCCTGAACGCAAATTATTTCCTGTTTCAGGAAAGCAAATTAAGAAGCTTGATCTCTTAATACTCCTTAAAAGCCAAGTATGGCTTTCTGCCCCGGAGTGCCTGAAATGTTGACAAGACGGGCTCCAGCCAGTCAGTTGCCTGAGCACAGGAGCAAGACACCATCTGGCACGCTTTAGGGTGACAGGGACACCTGGCTCGCAGATGGCCATGCACCGGTGAGGCCTGTGCTGTGACCGGCACAGAGGCTGAAGGCTCGATGGCTTGAGGCTGAAGGCTGCTGGGGGGCAGCTCTCCCAGCACGGGGCCTCTGCCTCATGCCTTCTGTGAGACAAGCGCTCCCAGGGGACACGTTTAACCGCAGAGGTGGCACTGCGGGTTGCAGACGGGCGTCTGCCCGGCTTCGCCGCTGCTCGGGGCACTTCCACGGGGGCAGCATGGGGATGCGGCCTACCTGCAGGCTCGGCTCCCGCTGAGCCAGGGCGCGACAGCGGACGGCGGAGTAAGGGGCCGCCGCTTTGGGAGCGAGCGGGAAGCCCGCGGCCGGCAGGGGGCGGGGCGTCCGTCCCGCCCCGTCACCCCCCTCGCCCCGGCGGCTGACAACGACCCGGCGCGAGGGGCGGGAGCGTCTTTGCAGCGGGCGGCGGAGCCGCGGGACGGTTCGCAAGATGGCGGCGCCCCTGGATATGGAGCCGCCAGCCCTCAGCCTGGAGCTGCTGCCAACAGACCCGTTACTGCTCATCCTCAGCTTCCTCGACTACCGGGATCTGATGAGGTAAGGGCAGGGCTCGGGGCTCCACTGGATCCACCTGAGCCGCTCTGCCAGGGGAAGGGCAGGGCTGAGTCCGGCCTCGGCGCAGAGGGGCAGGGGAGCGGAGCGCGCGCTGGGGTCAGCGCTGGCGGCGAGGCCCGTGGGCGGCGAGGCCCGTGGGCGGCAGCCTGCCGCGCTGGGACCTGCCGGCAGCTCGGGCTTGCACCACTTCCCGGTGCGCGGATCGCTGCGCCAGCGAACAGGGCAGGGGGAGCGGGCTGGGGGGGCTGCTGCAGGCACAGCAGGCACAGCAGGCACAGCAGGCACAGCAGGCACAGCAGGCACAGCAGGCACAGCAGGCACAGCGCTCCTGGAGCGCTCGCTGCTGTCTAGGGAAGGAGGTTGGCTTGTTCTGCAGGAACTGGTGTGTGGAGGACGTGTTCTAGAGCGCTGTTCTCTTCCAGAAACGGGGCGATCTTAGTTCCCTTCCCCCCCTCCTTTTTTTGTTTTTTAAGCAGAATGGAATGTTCCCTGCTTTTCTCTCCCACATTGTGTGTTGGTTTTGTTTGTAGCTAAATTACAGTTTAGAGATGCACTAATAACTGCATTTGTGAAATCAGAAATTCTCCGAAACTGTTGCAAACAAAGGGTGGGCCTGTTGACAGTAGATATATTCAGTTTGCACGAGCTGTTTGAGGAACACCAAACGAAACTAAATAGGACTTTTCAGGCAAAAAAAGGTGAATGAAAGTTGCAAATTCCTCTTGGACACTTTACTAGATGTCTGAAGAGTTACGAGTCCTAGAATGAAGGTAGGTTTTTAGCTAAACCTTACAAGCACTGGTGGTGATTGAAATCAGTGTGTAATCAAGAGAGGGAGAAATAGGTATGAATGAAATGGAATATTACCAAAATGATCTCTGTGGGGTTTTTTTCCCTGTAAATATTAATCTAGAAAGCTGAAGGCATCAGGGAGAGTCCTATTAGGATAACAGCAAAAGAGATTAAGCGTAAGCAAAAATTACAATTGTTACCAGTCTAGTATGGGGGATTTAATAGTAATTGCAAATGGTGTAGTAAAGGCACGACCTATTTTTGTTATATATTTGACAACATGAGATGGATTTTGCTGTGCAAGGACAATCCGTGCACTAAGGATTGCACACTGCAAACCTACAATGTGTAGGTTTCTTATAAATAAGGTCAATAATGGCAGTTTTGCCTACTGGCTGTTTGTAGTACTCAGAGTGCTAATTGGGAAAATCTCTAGCTTGCTCATTTTTGGTTTAGTGACATATATATACCCTGATCATTACAAACATTACATCTTCCCTAGTATTCCACAGGTTGGTTAACCTGGTGGTGGTCTTTAATTACATAAATATTTGGTCACCTGTCAGCTTTTCCATTATTTAATGAGAATGGCTTTAATTGCATCTTTGATCATGTTTGATGCCATGGTGACGTCTTCACCAGAACTTACAGTCTTGATTGATAAGGACCAATAGAACAGATTTCTGCAAGGACTTTGACTTTGGGATACTTCTGTTCTACCACACACCACCCCTACCTGCCCCCCACCCCACCTAAAGGAAAAAAAAAAAAATCATTATGTCCTGAATGAAATTCCTACATGGCCAAACGTCAAGGTTTGGAGTGAATGACATTACGTCTTTGGGTCATTGTGGGTGGGAGGGATAATGGCAGGGCATACAGGAGAATCACTTGACTTTGTTGAGGTTGGTTTTGAAATATGAATGCGTTTCTATTTAAACAGCTTATAATGGATGTTCAATGAAAGATTGAATTGAACAGATAAATATGAGTAATTCAGTAGTCCCAGTGCAAGATGTTTTCTCCAGTTCTTGGTTTTGGCTGATTTTACTTAAAAACAAGATTGAGAGGCATCTTTATTTCCGTATGTTCGTTTACACTGTTGGTCCTTCTTACTTACTGATTTCTGAACTACACGGGGCGGGGAAGAAAACCAACAAAAAACAGTAACTGGAAGCTTAACTTTGGTAACCTCGTTTGAGGTATCTAGGTGTTAATCGGAGCTATTAAAATGAACACATTAACTGTTAGAACAAACTACCAGAGCAAGTGATGTTGCCATATGTAAATTGGTGGTATCTTTTGGGAAGTTTCTTTAAAGTGTAACTGACAATTCAGCTCAAACACAGAAGAAAAAAGGTTTATTGTCTGGTGTTCAGGTTAGATTGAATGAGGCAATAATTTCTTTTAAATTCTATGAATCTTTGAATAACAATTGTTCCCTGTATCAATGCTTTGTGCATGTTCTTATTCGTATAAATACACTGAAATCTCTTGCTGTCAATACCAGTTGTACATTCCAGAAATGCTTTATAACTAAAAGTAGATGTGGGAACAGACTATTTAATGGCACCTCCATTGCTGCTTTTAAAGAACAAGTTGGCAGACGTTGGGAATATAGGTTAGCTTTTGCTATCTCGTTGCCTCAAGGAAGGTCAACAAATGATTTCTGAGGACAGTTTTGGACCTATATCATACAGGTTTTTTAATACTGCATTTGCAATAGTCCTGCATAGTTCAGGATATGATTATTTTAACTTACTGAAGTAGCAATGTTACCTGTAATGCAATGGCAAGGACTTACATATGGACTTCATTAGCATGAACTTGCAGTACTTGTACAAAGGATGATAGAGCTGGGCATTTTTCCTGTGTCTGTCTTTGTTTCTGATCAGAAAATTTGTTATTTAAACAACTTAGAGTGGAATGAAACTTTGTAATACTGTCAAACAGTATAGTTTCTGTAGCTCGCTATTTGAGCTTTCAGTAGTATGGAAACAGTGGAGACTGACAATCTAGATAAGAAAGTGATTTAAATCATCATAACTAGCTTGTGCTACTGGAATGCTTACCGCTGGTGGAGCAGAGTCACACCTGAATCTTTCAGACAATGTTTACTCATAGGTCTACAGGATGACCTGCTTTACAAAATTACTTAATTGCTGACAGTTCTGAGGGTGTGTAGAAAAGTAGTTCACGACTCATACAGCTGTAATGAAGACTTTTAACCATTGTAAGCACAGCTTTGTAAAGGACAGCTAACTAACTTTCAAACTCTGCATTTATTTCATTAGAATGCAATGTGTAATACACTGGTCAGTATTTATCCCTGGGTTTTTTTCCTACACTTGCAATTAAATTAATTATTTTTTATTTATAGTTGCTGCTACTTAAGTCGAAGATTAAATCAGCTATCAAGCCATGATCCGTTGTGGAAAAGACAGTGCAAGAAATACTGGCTTATTTCAGAGTAAGTGTTGGTTTAAGTCTTTTTCTATGAAAATAAGGCTTATGTTATTGTGCTGTCTGTTTATGTCCATGTTACTTCTAGTAACTCTAAGATTGAATTGGTATTCATCAGCTTCAAATCAATGAAAGGTTTGAGGTATCAAAATGTAAATTTCCTAAAAAAGCTTCATGAATGAAGTGTTAAAAAGTTTTATGGATGGGTGGGGGAGGGTGGTCCTGTTAATGCCCAGGCTGAAGGAGAAGGTGCAGTTTGATCTAATCAGTCACCAAAGAGGAAAGACACAGAGGAAAGTAGTATTCTGAGTGCTGTAATTATGAGGGGTCCAATTTGAATGGTCAAGAGTCGCCATGCCTAGAATCACAGAATAATTAAGGTTGGAAGAGACCTTTCAAGATCCTGTAGTCCAACTCCCCTGCTCATGCAGGGTCACCTAGAGCAGGTTGTCCAGGACCGTGTCCAGTCTCCTATCAATGGGCACTGAAGAAAACTGAGAAGAGTATGGCTCCACCTTTACTCCTTCCTGTCAGGTAATTGTACGCATTGATAAGATCCTCCTGAGCCTTCTCTGGGCAGAGGAGTTCCAGCTCTCTCAGCTTCTCCTCATATGAAAGATCATAATCATCTTTGAGGCCCTACACTGGACTTGTTCGCGTAAGCCCTTATCTTTCCTGTACTGAGGAGCCCAGAACTGGACACAGTACTCCAGATGTGGCCTCAGCAGTGCTGACTGAAGAGGAAGGATCCACTTCCCTTGACCTGCTGGCAATGCTTTCCCTATTGTGGCCTAGTATACTGTTGGCCTTTTTTGCTGCAAGGGTACATTGCTGGCTCATGGTCAGCTTGGTGTCTACCAAGGTTCCCAGGTTCTTTCCGGCAAAGCTGCTTTACAGCTGGTCAGCCCCAGCATGTACTGATGTCTGGGGTTACTCCTCTCTGGGTGCAAGACTTTGCATTTCCCCTTGTGGAACAGGATACTCTTCTCTGCCTTCTCTCTCAATGGCTGCACAACCATTGCTGTATCTACCACTCCCCACAGTTTTGTATCATCTGCAAACTTGCTGAGCTTCTACTGTTCCATCACCCAGGTCATTAATGAAGATATTTAATAGTATTAGCCCCAGTATTGAACCCTGGGGTACACCTAAAGTGACGTGCCTCCAGCTCATCACCCTTTGAGCCTGGTTGTTCAGCCAGTTTTCAGTCCACCTCACTATCTACTTACCAAACCCATGCTTTGTCAGCTTCTCTGTGTTGATATTAACAAAGAGACGGTGTCAAAAGCTTCACTAAATTTGAGGTAAACATTATCTGCTGTTCTCCCCTTGTTCATCAAGTGAGCCTTCCTCATTGTAGAAGGCTATCAGGTTGGTCAAGCATTATTTCCCCTTTATAACTCTATGTTGACTGTTCTTGATAATGTTCTTGTCTTTCACGTGTTTGGAAATACTTTCCAGGGGGATTTTCTCTTACCACTTTCCCAGGGAAGTCACATTGGGCTGTATAAAGAGTTCTACACATGTGGTTCTTGAGGAGGTGTGTTTTTTTAAAAAGCTCACTTGCTGTTCTGTTTGCTTGCATTGATGACAGGATGTCTGTTAAGTGGGAGCTAACTATAAAGGCATCAATCCACTTCTTTGCTAAAAAAGCGTATTTTTCCTCAAGAGCTGAGAGAGCTCATGGAGTTGACTGAAGTGAATTAGCAACCAGTTTTGTTACTGCTTATTCCCTCTTTGCATCTAAACAATATCTTTCTTTTTAGATTATAAATTGTGAAGAGTATTAACTACTTATGACTTCAGTGTTTGGTTCAGTATATTTTTTCAATTATTCAGGTTATGCAGGTGCACTTTGTATTACATGAACAAGCCTAAGGTGGCAGAACAGCTAGTGATGAGGAGTTAATATATACGCATAAGTGGGTGGAGGAGGTAATTTAGGAAGACATTTCCAAAGTTGTAGTTTTAATCTATATTATATCGTATGGACTGTATTAAAAATTAACAGCGGACAAAGTTGAATCCACAAAGATAAACATACTGTGCATAGTCTAATTATATAC
This sequence comes from Rhynochetos jubatus, assembly GCA_027574665.1. Lineage (NCBI taxonomy): Eukaryota > Metazoa > Chordata > Aves > Eurypygiformes > Rhynochetidae > Rhynochetos > Rhynochetos jubatus. Next base: position 20,017,622 of record CM050663.1, on the reverse strand, counting down.
AGCTTATGGACATATAACAACTTGTAAAATTCTGCCTTGAGATTGTCTGCATAAAAATCCTAAGTGATACTCTTAATAGAATCCATACTAGAAAGGAAAATCTGGTGGGGGGCAGGGAAGAAGGTAAGGAAATGAGAAGTTGGAACTGTGTAGCTGATGCTTTAGAAGAGGAACTTGGGGGGGTGTGTGTGTAGGGGGAAGGTGAGGGGGTTATAGAGCTTTACTAAGGATAACTGATTCTGGGGTTGGTTTCTGAGATGCTGGCTTCTCCATAGCCAAGAACAACTGAGTAATGAAGGCTGCAGGTAATTTCTACACATGACATTTGGAGGGTGAAAATACACTGAAACTTTTCTCACATGCTGAGACATAATTCACTTTGAGGTTTTTTTCTTTTAGCTCTTTGGTTTGATGTTAGTTTGTTTAACTGCTCAAATTAAATTTAATGTACTTTATTTTCCCCTCAACTCTTCTTCAAGAAGTAAGGTTCCTCTCTCCTTTTTAGAGCTAAAGAGATCTTAAAGCTGACGTGAAGAATTCTCAATTGTTACATTTTCATTTGGGAGTAAAAATCTTTATTAATCTTTTGCATTCAATGTGCTGATTGGAGTTTGAGGAGTTGGAATATATACTAACAGAGATGCAAGGGCTGCTATAATTTGGAGCCAAGCATCCTTTGTCAGATGTTAGTCAGCATCTTTTTGGCAGCCTGTCTCCCCATAGCCAGCTGAAGTGCATGTGAGGAGCACTGAATATGCAGAAATTCCCTAAGAAACTGGCTTTCCAGATGAGTGCCACAGAGTTCTCATTTAACTCTCTAGTTTACTCCTTAATCCTTCTTAATGAGTAAATAACAGAGTTTGTGACTAGTGCAGTAGATCAAAAAATGTGATTTTTTTTTTTAAGGTCTTCTCTGTATATTTCTCTGTATATGTGTGAAATGTCATGTGAGTTAGCAATGCACCAGTTTTAAATTTTAATAATAGACAACACTTTGTTGAAACAAATACTGTTTTGAAATTTTCCCCTGATACTATGTTTCCTAATTCTGTTCCAAGTTGCTTTGAACAGATACTGTAATTAATTATGTGTAGCTTCATGTGGCTCAAAGTGTTCCTGCCTTAATATTATGCATACTGTTTCTGCTAAATAACAAATATTCACTACTTGTCACTTAGAGAAGAAAAAAGTCAACGAAATCAGAGCTGGAAAGCCATCTTCATCAGTACCTACTCTGACCTAGGAAGATACATCCAATACTATGCTACATTGAAAAAAGCCTGGGATGACCTAGAGAAATACTTAGGGCAGCGGTGTCCTCGGATGATTGGTTCTTTGAAAGGTATGGTACAAAACCTGCTTTCTCCGGTAGGTTGGCTGATGCGACCTTGTCTGGTATGAAGCTTCATACTGCTTTCATCCTAGGTGTGTGCCTCAGTGGGAGTCCTGAAAGTCAAGTAGATGTGCTTTCTCTTCTCTGCTAGTAAACAAGTAAATCGGACCATATGTGTAGTCCTTGCCCATTTACTAGCAATCCATAGATCTCTGAAATTTTCACAAAAGAAATCGTTTGGTTTTTTTCTGGCAACCAGTCCGTCATCTTTATTGTGGATAATCAGGAAATGAATACACCTTTACTGCTTTTGTCTTTAGTTGCTCTAACTGATTTTCGTTTGTTTGTTTGTTATTATTTAGTTTAATAGTCCTATTACTTCAAGGACATGGGACCTGTTAGTGTGATTTTAGTTGTGAGATTTTCTTAAGACCCCATTAAAACTTTTAACACAAAAGCAGGCATTTTAAACTAAAGCCAAACAAAAAGTTATGTTTGATTTCTTTTTTTTTTCTGTAGGTTCCTCTAATGAAGGTAAATTAGTGGCTTAATAATAATTTTTTTAACACCACCCCCACCCCCCGAAAATATTTTTTCAATTTAAGTTTGTGTTTTAATACTTGGAGTACTTCTAGTGTTACGGTTCATAAGTCTTACACAGCAAGACATACAGGAAGTTTGGCTTTTCTGGTATAGGGACAAAATAGCTCTTACATTTTCAACCCTACTTCAGTCTTCTGTATGAAACTGACTGTTAGAGCAAGGTGTTTGGTTTAACATGATCTGTGAAATTAAGAGACATCTATAGACAATCGGTTTCCTGTGTGAATCTTGGATGTTTCTTGACTTGCTGGATAGTACCAGATTCTTAAGTTTTGTTAAGTATTTGTGAATAACAAAACATGGTTTGAACTTAATACTTACTGTTTTCTTTAAAAAAAATAATGTTACTTCTGAGTGTTAGTGAAGGAATGCCTTTTTAGGAAAAAGCGGAAAGGGTTATATGTAGCCCGAACTCTTGTGTAACACAAGCCGTAGTACTTGATGTAGATAGCCATGCCTTGGTTTCTGTAGCTTCCATACTGCTGTATCAAAAACACAGCAGTTGCGTCTAAGATAACCAGAACAACTGAGTTGTCGGTCAAATATTTTGTTAATGAGATGGAAAGTATCTGTGGTGGAGGGGGTGAAATGAACAGATTTTACTTTCAAAATCCTCCAAAGGAACTTGGTGCAATGAAGCCTCTCCTTGTCTAAATTTATTGTTGTCTTAGTGTAAAGTTATCAGTTTCCACAGTTGTATAGTGGTGACAAGTTTTAGCAGGAGCTCTGCCATACCTTACGCTTTTGTAATACCATTTGTTCAGGATCTTGTTTCAATGAACTGTTAAATTATGCCATATAAATAAAACTGCTAATGAATATGAAAAGGTTAAAAAAAAAAAAATCCCAAAAAACCCAACACCCCTGGATTTGAACAGATCAGAGAGGCCTCCCAGTCCATCTTGCTTAGAAGTGAGGGTGCAGAAACCCCCTGAAGTGTGTGCGTGGAGGTGTAAGGGTAGTTACTCCCCACACCTTCTGTTGATGATATGAAAATCCCCCTGTTAGAACCCATTTATTGCTTCAAATACCAGGTGAGTGGTGCCTGCAGCCAACATTTCGTTATTCCTGATTGGACTGAAAACTGGAAGAAGCAACCCTTAGAAAAGCAAAAAGAGTAAAATCAATATTGCCTGAAAGTTTTAACTGGGACTCAACTGATGGCAATGTTGTGGGGAAAAGGTTCATTTCACTTTATAAATACTTCATGCTTAAGTCAGATCTGTTGTGATTTTGTTGGGTGGAGACTGGTGCTGTACTAAGTAATCAGTTAATGTGATCAGCTTCCTTGCAGATTTATGTAGTATTCATTCTGTGCCACCTAGCATACAATAAAGTCACTGAATCTTGATTTGAGTCCGTGTTTGTTTGATCAAGGTACTTACAAATTTCATGCTTTGTATTTGAATTTTAGTGATTCTAAAGTAAAGACGGCTGTATCCCAAAGCTAACTGAACTTATCTTACTTTTGTTTGCCTGTTAATTCACTTTCTCTGAATTATAAGTGGCAAAATGCTTTGAAATTTATATTCCTTTTGTGATAATACAAACAAAAAAAAGATCCATAATGCTAAGGTGGCTGGAGTTACTTAAAGTTCTCTTTGACAGTTGAAAACATGCTGTTGTGTCTAGCATGTAGCTAGTTTTTGCCTTATTTCTAGCCATGCAGCTCTGATAAAATGATGTGAAATAAACTTTTGTGTTAAGACCTCTCCTTTAAATATTCCCCTTTGTCAGGAGTGGCATACTGGGCACTTGGGGATGGAGGAATGAAGCAGCATGAGATCTGAGATTTTCATAGGAGCAAGAGTTACTGATTTCCCCCTCTAAAACTGCCACTTAACACTCTCTTTCTTTTTGCACGCAGAGAGTGTGCGGGAGGAAGATCTAGATGCTGTGGAAGCACAAATAGGTTGCAAACTCCCTGATGACTATCGATGTTCATTTCGTATTCACAATGGACAGAAGCTAGTTGTTCCTGGGTAAGGAGCGAATACTGCATACCAAGTTCTTAATTCCTTTTGTATTTCATGGATACTTTATTTATTAAAAAGAGCAAATGTCTGCTGAACAGGATAAATGAAGCATTTATACGTATTGTAACTGACTGCTTGAAGTGATGCTTTTAGAATTGGCTGGCTTCTAGTCTCAGAACTAACTGAAAACACATTTCTAATTGCTCAAATTAATCTCGTTCTTCAGTCGTTTTTCCTAGCAAAAGAACCCTTTTTTTAATAAGTAAAACTTCCAGTTGTTAGACTCTTAATCATACCACTGCAAATTGCTCTCCTGAAGTTCTGCTTTGTATTACATCAATAAATTAGCCTCTTGTGCTCTGCTGGCCTCATTATTTAATAACTTTTTTCTTTAAAATGGTTAGGGAATAACTTTCAAACCAGGTAGTCATTTTAAGTAGAATCAAAATGCCAGTTTTGCAAATAAAGTTTTCTCAATAGAAGATTGTACAGTTTTATGAGCTTTCAGCAATTAAAAACTTGTTTTACATTAAGGTAGAAGGCAAATGACCAAATACAGGTTTTTCCTATCTTCCAGCTGTAGAAAAAGCTCGCAGGTCAGCACTTGAAGTGCAACAAGCATTAGCAAAAGATGGAAAGCTGCAGCAAATCCTTGCAGTGTCTGTAGGGTGCAATGCCTTCATGTTGCTCTAACAAAACCTTCACTAGTAAAGAAGGTGCAGCTTCCTCCAGTTCTGGTGTTGCATGTGCAGAAGGGATATGGGAAACAGTTTTATGCAACCATAAGGATAATCCCAGTTCTGTTTCTTGTTCAGGAGAGACTTTTTTTAGGGAGGAGGTGACCTAGTTTTGTAGACTTCAAATGCAGCTCTGCAGCTTGTGTTCTTCCTGCTTTTCCTACTACTTTTTCACTCCTACGAAGCCTCTACTGTGATGATGTGCCTGTAGAAGGGTGGCAGGAGCAGACATATGCATTTGGACGTGCCTTTCGGTTTGAGCAACTGCTAGTGGGCTGTGGGCCATTGCTGTGCCCTCAGAGCAAGGGCCTGAGCATTACACATAGATTGTCAAACCCTCTTGGGGGAGCACTGACTGGGGGACTAGTGCAGTCTGACATGTGGGACACTGGAGCAGGAAAGATTGACACACTATGAGTGGAAGGTGTGGTCCTGTTGGGTACAGACTTGTTTTCTTGTGGGAGACGACTACTGGGTGTAGGTAGTGGAAGTCTAGACAGCAAGTTGTTAGCATGTTAGGTCAGAAGCAGAGGAGATTCAGGACTAGTTGTCATTGATAGATGCTTCAGGTTTCTGTGTCTGGATCTTAGCATTGCTTTTTAAACTGTAGGTCATGCTAATTCCAGGCAAGACTATGTAAGAGAAAAGAGGAGGGGAGCAACTTGTATCATGCTCCTGTGTGGCAGCTTATGCCTGTCACTGTTTTCATAACACTAGCAAAAGCTTAGCATCTGCAGTTTACATCTGAGAACATCAGTGAAAGGCAAATTAGATGGGAGTATGGGTGGGGCAGTGTACATTACAGGTTTGTGTACTCCTCTTATTGCTAAGCACACTACTGTAGTCTGTGCCCTTGTTGATTACTTTGATCATGTTACCTCTGTTTATCATTTTTCCATTGTCTGCCCCTCTGTTACATTGAGTGTAGGTTGCTTGGGTTTTTTTTATTTTCACCCTAGCTCTCACCCTAGCCCAGCATTCCTATCAGTGTTAACTTTAGCTTCTGATGCTCACCTCCATTTCTAATCTGTTACCTATTTCGGATTAGTACTACTTTTTTTTTTCCAAATGTATGGATTCTTATGTATAGAGAGGCTTCTTTTACTGTCTTCAATTTCACTTCTTGATTGTCAAAAGGAAAAAATAAAATTTCTAGCCTTTGCTGTGACACTTATAAAAAGCCAGAGGAAAAATTTCGAAAGACAGTTGATGGTCTTGCCACGTCATGCTGATGAATATTATCTCATTCTTTCCTTTTATGTCTGTTTACTTGTGTCTGTATGCCTTAGTTTTTATATGGAGATTATAATCTCTGGCGCAATAATTATTTCTCTTGTTTACTTCTCAACCTTTTCTCCCAAGCATAACTACAGCCTTGCTCACTGTAGTTTTGGTCAATGACTGCTACTATAGCAGCTTGGTATTCCAACTGAAAAATCTTGGATGCTTTGATGGTATTGAAACAAACTTGCACAAAACTTGAGATACGGAGTGCTGGTTATTATTATATTACGCTACTATAGGAAGCTGTGTCAGCTGTGAATGGCTTCTTTGAAGTAGTTGCAGACATGATGGGCATCACCAACACAGTTTAAAACGGCACTTTGGGATGTGCAGAGCATATGAGGAATTATCTCAGAGCCACCAAGCCTCTCTGTTGTGAACTAATAAACTGGTTCAGCACCTCGGTATTAGGCTTTGATTTCATCTAAATCTAATATGCATCTAAAGCACTGTTAGCTTTAAATCTTTTCTAAGCATTGATTCTGTCTTTGCACTGTGAGTGGTATCTTCTGTTTATCTTGCATTTTTTTTGTTGTTGTCTGTTAAGTTTGATGGGAAGCATGGCACTATCGAACCACTACCGCTCTGAAGACTTGTTGGATATCGACACAGCAGCCGGAGGTTTTCAGCAGAGGCTAGGTCTGAAACAATGCCTTCCTCTTACTTTTTGCATTCATACTGGCCTGAGTCAGTACATGGCCCTGGAGAGTGTGGAGGGACGAAATAAATACGAGATCTTCTATCAATGTCCAGTAAGGAAGATATGTTTATACTTGTGAATATACTTTTCTAATGATTGGTGGTGTCGCTTTACATGTTATCAGATACCTGAAATATTTTGCATAGCATAAGGTGAATACTAATCACATCTGATCATCCTAGTTTGCTGCTTGCCTCTGAGTTGCCATCTGATTTTTATCAAAGCCTGCTAGTAGAATGGCCAGTAAGGGAAAATAAATTTCTGTGAAGTTGTTAATGGCTGTAGCAATTTCTGTAGGTCCATGACAGTGGACAACATGCGTCCTTATTGAAAAGTATTTAATTTGTTCAAGCTATGGCAGCTATATACTCTTGTCCCTGTTTCTGTAAGGAATAAAAGCTTTTCCATTATGGAAGATCAGGATCTATATATATCTTCTGCCCCAGAGATGTTAAATGTAATCTTACTACAATTACAATTATACCCTCTGGACTAAGCAAAACTTACTCTCCAGTGAAGGAACAAGTTGCTCTTGAACAGCTTATTTGTAGAACATAAGTATTTTTCGTAATTCTTACAGCTGTAGTATTTTAAGATGGCATATTGTTGCTAGTGAAGCTTAAGGATATTATACCTAACAAGATTTTAGCGCTCTCTTGCCTTACCCATACCCCAAAAACCTTCCCACCCCAAAAAGAAAGTGGGGCAAGTAAAGGGTATTCCTTGTAAAAACAGATGGAGTTCTTCATCCTGCTATGAAGCTCCTGGCTGTTTGTTTTCAAAGCATGTAGCAATGAGACTTCTAGGGAATGCCTTGGCAAAGGGTAACCTGAAGGATGTTAAGATCCCCCTTTGTGTAGTGCCGAGTATTTAAACCTTCTGGATAATTGTTGGGAACTTGGAAGGTTACTTACACACTTCATTTTGGTTCATCTGTGGACAACCCTGCTTGTTTCAGGCGAGAATATGGTAGTACAGGAGCTGGGGATTGTTTAGCCTGGAGAAGAGAAGACTCATGGGGGTCTTATCAGTGTTTATAAATACCTGATAGCTGGGCATAAAGAAGTCAGAGCTAGACTCTTCTCAGTGATGCCTGTCCAGTGGCAGAAGAAGAGGCAACAGGTACAAATTGAAACACTTTTAGAGGAAACTTGCTCTGGACGTACACAGAAACACTTTTACTGTGAGTGTGGTTGAACACTGGAACAGGTTACCCAGAGAGGTTGTGTAGTCTCTGTCGTTGGACAGGGCATCCTCCTGGGCAACCTGCTCTAGCTAACCGTGCCTCAAGCAGAGGAATTGGACTGATCTTCTCCAGAGGTCTGTTACAAACTCGGCTGTTCTGTGCCTCTGTTCTAAGACAGTGTTTTGGGGGGCCTTGTTTCTTGAATGATGCATTACATCTGGTTTTATATGCGTGATCCTTAGTGGAATGTTAAAGCTGTATATTCAGTGGGTATCTTGAGTGCCATCACGTGGCATGTACAGGACAACCAGGTGATCAGGCCTAGTCAGCATGGGTTTATAAAAGGCAGGTCCTGCTTGACTAACCTGGTCTCCTTCTATCACAAGGTGACCTGCTTAGTGGATGAGGGGAAGGCTGTGGATGTTGTCTACCTGGACTGTAATAAAGCCTTTGACACCATTTCCTGCAGCATTCTCCTGGAGAAACTGGCTGCTCATGGGTGTACTCTTCACTGGGTAAAATCACTGGCTGGATGGCTGGGCCCAAAGAGTTGTGGTGAATGGAGTTAAATCCCATTGCTGTTGGGTCACAAGTGGTGTTCCCGGGGGCCCAGTGTTGGGGCCAGTCCTGTTTAATGATGTCTTTATCAGTGATCTGAATGAAGGGATCGAATGTACCCTCAGTAAGTTTGCAGACGGTGCTAAGTTGGGCAGGAGTGTTGATCTGCTTGAGGGTAGGAACACGCTTCAGAGGGATCTGTAAAGGCTGGATCGATGGGCCGAGGCCACTGTATAAGGTTCAACAAGGCCATATGCTGAGTCCTGCACTTGGGTCACAGCAAATGCTCCTGCAGCGCTCCAAACTTGGGGACGGGTGGCTGGAAAACTGCCTGGTGGAAAGGAACCTGGGGGTGCTGGTTGACAGCTGGCTGAATATGAGCAAGCTGTGTGCCCAGGTGGCCAAAAAGGCCAATGGCATTCTGACCGGCATTGGGAACAGTGTGGCCAGCAAGACTGGGACAGTAATTGTCCCCGTTCTTGGCACTGATGAGGCTGCATCTTGAATCCTGTGTTTAGTTTTGGGCCCCTCACTACAAGAAAGACACACTGAGGGGCTGGAGCATGTCCAGAGAAGGGCAACAGAGCTGAGCAAGGGAGCGGCTGAGGGAACTGGGCTTGTTTAGTCTTGAGAAGAGGAGGCTGAGGGGAAACCTTATTGCTCTCTACAACTCCCTAAAAGGAGGTTGTAGTGAGGTGGGTGTTGGTCTCTTCTCCCAAGTGATGAGGCTGTTTCCTCTTGTCCTATCACTTAAGTTGCACCAGGGGAGGTTTAGACTGGTTATTAGAAAAAATTTCTTCACTGAAAGGGCTGTCAGGCATTGGAACGGGCTGCCCAGGGAGGTGGCGGAGTCACCATCCCTGGAGGTATTTGAGATCTGTGGACGAGATTCTTATGGACATTGTTTAGTGGTGGACTTGCCAGTGGTACGTTAGTCGTTGGGCTTGATGATCTTGAAGGTCTTTTCCAACCTAAAAGTTTCTATGATTCTGTGATCACATGAGCACCCATGGGGACAGGCATGTGTGTTTTATATATGTGAATATCTGACTGGGAGTTTAACTGTCTACTGAGCAGCCAGATTTTAGGTTTAGTGAATATAGGGCTAGTGTTCTCTATATTTCAGGTGTTGAATTTTACCCTTGAAAGTCTAATGCTCTCCTAATACATCCATAACCTTCTTTCCCTTTTAGGACCAAATGGCTCGCAATCCGTCTGCTATTGATATGTTTATTACAGGTAACACTTTAGATAAAATATTCTGCAGAATATTTTAATTGCATTGTTTAGAAAATGCATGTCAGTATGACTTGAACAAAGCAAACACTCTGAATTTTCTGTGCTACTTGTATGACTCTAACCTGCTTTAAAACATCAGCAGTTACTTGAAATGAGATGCAGCTTTTCTATATTAAAGCGTGTACTTCTGTGTGTCTTGTGTACAAATCATTCAGTGTACTAACCTGTCTAACAAGATGAGCATAATCAAAAATATTTAGCCATTATGGGGGTGATGTAAGCAGTTATTAAATGCAACATCCATGTGAACAGACAGATTTTTTTTTTTCCTGGTAGATTTGCAACCACGTTAGAAGTTGAAAATATTTTGTGTCCTTTAATGAAATCTAATTAACTATCAAAATAGATGCAGAAGAAAACTTCTCTGGATTTTTTCATTTGCCCAATTTCTTTGTTCAGAGGTTTAAAGGAGGGAAGGGGAAAACTCTGTAATTGTTTGATTATGTAGTAATCTGTTGTGATCATCTCTGACATGTACATGACTGGAATAGTGTTTTTATTATTTCTTTTTGTTAGTTCACTGGAATCTGGTAATTGTGGCTGTGTCTAAATTCCTTTCACTCAGTGGGAAAGCAGATGTGTAACATGGCACCAAAATCAATGTTAAAATTTAGCCTTGCACATTTCTTAGGATATATGTATTAATATTGCAATGAGAAACCACATTAGGCAGTGCTATACCATTGCTGGTGTGGGTTGGAGGTAGTCAGCCTCTTAGCCATGCCATTTACAGGAAAGCTTTCTATGTACTACTTGATGAACTGATTTCAGTGTGAAGTAGTCAACCTGTCATCTGTTTTTCCAAAGGTCTTATTGTGTGCTTTAGAACCATCATAGGGAAAGTGTAGTAAAAGCTCAGAAGTTTGGTCACTTCCTTCTCTCCACCCAAGGATTAGTCAATGGGGAGGTGATCTGACATCATATTTAAACGTATTCCACTTGGCTGAAAGAGTTAATCTTGGCTTATCGCAGGGTAGAGGGGAAGTTTCACATGCAGCTTTTATCTTGTCATTTTGAAGGTGATGGGGTATATTCATCTGCTTTCTCCATTTAGACTTACTTTTATACAAGGTTTGCATTTTGTGGATTAGTGGTAGAAAGGAGGATAATAAACTTGGAGCTTCTTAGACTTCCAAAACATCAAAAAACAGTACACATAGGTCTTGCTCAAAGGAAGAAGTGGTAAGTACACTTAATCTAATAGGAGTGGTAATACTTGATAACATGTAGTGAAGGTGAGGATAATGATTTCTTAGCATTTCAGCTTAAATCCAGTTTTGTATCAGTAATGTTGACAAATAGTTGAAGAACTCTGCACTTTTCTATTGAACTCTATATTGCAATGCTTGGAAGATTTATGGCTGAGAAATTCTTCTATGGAATGCTGGTATGTCTTGCATAAAACTCTCTTAGAGTTAAATGTGACAGCCTCTCTGTCTGCTTAGAAATGAAGCTGTTCCTAAATGGTGGCTGTAGGTGTATGAAAAACTGTTCTCAGACAATGACTGTAAGTGTATGAAAATCCCAGGTTCTTTGGAATGACATACAGCCTTAGTCTTCTGGGTTTGTAGCAGGAGTGTGGAGTGTGTCTGTGACTTATCCCTGTTTGTGAGGAGAGGGAAATTCTGCAACTTGCTAGCATGTTTCTTAGTGGATGAGGGAAAGGCTGTGGATGGTGTCTACCTACTGTTCATACAGAAACCTGGATATCAAACCTAAGTCCGTAAATCTACTAGCAGGCTTGCATGCCTTTTGTAGGTAGAATAGCTGGGAATAGCAATACAATTAGTACAGGCCACTCGTCTTCTTTTTCAGTCGTAGCAGAACAACTGTGACTAGGTAGCCAGATGATTAGGGACACCAGCATTTGAAGACCATGGTTATAGTGTGAAATACATAGCTAAGAGATTTTTGTTTGCTGTGTCATTTCTGGTGTATGCACCCTTTCTTAGGTCTTGGTTGGTTTCTTCAAATGATCTTTATTGGTAGAATGGACTGGAATATTGACTGACTCATCTAAATAAGTCTGAGAGTTTATAATAAAAATATGCAAAGCTTTAAAATGTTTCTTTGAAGTATTTATTGTAATGTGCATAGTCGTAAATTTGCCTGTCTTTGTGAATACTTTTCTTCTTTGTCATCTAGGTACATCCTACTTGGAATGGTTTACGACCTATGTACACAAAGTTGTAACTGGTGGTTATCCTATCATCAGAGACCAGATTTTCAGGTATTGTGACTTGGATTTATAACCCCACTGCAAGATTTTGATGCTTGTTTTAGAATGCTGACCTTTTTCCAAGTAGTTACTGATGTCTGATACAAAAGCTGATGGTGGGGAAAGAAGAAACTATGTGAAATGTATAAGATAAAGCTATGAAACAGAATAAAAAACCTTTTACTTTTTACTAGAAGCTTCAGAGTTTGTAACTTTGCATTAATGGGTCCAGAATTTTGCATTATAACAGGTGTGAAGTTTTGCTAGCAGCGTAACAGTGTTTTGCTTGCTGTGAGGGTGCTCCTGCTGCACGACTGTTCCGAGTTATTAAAAAAGCAATTGTTTCAGTGAACTGGACTCTGAAATAACACTGTTGGATATATAAATAATCAGGACTTGTTTTGGCATTTGAATCTTCATGCACTTGTAATTTTTTCTAAATATAAGCAAGAACATTCATTCTGTCGAACTGGGATGCTATAGAACCAAGCTCCTGATCTGTAAATTAACTTGCTTGAGGGGTTTCTAGGTTTTGGGGTTTTTTTTAAATAGCATAATGACACATCCTTATTAAACAGTGTGTTTTCATTGACTTCAGATCAAATTAGACATGTAACTTAATACCAGCATTAAAGGAGGTACAGAAAGTTCCACAGTTGTATCAGTTTAGGGGATGGGGAAGTATACATCTTGTAGACACTGTGTTCATACATCCTGTATTTAACTGCCAAAAGAAAAGTGAAGAATTACTTCTAACAGAGCATGACAGTGCTCCTATTAGTAACTAACTAATGACATTACATGTTTAGTTTTCTGTATTGAATGTACAGACTTACATGCAGAATTAATGTTTTCCTTTCTGTAGGTATGTGCATGATAAAGAATGTGTTGCTACCACAGGAGATATTACTGTGTCTGTGTCCACATCTTTTCTACCTGAACTCAGTTCTGTACATCCACCACATTATTTCTTCACTTACAGAATCAGGTAAAAATAACAACTGAATTGACTCTTACAGGAAAGACATATAATGTTCAAAGGATCAGTTGTAGCAAATTTATGCACAGCATTCTTAAATGTACTAAAATGAATAGGATGTGCTCAACATGTACTTCTTAATTTAAAAGAAAAAAAAAAGCTAAATCATTAGCTGGTCAGGTACGCAAAGTACCAGTCGAGGTGGTAATTGGTACAGTGATGGGTGGGGGAAAGAAGTTATGAGTAGCTCTTATGATTTAGAAAAGGGTAAAGAGCAATAGGTAGTGAAGCAGAAGCATAGAGATGGATCCCAAGTATGCTGTTTGTCTTCTAGAATTGAAATGTCCAAAGATGCTCTTCCTGAGAAGGCTTGTCAGCTGGACAGTCGGTACTGGAGAATAACAAATGCCAAAGGTGACATAGAAGAAGTTCAAGGTCCTGGAGTAGTTGGTAAGTTATGGATTGCTTTTACAAGCCCAATAGAGAGAGTGTATTGAATGTACACATTATGAAAATTACGTTTTTAGCTGTTCAGCATGGTGACAGAGGGCGTTTGTTGTATGGTTTGTACTGAAATAATTTTGTTGATGGAAAGAAAGAGATATGTATCCTTTTGTTTTGTCTTTAAAGTTGTTTTGCAAGGGATGTCTGAACATTTGATAGTTTACTGTTCTTCACTTTTTTAACGTCAGTAATTGCTGAGAATCATTTATTCATCCACTGGAATATAAAATCATCTGCCTGAATATGTTGTGGGATGCAAGTGCTTTAGCAAATTGCTAAATTGTAGCTCTACCTCAGTCCTTACTATTGTGATCTAATATTTTACCAACAGGGGAGTTTCCAATTATCAGTCCAGGAAGAGTCTATGAATATACCAGTTGTACTACGTTTTCCACAACATCTGGATATATGGAGGGGTATTACACTTTTCATTGCCTCTACTACAAGGAAAAATTCTTTAATGTCACAATTCCCAGATTTCATATGGTGTGTCCAACATTCAAGGTGTCTACAGCACGAATGGTAAGTGAAGATGCAGTTGTGCTTCTCCTAGATTTTTTTTTTTCCTGACCTCCTGTTTTCTGAGAACAGTTGGATTAATTTTAATATGGCGGTGTAACTGTGTTTAAACTTCAATGTCATGTGATTTTTTCAGTTTTAATTTTTTTTCTAAATTTCAGAACCGTTTCTCAAAAAAAAAAGAAATGTATAAGTACCACCCAGTCTATATGAATTTTTTTCAGCTTCTGGAATGTTTACTGGTAGGAAGACACTTCTGGTGCAGAATCTACAGAACTGAACATTATTCAGATTGATAACTCCATACAAAACATGCTTCATTTAAGACTAGTCTACCAGCTGTAGTGATCTTTGTAGGCAGTTTGTATGTTGGTAAAGCCATGTATCCTCATTGCTTTGTAATGCTACCAGTTGAATTCAAGACCCTTGGTCCTAGTTTTCATAGGATGCTGTACAGGGCTGTGAGTCTTCCTCCTCAAGGCCTCCCTTCTGTCTGGTATCAAGGTCAAACTGGGTTGTCCTGGTGAGATCAGGGGGCCCTGTGGGCTCTCAACAGGGAAAGGATGTGACTGTTCTGTTGTTCTGTGTCTGACCACAAGTGCCTCTCAGGATGCACAGAAATATGTACGTGTGTGTATGTCTATTCAGGGCATATTTTTGATTATGCAGACCACAGCAGTGTTAAGCTTTGTTTGCTTGTTTTGCTTTAAGGAGATATTTCACTTCTTAATTTGTACCTGGAAGCATGGCATGGCATGAACTGTTTGGATTTCATAGTTCTTTCAAACACTTTGTTTTGGTATGACCACACTGTTTTAGCCTTAATAGCATACCTACTTTCTTCAACAAGGAAAGTTTCAGCTAGTGACACTTTAAAAGTTGTAGCAGTCTATATGATGATCACTAGTTCTCACTGAAAATACATTTCATAAAGCTACTTAATGACTTGACAAGAGGGTAAGTAAGATATTTAGCTTGCTGTTCATTATAATGTAGTTTTAGTTTGGAGATTGCAGGTCAACTATCAAATTTCTCCCTTTGCTTTGGCATGTTTAGAGAAGAATGCTTTATTTATTTTATCACTAACATAGCCCTTATTTAGTGACTCAGAACTTGAAGGTTTTTCTGTGAGCGTTGAGTCTTCCCTAGCGGATAGACATCTGCTTTGTCATGTTTTTCCAGGGATCTGAGACACTCAGTACTGGCAGCTCTAACAGTAGGTGCCAGTAGATGTCGTTATTTTAACAGAAGACGGCTTCTCTTTACTCTTGCTTACATTTATGGGAGTTGTAACCTCCTTCCATTCAGTTGACTGTAAAAATAATTTGCTTTTCTCTTTTGCTTTACCTCTGGTTTAGAGGTAGTAATGACCCTTTGTCTTTAAACTGCTTTTAGTAAAAGGCAGCATAAGCCACCAAGAAAATTGGCACAGCTAAGGTACTGAATTGTGGCTTTATGTAGTTGTATATATGAAATCATGAAGGCTAATGGATACTTAATGAGTTAAAGGTCGTTTGGCAAAACAATCTGTATTGCGAGTTAAACTTTGGAATTGTAATGAGGGGGTTTAGGACATAGATCACAACATTTACTTCAGGTAAAGGATGTGGTAATGTAAACCAGATTTTTCTAGGTAGTTTTCTTGGTAGTTATTTCTTATAACTAGCTGGGATAGAATATTTTAATTAAATATGGATGTGTTTTGTATTAGGAAACAAATCATAATGAATATGCAGTAGATGAAGATGAAGATTCCACAGACACTGATGAATATGAAGATCGACGTAGAGTGTTGGACATTCCTGCACCTTCTGGACGCTGCCCACGTCATACCTGATGGGACTTTTTAAAAAAAAAAAAAAAACAAACAAACCACTGTTTTCGGAAGCTGAACTCTTTGGGGCTAACGCATAAGGATATTTCTGACTATTGTGAATGAACTTTCTGTTGCACATCAGAGCAACTAGCATGAATGTTGGTGCCAGTTCTATTATTCATCAGAGTGTAACTTTCTGTTTCCTGGTTTGGAGGTGGGGTTGGGGGGGTTGGGAGGGTGGCAAGGGGAGGGAGAGGGAGAGGGAGAGGAAGAGAAAGGTGTTTGGGCTTTGTTCACTTTTTTCTGAAGTGCGAAACAGCTTGATAGTTCCAGGTAATCATATCTTAACGTTTTTAAACTGTTGCCTATTTATGATCATACTGCAAATACGGTGTGGCGATTGGTTTCGATACAAGCATTTAAAATTAGCAATAGACAAGATGGCAAAAAAAGGTGTATACTGTTGTCCTTTCTCATGAGTTTCTACTCTTGATAACTCCTGCTAAGAATGAGACTTGCAGTTTGATCTGTGTATTCCATCTGGGTGAGATCAGGTGCTCTTATGCTCTGGTTTTTATTAACATAGAAGTACCAGAAAATTCTAGTCATCAAATGCAGAAATGAGGAATGAAACTGGCCTTATTTTTAGACAATCTGTCTTTCAGCTTAATTTTGTGCTAAGAGACTCTGATGGGATAATGCCTTTTGGAATGTAGTGTACATGCATAATCTGCCACTTGGTAACCAAGAAATTTCTCAGTTACTGCGAAGTATGAATTTGTAAATGTTTTGAGTTGGGTTTTTTTTTTCCTTTTATATAATGTTTGCTGTTCAGACTTTGTCACAGGTGACAAATTTACGTTGAAATATCATCTTTCCCTAAATTGTTTATGGAATTTTGTAACTACTCCTGAAATTAAAAAAAAAAGGGGGGGGGGGAGGGGGGACCCCGAGAGAACATCAGATGACTAGAAACTTTATATTTAAAGAACTATCTGTTCGCTTTATCACTTTTTTTTTTGTTTCCATTGTCATCAATAAACAGCTTAACTGCCTCCTTTGCTCTGAAGTGCTACCGGGGACTCTTCGTGCCAAGACTTGAGCCATAATTGTGTGACTGGCATCGCTGGAGTCAATTCTCTTTGACATCCGGACTTAGTAGGTCCTGTGAGGAAAACCAGTATGTTGTGGTTCCAGCCAAATGTTTCCGTTGTTGACTAGTTACTGCTCATACAGAAAGCCTGGGTTTTTACACGTTGTGGTGTTAGATTCTCCATGCGCTCATCTTTCTCTAATGCCACGCAGCATTTAAATCTTCCACAGGGCGCGGGGTAGAAGAACGAATAATGAGTATGCCGTTATGAAACGTGTGGAAAAGCAAAAAAAATTTGGCTTTTCCCTCACAGAAGTCTTGATCAGCGGCGTGAATTGCTGGAGTGGTTCAAAACTGTTAACAGTGAGGAATCCTCAAACTGGAAACTGTGAGGGGAAAATTGGATGTTGTGACATAATGTTTTTTCTTAACAGAAATGTTGTCATCCATTATAAGGGTCAGTGAAAAGGGGATTTAGTGGAACTAGAACTTACTCCAGTGCTGTAAGTCTGGGGGGTGTGTGTGTTTTTAAGGACAGATAACTCTCATGGTTGGAGGCTTGCTTGGTACTTTACCAGGATCTGCGTGTTCTAGTTAAGTGATAATCGGCTGAGGGTCATAAGGCTCTACGGAAATAACTCCCAACTCTTGGCTATTCTGCTCTTCCTGACTCAGGGAGTGGTTCTCCCTTGTGTTGTTAAGGAGGAACTATAATTACTGCTTACTGTAGAAGAAGCCAGGATACAGGACAATGCTATTCTGTCCACTTCCGAGCACTGTGAAGTGAGGGTTGAGGCTTCTCGTCCAAACACAACTGGTGGTCACAGGACTCTCTGTGCATGAAGTTGGAAGGTAACCAGGCAGGGGGAAAGAGGTGGTGTTGTAAAAAACATGTGTCTTTGTAACAGACAAAAAGTTACTCCATTGCTTCAGGCAGCTATTTTAGCAGGTGGCATGTTGCCTAAAGTTACCAGATGCAGCATTACTTCAGGCGTTCAAACTCTTCATTATGTGTATTTGAAGTAGGGCTGATGCCAGTGGTTCTTCCCACCCAGAACTCTGAACCTTATGCCAGATTGGTATGACCAGTGAGTCCTTTGAAGAAAACAAGGGATTGGTTATGTTTGCCAGCACCACTGGACTGTAGACATTTTCACTGAGCAAGCAGGGGAGAATTAACTGAAGAAGACAGCACTTCACCAGTGACTCAGCAGACAGCTGTTGGGTAGGTGTACTGGCAAGTGCCAATATAGCGCACCCAACTGCTAAATGCTTCCTGTGGTTGGTATTATCTGTGGGTGCATATTGCACAGATTTAATGTGTATATGTAATGTCCTTCCCTTTGGTCATCATCCTTCAGGTTCAGCCTGAAGTTCTTTCGGCTTCTCCCAACTCAGATCCTGCCTGATACTGATGCTTGGTCTTGGTCTTGACTTCAGTCAAGGCAAAATCAGACTAGTTGAGCATCCTTGAATTCAGCATATGGTTAAAAACCCAGCACATCCAACGCAGTATGTAACTAATCTATTCCTTTTCTTGCCTTTGGAAAAGGCCTGTGCTGGCAGTCTGTAATTGCGCTGTAGGATTCCTTCAGCATTTTTGTGGGCTCTTGCTGGCTGGATGGTGTAATGGAGAGAACCTTTGGCCACCATTTCCCTGCTGTGACTGCATCATGTGAGAGAAAAACAAGTGGTGTGCCAGCCAGTGGTGGTGGTGGTGGGGGGGTGTTGGGAACCAAACCAAAAAGGGAAAAAAAAAACAAAAACCAAAACCCA
This sequence comes from Rhynochetos jubatus, assembly GCA_027574665.1. Taxonomy (NCBI): domain Eukaryota; kingdom Metazoa; phylum Chordata; class Aves; order Eurypygiformes; family Rhynochetidae; genus Rhynochetos; species Rhynochetos jubatus. Next base: position 19,999,041 of record CM050663.1, on the reverse strand, counting down.
ACAAGGAAAAAACCCCAAAGTTGCTGTGCAAGTTATTCCAGTGCTGGATTTGTTTTTCCCTGACATTGCCTAAAGTAATTTCTCATCTGTGTGAAGAGTAGAAGGTGGAAAATTCAGGGCAAGTTGGAATACCATTTATCTGTGATCGTACAGGTCCATGTATCCTCTATGGGATAAACTATTCCCACTTCCTCACACAGGTTTTATGAAGGGAAAACAGTAAATGTTAAGCTATGGCTGAAGTTAAGTTCCCTGTTGCCAGTTCCTCATTGCAAAGTTTTCTAATAAATTAAGGATTTTTTAAATATCAAGTCCGAGTTGATTGGATTCTCCTTTAATAAGTTGCATACAATAATATGAGCATTTTACTCTTATGTGTTGCTTAAACAGAGGCAGAATCTTTGGCACTTACAGGATCATATGCTGTGCTGACTGATAGTCACCTTAACTGGCAAACTAACGCACCACCTGATTCTGATTGAAATTCTGAGTGGTTTAGGGCTTAGTTTAGGTTTAATGATTGAAGTGGCAGTTGTGCTGTGGTAATAAAAATAAATCCAGAATAGGTTTTAAATACAGCTGGTAGTTACAGGTATTTTATGTTGTACTCAAGTCAGCATTCATTCCTTTTTTTTTTTTTCCCCCCTAAATCTCTTAATGTAGCAAACCCCACCTTTTGTGTCCTCAACTATGTTTCTGTTGCTTTCCTTCAGTGTTTTTCTAGGTTGTGAATGTTTAGAACTATATTCAGCTGCCTCTTTCCATTCCTGGTTGTTTCTCTTTGTGTGTTTTAACATTCTTCATAACTTTCATTATCCTATCTATTAATTCATACCATGTATTTTGCCACTGGTGGGGATGCATGAACAGGCACAGCCAATGATGCTTTGGTAAGAAAGCCTTTGAGGGTGATGCACAGTTGACTGCGAATTCCATTTTCTTACCCAATTGCTCCAACCACGGAAGAAGCTGAGGGAGAGCAGTCACAGTGGCTCTGGCCCCCGGCCCGAGCTGCCTTTTGAAACCCGGTTTCTGTGGGCACAAAGTGCAGGTTTAGCTGTTGGGATAGAAATGAAGTGTTGAGACAGCTTGTTGTGGTTTAAGTCCAGCTAGCAAAACACCACGAAACTGCTCTCACAAATCCCCCTCCCCTCCTCCAGTGGAGGGGAAGAATCAGAGGAAAAAGAAATAAGGAAGCTTGTAAAATTGAGATAAGCACTATTTACTAATGGAATCTAAATCAATATACTACTAATAGTAATTAAAGTAATAGAAAATAAAACATGATACAATATGATACAGTTTCTCACCACCCACTGACCAATGCACACCCAGGTGCTGAGCAGTGAGAGTCAGACCCAGAGAGCCCGAGAGCTGCAGCCTGAGGGCTGGAGCCCAGGAGCTATCGCAGCAGACTTGGAGTGAACCCTGTCAGCGATAGCACGATCAGCAAAACTAAACAAACCCACCAAACTCCCTCACGAACGAGCCAGCGCAGGAGTTGCAAAGCAGCTAACGTGAGTCAGGGAGAGTGTTAGCAAGTGTACAGGAGTAAAGGAGCAAGGGAGTAAGAGCGAGAGTAATGGCTCCCAGACCACCTCCTTGCCTAAGGCCTGAGCATGACGTACTATGGCATGAAATACTCCCTTGGGCAGTTTGGGTCAGCTGTCTGAGCTGTGTGTCCCCTACATGCCTGTAGCGAGACAGCGAGAGCTGGGAATGCAGCTGCAGGGTCAGAAGCAGAGAAAGACCTTGAATTCAGTGCAGGCATTGCCAAGTGCCAGCTCAGACCTTCTCAGTGCTGCTCTCAGCATCCAGGAGCACAGCTCCCTGGCAGCCACGGTGAAGAGAGGTAACTCTTTCCTGACAACCCAGCACACAGCTACACCCGAAGAAGGGTGGGAGGAATTTCTCATCCATCGGACAAGCCCCATGAGAAATCATTGGAGCTGCTACAACGCAGCATTAGGCACCTGACGTGTGTCCGTGTGTAGGAGAGGAGTTCGAAACTCCCCTGCAGGGCTCTTCTCCCCGCGGCTTCCCCCGGCTGCCGGCCCGGGCCAAAGCCCCCGCCCCGCCCCGCCCTGGAGGCGGCACAGCCGACAGAGGCTGCGCCCCCTCCGCAGCCCCCTCGCCGCAGACGGTGCGGAGCTGGTCGGCAGCGGGTGTGCAGGACAGGTAAGGGACGAGCGAGCTGCTGCAGCGCTGTGGCGGGGCCCCTTCCCGGGGCGGGGGAAGCCGAGAAGCCCGGCGTCCCCCGCCTCGGCGGGGCGCGGGGTGGGGGGGCAGCCCCCTGTCCCGCCAGAAGCCTGGCTGTGCCTGCCGCGACTAAACGGTGGCTGGCGCTCCCGGGGGCTGGCGGGAGAGAGGACGGGCTGGCAGGGCGGGTTCTCGGCGATGCGGCTGGGATGGGCGGGGGAGAGAAAGGCTTTCCTAGAAACTGAGGGTACATTTTGTGTGGAAGTCGGTATTTATACCAGCGGGGGGTATGGGGCGTGTGTTTTTCATGCCTTCCCGGGCTGCCCCCGGGTCTGAGTCATGCCGCGGAGCGGCGGCACCGCAGTGCGCTAAGCCGAGCGGGCTGCGGCGCCCGGGGCGCTCGGCCGAGGGTCCGGCCGCCGCCCGAGGTGGGGCGGGGAGCCAGGACTCCGGACCGCGACCGCCCAGGAGCGGCAGATTGGATCGCAGAGGGTGGGGGACGAAGATACTGCGTCGGGTGTGCTGCAACTAACTTAAAAACGGATGGGAGGGAGCCAGGTTGCACCCGCCAGGTGGTTGCCGGTTCCAGGATCCCTCGGCCGGCGAAGCGGTGCAACCCCGAGCAGCTGCTCAGATGCCCTGGTCCCTGCGGGCACGGGGCCCGTGGCCCTCGCTACCCTCGGTCTTGCCTCTGCCCGCTCTGCGGTTGGGAAGAGAGTAGCGGCCCGGGCTTGGTACGTATGCTCTCCCAGGTGGGACTGCAGGGAAACTGTTCCGCAGCCAGGGCACTGAGTCTTTCTTGCTGTTGCAATGGCTGGTTTTTGTTATGTCACGTTGCTGAGACTGGCCCGACTCAAACCAGCTGTGTAGAACAGTCACTTTAGGAAATCCTTTCTGCTTTGTCTCTTTCGAGCCACGTTGCGAATGCTCTCTATGTATGTTTTCTTATGCTGAAATTTTACTGTTGTCTCATCTGCCTGCTCAGAGCACAGAGGCATTCAGGAGCACAGGAAAAATTACTCATTTTCACAAAATTAAATTGGTTGAATTACTGCTGTCAAAGCTGTTATGCTGGCTATTACAATTTTTATTAATCTGTCTTATAATTATTCTGGTCATGAATTGGTTTTGCTAAGAGGCAGAGAACTCTGACACCGTTGCATAACTGATTGCTCCTGGAATATGGAGAGGTTCCCAGGCAGACTCTTGTTGCTGTCCAGATGGCTCTGGCTTTAACCACCAGACTAATGGCACTCCTGCAGGTTCACATCATTGTGGGATGAGTCTCTCATCTTGGAAAGCTTCTCACAAAGTTGTTTACCTCAGAAAATTATCTCATCCTGCACATTATGGTTTTGTTTTACTAGTTTTCCTGCTCAGCAGTAGGTCATAGGAAAAAAAAAATAGTGTGGGTTTTTTGATAGATTTTTTTTCTTTAAAGTAGAAGAATTATCTAGACTTAAGCGTGAGAAGGTTTTCAGTACTGTTTTATTATGAGACCATCTTTTCAAGTCTACAGTCAATCTTCTGGGAGGAAAAATCTCTATCCCAACATGATTATGGTCTGCCACACTAGATCCTTAGCAGCATCTAGAAAAAGTTTCAAGCAGTATTAAGAGGGTCAAGAGCAGCAATGTGCATGTTTCACTGCAGTCTTATCACAAGTGAAACCTGTTATGAGGATGCCTTTAATTCTTTGAGACTTCTAATCCCACTTGGGCTTTGAAGACAAACATGAAATCATGCTCTCCTAGCAAAAGTATGGTCCCTCACTCCAGCTCTCCCCCTGTAGCTGCTTGATACCTGGTCTGAACAGCCTACTCTGTAATACCAGAGATTTTTTATTGGTAGACATTATTGTTTGTAGTTCAGGCTCAGTGTTCAGAAGCCTGATAATAAGTCCTGCTTTGGAGTTGCCTACCTTAAAAAAATCTTGACCCATCCTATCTCCTTCCTACCTATGGATTACAGTAATTGTGGAGGACTCAAGCCATCTCTGCAGTCGCTTGGTGGGTTATTGCATATCCCAGTCCCTCAGTGAGAGGAGAGAGATTTTTGTGAGAAGGAAAAGCCCCCTTCTGTGCAGACAGATCTCTTGCAACCCCATGAGAGAAAAGAAAGGAGCATAGTCTGGCTCCAGGGTTATCAGGGAATTGCTAGAAAAGAAAAAACGTGTGAGACCTAGATGGCCTCTCTTTGTCAGATGCATTTGTAGCTGTCAGAAACAGGGAGACCTGTTTAATGGTGCAATCAGAGGAAAAAGGAGAGTGATCTACAGCTCGTCGAGGCTCAAGTCTCATTTCTCAAAATAAAACCCCTGTTCTCGGAATACAAATCATTTCTTTGAAAGTGCTGAGTTACTTTTCTGTCTTCTCTTTCACTGTTTTTTCTGGTTCTTGCATTCCATACTGAATCAAGTCTTGAAGCCTTTATTCCTTTACATGTGTTTTGCTCTTTTCATGTAGCTATGAAATAGAATACAAGTGTAAGATCTGTTTATGCTTTCAAACTAGGGAAGAAGCATGACCAAGATGAACTGCATCCTCCTAACCACCTGCATCATTCTGGTTGCTTTTTGTAGTTGTGGTGAGTATAATGGAGGTACTTTTCCTGATGTAATGTTAAGAAGAGGAGCTGAGGAAATAATGGAAAAACTGTTGGAGAAGGAAAAATATTAAGAAAGGCCTGGATTATTTAATACCCCTTTGGGGAATAACTAGCTGTATAGCACAAGAGAGAAAGGAGGTAAATAAAAAAGGGGCAGAATAAAATGCTGCTGAAAGGGTCTCTTGTCTGCCCTTTTGGAAGAGACAGTCTTTATATTAAATGTTTGTTTCTTTTATCTGATTGTTCTGCAGGCACATAAAGGCAAATGTTTTTAAAAATAAGTACATGCTTCAAAACCTCCCTTTCAAAATTGCCAGTCTCAATTTGTACGCTGAGAAAAGCTTGTAAACTTTAGCTTGAGTTTCATAACCAGGCATGTGTTTTGGGACAGTTAGATACAGACAGTGATTCTTCTTTTTTCCTTTCTAATGCTGCTACTGTTTCAGTACTTTATTATTCAGTAATGACCTGTGTCGTCTTAGGTTATACCCTAAGGTGTTACCACTGCGAGAACAGCCCTTCTTTGTGCAAGACCAATAGTACTTGCTTAGCGACGGAAGATACTTGCTTGCAGATGAAATTTGGTATGTATACTGTCCTACAGACCTAAAATAAATATGGTTATATCAGTTTTCATTGCCTATACGCGTCTAATCTGCCTTTAGCATGCATTTCTTAGCCTCACAAAAGAGAAGGCTGCAAATAGTTTTGAAGGTCATCCAAGCAACTGATAAGGATAATGATGATCTTGATGGCTGATTTGTACGTGTACAAGCATGTATGCAAACATACATATATCCAGATCACAAACAAACAACAAAAAAATCACCACCCAAGGGAGCTGGAAGAAAATAGGAGACAGCATTGACTGTAAAATACAAACCCTTTGCCCTGAATTTGTTACACATCAAAAATAAATAAAGCATGTGTAACCCACAAAATAATCCTGCAGATGAAGACTCAGTCAGTTATGAATTGACTCTATTAAAATAAATTGTCTTTTCCTGAGGGTGAAGTGGCCTGCATCTTAGGAAGATGGTCAAGGATATTCAGGGCATATAGCTACTGTTCTGGTTGTTAAGTAACATTTAATTAACTCTCTTGCTACCAGTGACAGGAGTTCCCTTATAAAAACAGAAGTAACAAATCAACTGAAATAATCTGTTTTCCCAACTGGTTTCCTCTGCTCTAGAAACAATGTTGGGCTGGCTTTGGACAGCAGGAACCAGGATGGGATGGACCTGCTGTTTCCTTGGTTGGTCCTTGCTAAAACTGATGGCTTGGCATGGAGGAAGGAAGCTTCTAGTGCTGCTGGACCAGGATGCTGCTCTGTGCTTGAATCCTAAGGGATTTTCTCTTTTGGTATTTCCCAGGAGCTTACACCTTCATGAGCACAAACTGTAGGCTCTCTAGCATCCAGCTTATGCTAGTTGTCCGTTGTCAGAGTCTGGATTCAAGTGCTTGAGGTGTCAAGCTAGGGAGGATGGAAGACAAGTTGTTTGATCTCTAGTGGCCAGGGGAATGAGCGGGAAAAGGGAAGTGTTCTGCTCTTCAAGCTCTGTCTTCTGCAGGTTGCTGCTCGAAATGCAGCCGGTTGGATCAGACGGGACTTGGCTTCAGCACTAAAACTAGCTTGTGTTACTGGACTTGCTCTGAGCTTTGCAAGGGACAATGCCCGCACTGTAGGACAATACAAGAGCAGTGCAAGTGGAGCTAGATGGTGGTGCACTGCCTTTCTCTGTGCCAGGAGCCTCAGAGCAGATGTCACTCAAGCTCCACCCTGTATCTCCCAGTGGGTCATGTGGACTGAATTGGAAGCACTGGTTAGCTTGAGCTAGAAACCTACCTTAACCTATGGCTAGGAGCTACAGGAGAGCTCTGTGGAGGCAGGACCATGGCTTGCTATCACTATTTGCACTACTATATTTTTAGTGAGGGCAAATTTGAAAACTTCTAAACACTTGAAGCTAAAAATGCAAGTATGTGGCAGTCTAGGCAGTGATTATCTTGCTGAACCACAAATGTTACTCTTTTCAATTTTCTTTTAATCTGTTTCTTTTTTCTTTTTTTTTTTTTTTTGTAGGTAAATTGAGAACTTCCTCCTGCTGGAAGGCATCCCAGTGCAGAATGAATGATATTGCTGAATTCTTCCAGTTGGATAATTTTGAATTCTTTTGCTGCCAACATGACTTGTGCAATGAGAGCGCAATTACTAGTGTTAGCAAAGCAGCCTTCAGTATTGCCTCTGCAATGACCATGTTATGGATGCTTCTGTAATAATCCTGATTTGTATGTCGTACTTTCAAGCTGAAATTACACAAAATTAACAACTCTTTTCTGTATTGTACTTAACGCATTTACAGTTCCTAGCTGTGGGCTGAGATGTTGCCTTTTAATTTTAAATTCCATTTCCTAAGGTTCCATCTGTTAAAGCACTGTCCCTAATCGTAGGAAAGAGGTGTGCATCATTACCACTTATAGGGAATTTGGGTATTTTGGCCTGCCATATTCATGGAGAAAATAACTTGCTATGAAGTAGTGTCATCTGGTGGAGAACCTGGGCAAACTTCAGTGGGTGACATGAAACGGAAGAAATGCTGTATGTTTTATGCTGGAAAACTATCATTTATTCCCATCCCATAATTGTAATTATTTTAGGTTGGGATTTCTGTGTGTGTGTCTGGTTTGGGTTTTTTGGATGCTCCTTCCCACCAAGCAGTGGATTTGAAGTGTTGGATCATAAGTATAAACTTGCTGCAGTCTTCGTGATGAGCATGGGAGTGTTTAGTTTTGAGAGATGTAGACCCTTTTTCCCATCACCGTAACATTTTTCTTTTTACAAGCTGGTGATGTAACCTTGTAAGTACTGTTGGTTTGGGAGAAAACATCTGCATTTAATAAACCAAAGCCAAAATAATGTTATATATGAGGAACACTTTTCCCTATTCTTATATTTCTGTGAGCATCTAGACAACACGTGCTAGCTTCTGTTGCAAGGTTTCCCCCCCCCCTTTATCCAGGTCTAAGATTATAACTAAGCATGTGCTTTGCACTGAGTATTAACTGGTATACTGAAAATTGTTTATAAAGTGCTAAGGAACTGAAATGGCACGTCTCATTTATTTTCCCACGCAGTTAGTTTTTGGGTTTTGCTGGGAACAGTGACATGTAAACTTAACCCTTCAAGCTTCCACCTAAGATTATTAAACAAAACCTTGCAGAACTTTATATTTTTATTTTTATGCAATTCTATAAATGCCAGTACAAAATATACATGTATTTATATAGCATGAAGGAAAAAAACCTGCTTGGTCTGTATATGTAAGAGGTTTGGAGCTGAAGTGTTCTGTATGTTGCTCTGCCTCAGCAGTGGAGACAGAACTTTGATACTTCTCGGGTACTCTGGGACCCTCTCAGTCAGGCACAATGTCAAATTCTCCTGCATGCTATTTCTGGAGCTCTTGGGATGTCCCTGCAAGAGTCGTGGTCCATTGCCAAGGCATATCCTCTTTCTGAGGACCCTTGCTTGTGCTATGCAGGGTGCCAGTGACACCAGTTCACCCGGATGTAGCAAGCGTGTTGCTCCACATCTATGGTGTATTCTGCAGTATGTCTTTTGGTTAAGCTATGAAAGCATCCTGGGATCTCTCTGATCACTTGGAATATGGCAGTTGTGCTGTCTTTGATTAATAAAAATGTCAAAAACATGGAGAGAGTGTGGTTATTTATCAGCATGCTGTTTACAGCTGGGTATAACTCTGGTCATTTCCGTGTGAGATGCATCTGTGCTTCCCATCTGGAGACCCTCAACAGCTGCAAGTAGGTTTTTCTCATTTCTTCTCTGGACATGTGTGCTACATGTAGTCAGTTGTGGGAGAGTGATGATTTGCTTTAGAGAGCTGTTTGATGGGACAAGGGATAATGGGTTTAAGGTAAAAGAGGGTAGATATAAGGCAGATTCAGAATAGATTCAGACTAGATATAAGGGAGAATGTTTTATGATGAGGGTGGTGAAACACTGGCACAGACTGCCAGAGAAGTGGTAGATGCCCCATCCCTGGAGACATTCAGTGTCAGGTTGGACGGGGCTCTGAGCAACCTGGTCTACTTGAAGATGTCCCCGCTCATTGCAGGCGGGGAGGACTAGGTGTCTTCTAAAGGTCCCTTCCAACCCAAACCATTCTACACTTGGAAATGAGAAGAGTTAGTTTACCTACAGAAAGATCACTATCGACGATGTCATGCTGCAGGGAAGCAGTAGAATATGTGGTCCCTCAATCTTTTCTGTTTGAGAATTGTCTTGTTGGAAGCATATCACATGATTTGGGGGAAAAAAAAATAGTTATCCCTCCGTAAGGGCTTTAACATCTGAAGCATGGAATGTAATGTGCTTACCATGAAGGCTCTCGGAGGAATCCTGCCTGCAGTTTTCCACTATCGCATGTTTTTATTCTACGTGCTGATTAGATTTCTTTGTGGAAGCATTGGTTGGTGGTTCTTTTCTCCCTCGCTTGGTCCTTAATTTTAGCTAACTTCTAATAACTTCTTCAGGAAGGAAAACAGATATGTATGATACTCCTCAAGTTGCAAGTGATCTTAATAGAAACAGTTTGCTTGAAGTGCGTGGCCAGGTTGAATGGAAAGTGTTCTAGTTCATACCTGTGAAGCCAGACAACAGGAAAGCAGAATTTTCCTCCTCTCTCACAGCCTTGTTATACTTTGAGCCTTTTACTGTGCGTTCTCAGTCCAACAGGTACTAGACATGCTGATTTGATGTTGTGCTAGACAAAAGAAAACAGTGTTGATGTTGTGCTAGACAAAAGAAAACAGTCCTTGATTTCCCACTGTCTTGTCCTTCCACCGTTTTATTTCCCATCTGGTTAACAAGAGCAGACACCTAAAAGACAGTAATTTCTGCACAGTGACTTTTTCCACTGACGCACCACCATTTGTCCAGCTCTTGCTCATTTTAGATAAAAAAGTGGTATTAAAGCACTGACTCAATATACAGTTGGGGGAAGGTTTGTAGCAGAGAAGGTATCTTGTGTTAGACGAGCTGATAGATACCTTTTGCTTAAACCATCTTCGTTGCCGCATTTTTGCTCTACTATATTGTCAATGTCTCTCTTTTGATAGTTGGCACTTTTAAACCTGTTCGACTGCTGTATGGTCTGCGTGGGTGAAATATTCTCTTTTTTTTAATACGCGCAAAAAGAAGCTCTGTATTTTGTCTGTCTGATAATAGTTCGAACAGAAATTTTTAATATTTGTTTTTTGATAGCCTTGAATACGTTCTTGTCTAATCTATCATGCTTCTTCCTTTCTCTTCCAGAAGCAGCTTAAGCAATGAGTTCTTGTGTTTTGCACTCTAGAAGGCCACTTCTGTTGTAAAGTTCAGCAGGGACATTGTTTAATTATTGTGGTGAGAATGCATGTAGCAAAGTAAGAGAATTTGCTGTGATAGCAAACACCATTTAAACAAAATGACTAGATTTCTAGTGGAAAGCATCCGTTTTGTCTGTCTCCTGGGAAAGGTAGATTAGTTATGTAGGCTGATTCTCATCTTGCCATTTACAAGCTAAATGGTGATACAAGGTGTCATGTTTTGATATGTATTTCCATCTTCTAAGCAAGTGTCGTCTGACCAGTGAGCTCTCTCCTTCAGTAAGAGCTGTTGAACAGTGACTGCTGCTTGAACACTGGCACCTCTCCCACTTGGTGCTGTATTGCGTCCAGATTTGATAGCCAGCCCTCAAAGGTGTGTAACCAGAGCCATCAACAACTTGGATCTAATAAAATTGCATTTAGTGAGCAAGACAATATAGTAAAGGGTGGCAGTGATCAATTCTGCATACAACATACCCATTAGTGCAAATACTTGGTTTCACTTTAGGTTTGTGTACGCTGTAAAGACAGCTCCATCTTTGCTCTGAATTACAAAGAAAACCTTCATTAGCTTCTTAAAAAATTTTTCTGAATCAGTAATTGGTCATCTGTGTGTATAGTCTTGCTGTCATTCTTGGGAGTCCTTGGTACAGTCTTGTAACTAGTTAATTTTACAGAAGTCCCTATTCTTAAATCAATGATTTTTCACCCTGTGTAACAGTAGGATTAATGTGTATGATAATTTCTTGACTCATACCTAATTATGGCACTGTTATTGGATGTACTGGAATTTAGCTCTTTTCCACTGGTAACAGCTAATTACAAGGAACTGAAGGAAAGTCACAGAATCATAGAATGGCTGAGGCTGGAAGGGACCTCTGGAGGTATCTGATCAACCACCTATTAAAGCAGGACCACTGCCAGTTGCCCAGAACCATGTCCAGACAGCTTTTGAATATCCTCAAGCAGAGAGACTCCACCACCTCTCTGGGCAGTGTGTGCCAGTGGTTGGTCACCCTCAGAGTGAAAGTGTTTCCTGATGTTCAGAGGGAACCTCCTGTGTTTCAGTTTGTGCCTACGGCCTTTGGTCCTCTCTCACTGGGCACTACTGAAAAGAGCCTGTCTCTGTCCTGTGTACATCCTCCCTTTGGGCATTTATATATCATTGATAAGGTCCTCCCTGAACCTTCTCCAGGCTGAACAGTCCCAGCTCTCTCAGCCTTTCCTCACAGGAGAGATGCTCCAGTCCCTTCAACATCTCAGTAGTCTTTTGCTGGACACTCCAATATGTCCATGCTTCCCTTGTACTAGGGACCCCAGAACAGCATACAGCACTCCAGATGTAGCCTCACCAGTGCTGAGCAGAGGGGAAGGATCACCTACCTTGAGCCACTGATGCAATACTTTTTGCCTAATTCAGCTCAGGATAAGCATTGCCTTCATGTGCAAGGGCACATGGCTGGTTCATGATCAACTTGGTGTCTACCAGGACCCTCAAGTCCTCCTCTGCAAAGCTGCCTTCTAGCTGTTCAGGCTCCAGCATTTACTGGTGCCTGGGGTTGTTATCAGTCTTTGGGGTGGGCGTCACAAAATGGGGCTTGAATCCCAGGGATTCCTAAGTTTAGGTCATCCTCACTGGGAAGTGCAGCTGCCAGATATTTCGTGTAGTTTAGCTGTGTCCTGTAAGCCACAGGATAGCGCACAATACACTCAGGGTGTATTTCTGTGCAAATGTGCTGATTGCTCTCTGCAGTGAGTGCTGGGTAACTTGCCACCGTTGTCTGGGGCTGTTTTTGTTTTGTAATGAGCTTAATGTTTTTCCCTGTTCATGACTAAAACCTCATCCCTATCTGTTTACCTTTGAGCATGCTTGGTTTTTTGCCAATATACATCGTTTATACACCAACAGCTATCTAATTATCAAAGGGTGTTCTTCCCTGCATCGACTTCCCTGTATCATTGCTCTCATAACCATCAGTCTCTTTTTGGGGGGCCACAAGTTCACAAAGCAGTTCTTTTTTCCTACAGGCGTATGAAGGAGCTAGCTGCAGTAGCAGCGGCAAGCGGCACGTGCAGAAATTTGTTCTCGTGATATGTCTGTGCCATTAATTCCTCCCTCAATCCCTCATCCTGCTTTCTGCCTTCTGTGCGGTCGTGACCAGCCGTCCTTGGACCTGAACTTGGCCAGGGAGAGCTTGGAAGCCTGCTGGCACGGGTGGGAAAGTGGGGCTGGCATACCTGGTGGGTAAAGATTCTGTTTTCTCCTTCTCCAGTCCGACCATCACTCACCCAAGACAAGGTGGAATGTCTCCACGCTATTCCAGGATGCCGGAGGGTGTGGAAAGCAGCAGGTGCACGGGATAAAACGAAACAAAACACAAAAGCCCAAACAGATAATCAGAGCAAGCGATTTCCTCCCACTGGCTGTTGGTACGAGGAGAATGCGGCGGCTGCCCGGCGAGGAGCTTTTGCTTTGTAAGGAGGAGGAGGACCTGCTGAGACAATGGTCACAGGCGGAAACTGCTCGGTAAGCCCCCGGCCGCTGCGCCAGCTGGGGCAGCTGGAGGCTGCTGTGATAGAAACGTGAAATGCACGTCGTGACAGGGGTGTTCCTCCAGCGGGAAGAGTTCCAGGTGTCTCCGTAGGCTCCTGCTGGGAGGAATACGACACCCGCACCACCCCCACGGGGCGGGTGCCGGGGGCAGCGGGGGGACGCGAGTGGCTCCGTCAGAGCTGCTGCCGGACCAAAGTCCTCCGGGCCGCTGGAGGGCGCCGGCTGGTAACGTTTGCCGCCGGGGCGTGGCGGATGCTGAGGGGGCCGCGCAGAGGAAGGGGAGGCGGCGGCGGCGAGCAGCTGCGCAGGGCCGGGCCGCCCCACCGTCCCCCAGTAGGTGAGTGGGGCCGCGGCGGCTCCTTCAGCTGTGCTTTATTGTCGTCCCGCCGCCAGCAGGCCCTGCTGGGCCTCGGCGAAGGGTGCCGCGCTCGGTCGTGCTCGTCCCCGCCTCGCGGGGGGCCGCCGGCATAGCAGGCCGTGCCCGGGGAGGCGGGGCGGGAGGCTGCCGGCCGGCCCGGTCCGTGCGGGGGAGCGGGGGCGTGTCCCTGCCTGTGCCCGGGCCTGGGGCGGACCGGAAGGTGCGCCCCGCCGCGGGGCTTGCCGTGCTCGAGGGCCGCCACGGGCAACCCCGCCCAAGACGGGGGGAAGGTGGGGCGGGGGGTGTCGTGCACGTCCAGGCGCAGGCTGCTGGTGGCGCCGCAGAAGCTCCAGGCGGGAGGGATTGCCCCCGCTGCTCTGAGGGCAGTAGCTCATTCTCTGCGCCGCCGATGCGCCCCGGCTTCACTGGGGGCTCTGCACTGAGCTCGTAGGTCTCCAGTGGTGCGCTGTCGCTGAACACTGCTTCGTCATGCCTTGTTTTTAAGGGGAGAATGCAGTCAGTGTTAGTAAGAAACACTTCGTAACAGACACGAGTAGTAGCTGTGTAAACCTACTATTATATTAACTTCATAGAGTGCTTCTGGTTGGACTAACATAGCTTCAGTGTTTGAGCATCTTTGCTGTGTCACGTGTTCGTGCAGTTTTTATCCAAGGGCTTTTAAGTCACAGATGGCACGGACCATTTGAAGACAGGTTTAGCTTAGTCAGCAGAAGAACCAACATTCTGCAAGCCATCAAACAGGGATAAAAGCAGATGTGCAGATACGGTAAGGAAATAATTGTATTGAAATTTTTTTCTCTCAGGGTGCGTGTTTAAAGCACAAAATTGTTCTGGGAAGTGGATTTAAAATAATAAGACACTTACCTGAGCTCTTACACACTCTGCTGTTTTCTGTTTTTCTGCTGTAGTCTTGTGGAAGAGCAGAGAAAGGGGTCTGTCCTTACCTTCTGAGGTAGTAAGAGGAGCGGCGTTCTGCTTGTGTTTTCTTCCATTGTTTGTACTTCTGCAAGAGAAGGGGGAAAGTCCTGCCTTAATAGCTTCATAGTGAGAACTCAAATGAGTGCTCTTTGAAGCCATTTTTCATATCAGAATCATTCTGGAATAGATGTGGGGAAAGTTAGACAAAACTGAGTAATTCTGTGAGAGTTAGTGGACTGTTCCTCTGCCTGGGCAGTCATCCAGATAGCTGTCTGTAACAGTGCAGTTCATATTTTGCCATGTAGTTCGGTCACCCTCAAGCTGTGAGACTTCTGTGACTTCATTATGAGCGGCTGCTGAAATCTCTCCTGACCGCTGTTGTGTGCTGAGTGCCCCTCGTGCCAGCCCCTGCCCCTGAGTCAGGGGAATAAGTAGACTGGAAACTACTTAGATGAATAATACATGGTTAGTTTTTTTAGCTGGATTTGCCTGCAGCTGGCGCTGGGATGACAGAGTGGATAAGTATGAAGGCAAAGCTACCCGTGGGACTTTTCTTTTCGGTAACATCCTGTTGGGATTAGATCTGAAACCTCAGTTGTTCTTTGAGCATCAGAAGAAACTTGTTTCATAAAATTAAGTGGGTCTCTTATATCTTGTGGAAGGTTTGACTATCCTGCCTGTTGTTCTTTGGAGAAGAAGAGATGAATGGAAATGAGTGCATAGTGGATGGCAAATATTGATTATTCACACTGTAGAATATGCAGGATGAAGAGCAGGATGAGGTAGACGGGCAGTGATGAAGCAGTGTGATACCTTGAAAGTGAGGGTGAGCGGTTTGAACTTCCAGGGGAAAGACAAATCATCTGTCACTGTGAAACCTTCAGAGAGGGTAGCTACAGGTAATTGGGAGTCCCTGCTTCTCCTATGCTTGGTGCTTCGTAGTGGTGTGTCCAGGATACAGGCTGCCAGGGGAAGGAAAACGGTGATAGAAAACTGAATTGAATTCTGTGCAGCTGTACTGCAAGGATCGAGTGGAGCAGTCCAGCATTGAGATTGCAGCTTCACCAACTTCAGTGCTTTAACTTGCTCTCTGTACACCAGAAGAAAAGCAAAAACCATTATTGCTTGACTTCGTGCTGCATAAGGAAAGTCTGTTCAGTTTTGTTTCCCAGCTTGATTTCCAAAACCCGTCAATATTTAGTGTCCCTGATGGACACAAAATTACATCAGAAAGTAGCAGTTAAGGTATTCCGGTAGGAATGCATGGCACATGAAGTGAGCAAACTGATTGCATCCCTCAGAGCTGGAAGTGAACTGAAATACTCATAGATTAAATACATCACCACATTCCATCTAGTGAGCCATTTTGTCCTCTTTGTACCTGGGTAACCCTTTTATGTACCTGGAAATGAGGTTTTTGCTGAGAACAGGTTTGATGTTACGACTGGAGAAGTATGAGGGGTTTTTACTTAGATGTTCCGTAATTCCGATCCCCAAGCCCACGGCTTGTTTGAGTTTAATGTTAGAAAAGATTCTTAGCATAGTCCAGTTTGTCCATGTAGGTAATGTAGGCCATAGGTTGCTGTCTGATTCCTCGTTTTAGCTTTGAAATGATAAATGGCTTTAAAAGTAGCCTCTGCTATCATTCTGCATGCTTTTTGAGATAAGCTGTGTGCTAATGTTTAATGCAGACTGTTTTCCAAATTCAGGACTGATCTGTGTGTGCGTATTTCAAATGTCTGTAATTAGACAGATTAGAGAGGACAGCTTGTTTTCCTCTGGATGTTGCTAGTTGAGAGTGAAAATTACTGAATGGTTACGGTTTCTCTTCTCACTTCCTGCTGCTATATGGAATGTCATCCAGAGGCCGAGCAAGATATGTTAGTCTGCTCTTAAGATCGTATCTCCAAGACGCAATCTGGAATTTACTGCATGGGCTATTTCATAGACTTTGCCCGTTTTCTTCTTTTCCTCAACAAGTTTGTCACTGTTATTCAGTAAAGGTTGTAACCTTTGAGCTGCCTTGTCCTGACACCATCTTTAGGATTTTCCTTTGTAAGACCTGCTTATGGCCTGTACTTGTGTTTTTTCAGAAACTACACCTTTCTATGATCAGAAACTGTCATTATGTCTGGTACTATGGTGCCATTTAGAAATAGGTGGTACTTGATTATGGGCAAAAGCAGCAAGAATACATGCTGTTGCTGGGGTTTCAGAAGCAGTCATTTTATGTGCCAGTCGGCGACCTCAGGGGTTGCAGTGCTCATTGTAACTTCCACATCTGCAGCAATCACACAGCAGTTAAAGCAGTTTGATGTTCTTTCATGTTTTGAGGGTTTATGTATTTTTTATAGAAATATGCATTGATACAACCCCTTTTCTATTGCAGTGGCAGGCAGCGTTTCAGGTCAGGTTAAATATTAGCAAACTATATTTGGTTTGTACTTTCTATTTATACGTGGGAGAAGCAACTATGCTGAATAATACTCTATGGCATTTGCTCTTTAAAGACACCTTTGGATTATTTTTGGTAATATTGACATCGTACTGACTAGCGGTTTTTAGAAAAGAGATATTATGCATATTCTGTACATAATTTCATTATTTCTCCACAGATAGTAATGTGGTGGAGATCAGAGGTGCTGTCAAAATTGAACTAACAAATAATTTTCAAGCGTTGTACAGTGAAATATGTAGAGAGAAGTACGAGTTAATTACAGTTATCTGTCACTGATACTTACTGTGCTATTATCTCATCTATGTTTTCATAGCCGTTGTGAAACTATGTGGAAATGGGGTAGTGGAGATGTTTCTCCTTCCAAAACAGTAGTAAGTATTGAAGTACTATTAAAATAACGTTTTCTTAAGAATTTCTGACATGGAGAATCTTTAATTAATGATCTACTACTTGTGTGTATTTGTTCTTTCATACATAAGTTGCTTAGCTAGTTTTGCCGTAAGTCAGTTTAAGGACTGTAACAGTCAGGTTGGGTTCTTGCTTTCTGTCTACTTGGTATTTAATCTCCTGTGTGTAACACAGCTGTTTTATTCCTCTTCACTGTTCTTATCTTTCTTTAAGATAACATTTGTAGGAATTACATAAGCTTTATCCCATGTGTATTTTTGTGTACAGTATGTTCCATATCAATATTTTATTGCCACTAGATTCAGTAACACTACTGGTTGTTACAATGCAAATCCAGTAAATGAGGAAATTCAATTTTAGATGCGTAGGATGCTTTGATGGTTTTGCTGTATTTAAAACTAATATTCTTAAACCAGTTTCTAAGATTCATAGTTTTCTGTGTCTATGGAATTTAACTAAAAATGGGCTGGTACAGGTACATATGCTAGATGGAAGTTTTAGTGTTGCACTCAAATAACATTTGCTGAATCTTGTAAAAAAAACCCCCAGACAAACACCACCTGAAGACTTTTTGCAGAAGCAGTATTGTCTGCACTGTTTTGTTTGTTCAAAGCATATTTAATATCTGAAGGCTGCAGGCTTACAAGATGCAGGAAGCATGTCGGTGGCTGACTTGACTGAACAGCTGACAAGCACTGAAAAGCTAGTAGCACAGCTAAAGGAGCTTGTCAGAAAGAAGGATGCTGAGCTTCAGAATAAAGATCTTCAGTTAAAGGTAATGTGTGTGTGTTCTTGTCAAAGAGAGGCTTTTAAACCCCCATTCAGTCCGGTTTATCATGAGCTGTTTTTGTAGATACAAGCGTATAGTCACTTATAGCCACTCTTGGAACACAAGGAGTGTTACTTGCAGTTAGCGGTTGTGGTTCCTGGGCATTACTGCTTTTTGCCTGTGTGTCTTCTGTTCCAAAATTGCAACTGGGTTTGGGTATTACACAGGCAATGTGTTCCTTGCACGTGCAGATGCACTTAACAATTACAAGGGACTTTTTGAGAGGTAGGGATGCATGGTCATTTTAGGCTAAACATGAGGAAAAGTACCACCCAAATCATTACTGGATGTTAGCAAGATGCCAGCTTACCTCAAACTGCATTTCTGTAGATTTTTATTTATCCTTCCATTATACATGTCTTTTTACTGTATAATGATCTTACTATTAATGCTACTGTATATGGTCCTCTCCTTTTGACTGGCATTAGGAAGGAAGGAACCAGAAAGAATTTAATATCCTGAAGACTTTTGAGGGTTTGTTAGTCTTGTGGGTTTTTTTTTCAACAGTCGTAAGGTTGGTCTGTTTCTGCAAGAGACTTTTTGACACTTTAAAAAAAAAAAAAGTCTTGTGTGGACACTAGCTAGTTGAATTTTTTATAACTCATTGTAAATTAAGTTGTCTCTTTGAACAAAATGAAATATGCTTTTATAGTATTATGGCGGTGCCTTTCTTTTTGCATCCAACCCCCGCTCCCCACCCCCCACCCCCCCCTTGTTAAAATATCAAGCCCTGAATTTGTACTGTTTTCAAAAAACAGCAAAATTTCTAACACTATAATGCCTTGGGTTCTCTATAATAAAAATAACCATATGCATGAAGTTTAGATAATGAGAGGAAGGTTGTTTCATATAGGAAGACCTGTTGCACAGGGCATTATAATGTCTCTTCAGGGGAAAGATTTTTTTTTTTTTTTTCAATCTCTTTTTTCTTCTTTTTTTAATGGAAGAATTGAAGGATGCATGTAGCTTCCATGTAGCTAATTTAGTCCTTCATGACTTTGATGTTTGTAGGAGGAGAAGGAATCTGCTGATGCCAAACTTTCCAAGTTGAAGCTGCAAAACAAAGCCAAGGTTGCATCATTAACCTCGCAGCTGGAAGAACTTAAGAAACAGTTATCAGCATCAGGAGGCTTAGAGGCAAAAGCAGAACAAAAAAAGGTAAGCCTCCTTACATTTGAAAGCAGACAATTTCTCTAAGCCTGTAGGCAATTTTGTGTGCTTGACTCAAATGTGGGACTGAAATTCAGATTTTGAGCTGAGTCAGATTACTGTCTGGGTAGACTGTGGATGCTGTTAGTCCATCTGTGTACTTCTATTTCATTCTGCTTTTATCTTGCTGTAGAAATTTAGAAAATTGTACATTCCTTTCAAATTGTTTTAGTAAAAAAATTCTTATTGATCTTCATCTTATTAGAACTCAAAGTTTTAACACATGTGAAATCAGCAAGGTAAGTTTTTGAGAAGAAACAAACCCAAAACGTAACTCGTTATGTAATGTCCAAAGTAAAAATAGAAATATAAAAGTGTCCTGGTAGCAAAATGTAAATTAAGTGTAGCAATGTCTTATTTAAGTGACCTGTGTTTCAACAAAGATTCTCAGATCTGCTTGTAGTAGTGCAGTTGTGTGAATACACTTGTATTTCTTCAAAATAGCATATTTTGACTTAATGCATCTTCTAAAATAACTTCAATGAGGCTTTAATATTTCTCGGGCATTTGTGTTTTTTTTTTTTTTGAAGTATGCTGGAAAGGAAGAGACACAGATCAGTTTGTCCCTAGGTGTCCTCAAAGGCACACAGTAGCTAGTTATGTTTTTTATCTGTTTTACTAATAAAGCATGTTCTTAGCAATTGCACTTGATTTCTTCTGTAATGGCAAATAGTTTCTATAATCCCGTAGTCACGCCTACTGAAATTCTGATTGGAAACACTGTGCTTAGGAACAGTTTAATTTACACTTTTACCCCAGCAGTCCTTTTTTTCCCCTCTGGGTTCTATGGAATATACTTGCCAGATTATATGGGTTACAATTGCCAGAGGAAATGAAAGCCCTTATTGCACGTTACAGTCCACTTTGCAGCAGTAATTATCATTAATAATTTAAATACGGAGATTTTTACTACCTAGGTACAAATTCTGTGCCTGAAATGTCTAGCTTCTGCATGGAATGTGTAATATATAAGAGAACTGAAACACAGACCATGAGTTAAGTCCACTTCTCACCAGTATTGTCTGAATAGGTAGAAATGCAAAATTCCTGTTTTTACAGGCATCAAAAGATGGTGACCAGGAAAATGCTGCAGCGAATCGTGGGAAAATATTAGTACTGAGAAGGAGAATTGAAGAACTAGAATCTCAGATCATACAGAAAAATGAAGAATTACAAAAAAAGGTAGTGTTTTATATGATGCTAAGTGTGTGACTTTTCAAATTTGTGGTATAGGATTATGTTTAAATATATTTCTATATGTAATTATATGTTACATTACTAAACAGATATTCTGAGAGTTTTCTGTTGAGTAGACAGAGAAGTTTATATGTTATAACCTGCCTGAGCAAATACAGTGATAATTCTGTCGTCGTGTCTTCACCGAGCAGTGAATCCTCAAGGATGCTTTTGTAGTCATTTGAAAATTAACAGAATAGGATACACAAATATGAGGTTTGTGGGTTAATGTTATATTTAAATCTTGTATTTAGAAAAAAATGCAGTTTTGCTTCATTTTTTCTTGTTGCTAGAAAGTCACAGTAGGAAGAAATGTAGGGAAGGAATGATTTCATGTTATGGTTTGTAGAGGAAGTGTAGTGATGTGTTTTGTGGACATGACTGTTCACTGTGTAAAGTGGCCAGAATGTGAAAGCTGCAAAACTTCGGAGAGAGATTCAGGAAACGATTACACTTAGAATTGAACCAGGTTATAAATTTGATGGTAATTTTTATAGTACCCTGATACAGGCAATAAGGAAATCATGCAAATCATTCTGTGCTGTAGATGGTGGAAGTATAGATGACAAGCAACGCTGTCTTTTCATTGTCAGAACGTTGAACTGGAGGCCCAGCAATGTCGTGGGGCTGAAATGGATGCCATGCTGGCAGAGAAAGAAAAGAAGTTAGCTGAAAGAGATGCTTATATCATTGATTTACAGATAGCCTGTGAATCCGGTGGTGTTGCCAATGAAATACTCTTGCCCAATGAAGAATTGAAGGTATATTAGCAGCTCAAATATAAAATCTCATCGAGTTGTCAGTGAATCAGTGAATTCTGATGTGTTATACAGTGGATCCTTCTCTGAAGCACAAATCCTATGCAGTTTTCATGTGAATAAAAATCCTTTATTGATCATTTTCATTTATGTTAGTAGATCTATATTTACTATTTTGTCAGTAGTATTTATATGTATTCATATCAACTTCAGAATCTGCTGACAGATGTCATTCAAATTAAAACCAAACCTGGGCGTTGAGTTTAATGTTGCCTTAACTGAGGGAAGGTCCAGGAGATGTTTTCATGATGGTTGCTGTATCTTTTTTCTGGGTCCATTAATTTAATTGTCTTTTGGTTTGCATTCTAAAGAATCAGCTGGCTGTTACAGAGTCATCACTTCAAAGCATGCAAATTCTAGTTCAGAACCTTACCAGGAAGGTTGGAGACAGTGAAGAAAAATGTAGCTTATTCCAGGAACAGATTGAGAGTCTTAAAAATATGCAGAGCAAAGAAAGAGAGTGTTTCCAAGCAAAAGAAGCTACATATATGGAAAATGTAAGTAAATACTGTAGAAATATTTACGTTCTCTTGGCTGCAGTGTTTCTATCTCAATAGTTAAGAAATGTAATTTTAAATTTTGTGTGATATTTGAGTAAAGACCTATATGTTGATCAGAGGAAACAAAAATAATGAAGCAGTAGGAGGTTTGTGCAGGCAGTAATTGAAGCTGAAAGTTTTGTGCAAGAAAGGACTTTAAGGGTGCGGCTGGTGTTTTGGGCATGGAGAAACTAGTGTGTAGTAGAGTGGAATGAGCTGTGCAGAATTCAAGTTGAACAACCTCCGAACATCTCTCTCGTAGCCCTACATCTGAAGGCACAAAAATGCTCACATGCTGGTAGTGCTTTTGGATTACTGTAATTATTCTTGGCACAAATGGCTATTTGACAAGTCACTTGTGCTGTGAGCTATCTGGCACACTTTTTAGCATGAGAGCATGGAAAAAAAAATTGTTTTCCTCCTGACTTAAAAAGTAGCGGAAGAAGTTTTATATACTCTATGGGAAACTTTTCTAGAAGTTAGCAGCTGATTAACAAGACAAACAATAACAACAACAACGTGTTAAATAATACTTTAAAAAAAGAAGGGAAGAAATAAAGTGGAACTAGGGAATGTGTTACTCAGTCCTTGATGTTGCCAGGCTCTTCTAATTCCCTTGGAAGGTGAATCTCAAATTTTAATCTGATGTGGCTGATCTCTGTGTTTGAGTTCTGCCATGCACGAAACTGTTCATCTCAGTTTTTCCCACATCATTTGATGTCTGAATTTATTTTATCTGTAACAAATATGTGACTTTTGATCCTGAACATGACCACACCTGTTCAGTAGCACACAGAGTTAGTTTTGATACAGGAAGGAAAAAGAGAAGACAAAACAGGCCTGTAAAAGCCATTTCGGTGAGCACAGTATCGTTACTCAGATATAAATCTGTGTAGGATCATGTGAATTTATTCAAAATATTGTGACTGAGATTTCAAAAATCATATCCAGTCCTTACAAAGATTTTAAGATAGATAACAAAGACACGTTGGAGGTAGAATGCAGGTTTTTGAGGAAGAGGCAGCTAGGTTTCAAAGCTGCCGTTGGGCTTAATTGGTAGAAACTTGCTAGGAATGAACATGATCAGTACAATCTTTTAAAAATGAGAAGTCTCGAAAAGCATCCAAAAAGAAAGGTGGAGATCTGTGATATTAAACAAAAATGAACAGTACTATGCTTCTCATTTAAAGTTTATTATTGTAGAACTGAAACTTTCTGTAAATTGGAGGTTTACCCGCATGCACTGCTGGCATCGGTAATCACTGGCTGATTAGTGTTTTTACTGTTCAACGGAAGCAAAATTCAGCCTTAAGACAGAGTACGTTATCTTGCTGTACTTTTAGTTAGTCAGTTCAGCATACTTCTACTATACCTTTGTGGACTGATTTTATATTCCCTTTCTATGTGTTTTTAGGTACGTGTGTTTCAGAATATTATCCAGGAAAAAGAAAAGGAACTGGAAGCACAGAGAGAAAAGCATGAGCAGGAGCTCTTTAAATTAGCTGCTAAATCTGATGCAAGTGCTGACTTAGAACAGGTATGTTGCTTTGGAAACTCAGTATTTTGCTTACGTAGACATGGGAATTTCGAATCACGTAGTTGTTAACCTCTGTGGCACAGTTCAGATGTCTGATTGGGAAAATAGTGTAAGTCTTTTTCTTTCTCTCCTGGAAGTTTTAACTCATTGATTGATTGCTTGATCTTTTTTTGCTAGCTTTTAAAGGCCTTGAAACAGAAGCTCCATGAAAAGGAGGAAGTCATGCTGGGAAGGACACAGGTGATTGATGTCTTGCAAAAAGAACTGGATGCCAAGGATGAGCAACTGAAAGTAAGAAACAGGATACGTGCACAACTGAACCTGTCAGGTCAAATAAAAGTGGAAAAGCTGTTTGGTTGTGCAAAAAGGATAATTTTGCATAATTTTTAGGCATGTCTCTGTGAGGCTTTGATATATAATAATGCAACCAGAGCTGTGCAAACAAATATTAATTCCAGTTAGGAAATTAACTTAAGCGAGAGGTAAAGTCCATAAAACACAGAACTGTCAACTTTCACACAGAGTTTGTCTTGATTCATTTTGGGAAGTTGCTGTGTGGGGAAGACTTTATTCTGCCAAAAGGTTTTGACTTCTCTAGTTAGTCTGCAGTGAGCCCCGAAACTGAGGCGTTTCCCCCAGCCAAAGAGAGTGTTTTGCTAATAGTGTGCCTTTACTTTTGCTGTATTTCTGCTGATTGCAGAAGCAATACCTAATCAAGGTTCTTTGTATTTAAGCACCTAGCATGAACTCTGATTACAGCCTTTGAGTGCTGCTGCTTCAGTTCAACAATGTAGAAAAAGGACATTACAGTCTCTCAGACAGGCTTTTGGGACTTTGTGGAAACAGACCCATTATAGCCTGTCTGGGATGTGCCAGGTCCAGCATTTCAACTATACTGTTTCCACAAACTTAATTTACTAAGATGCTGCCAGAATCAAAATCTTACTAGAAATAGTTGCAGCTATGTTCCCAGGTAGATATCCTGCTCAGGTAGTTAAGATCCATGGTAGTTTAAGCTTGTTTAATTTGTCCTTTCCATTTGTTACGCCTCCTGCCATATGCAGGATTTTGTTGTTTATTTTTTCTTTTGGGTTGTATGCATCTTCCTACAGTGATGCTCTGCAAGAACTGATGGTACCTAGCGCTAGTGCATTGAGGGGACAGAAATGCACACCTTGGGTGTAGGGGGAAGGTTTGACTATAACAACATGAACTTAAAGCACTTTGACTGTAATGGGATCTCAGCTTTAGTATTAAAATACTTTTTTACATAAGCAGTTTTAACCAAATTTTGGAAATGTTCCCTCTGCTGTCCTGCACAGCTTTTTTACATGGACAGTTTATATTCTTAGATTTCTGTGTCATGAAAGTAGTTTTTTGAACAGTAGGTGGACTCTTTTGCTACAGTGATTGGTAATCTTTTCTACCTCTTTATGTATTAAAATAACTAACGTAAAGACGCTAAAAGCAGTAATGGAAAACTAATTAGCAGCAAAGTAATACAAGGAAGAACTAGATCAGTTTGCCAGCCTCAGTTTTAATGGATGTAGATGACAACATCTGTGTGGCATTGCAGTGAACATTCTTAATCTTTGGGATCACTGTTAAGGGTCTGCTTCTGTTATTTTCTATATTCCGTAGAACCAAGTATTCTTTTTTATTCCATTTTTCACCTATGGGGGAGGTAGCATGTAGTTTGTGCTGAAATAGTGGTGCCATTTTGCTGAAGTCCCTGCTTTTGTCTTGGAAATCAGAGCTGAGTAGCTTTTGTAGTAGAGCCAAGTTACCAAGAGTAACCCAGCTTTCTGATTATAATGTATGCAGAAATACGTATATAATATTTGACAGTGGTACTAAAAGTACTTTGCATTAAAATATGAAGGTGTTTTTGGTTGTTTTTCACAGGAGATAAATGAAAACCTGAAACGTCTTCTGTCTGAAAAAGAAAACCTCCAGTCTAAACTAGATGCTGAGAAACATGTAATGAGAGCCCAGTTAAGAGACATGATGGAGAAACATGAGCTTGAAATGACAAAAGTTAAGGAGAAATATAATGCTGAACTGCATGAAATTAAAGAGAAACATGAAACTGAGCTGCAGGAGAAAGATCAGGCCCTGTTTCAGCTTAAGAAACAAGTGGCAGAATTAAGGGGTAGTGGACAGACTGACTCAAAAGAAGTTAGAGATCTGGAGTCTATAACCAAAGAGAAGATGGAAGATTTAGAAGGTAGCCTGTTTAAACTGTTGTTATGTATGAAGGGTTCCTTTGCCCCATACTATCTATATGTATTGTATGCCAATTTCGTACCTCTTGTGAGTAGAACTATATTAACTTTGGTGGAAGAGCTATTGTCAAGCTAATTAAAAATTGTCTGTGATTAAATACTATAATAATGAGGCTTATAGAAATACCAAGATATTCACATGAACTGTAAATTTCTCACTACATTTCTTAGTGTTACATTTTTTCTTCAAATGCAGTCATCTTGTATACAGTTACTAAAGGAATTAAACATAGCTCTTGTATTAATAAACTTTCTAGGGTTTTAAATAATTTTTTGTGTCTTGTTTCTCAGTACAAGTGAAATTGAAAACAGAAGAGGCCAGCAAATCTGAAGCAAAGTTTCTGAAAATGAAGGCTTGGTCCAAATCAAGAATCAAACAACTGGAAGATGAGCTGAAGAATGTACGTGTAATGTTTATTTTTAATATTACATGCCTGTTTTTAAAACTACTGTGCTTGGGGATTTGACTGGAGAAAGTAAAATATCGGATAAACAGAATATTAGAATAATTTTTTCAAAGTATCTTTGTATTTGAATAAATGTACGAAAATTGGATGGACGTAAAATGTTGATACAGGGTGAATTTTAACAAAAAAAGTACAAACTAGTGTTACCAGCATTCAGGGGTACATTTGTTAGAGATTGGCTAGTTTATTGTGCTTTCACATATTAGAGAAACAATTATTCTAAATCTTAGTTAAAAATCAGGAAAAAAAAAGCTGCACTGACTTTGTTGTGTTTCGGTGCCTTTGAATTTTCTTTTTTTTAGCTTTCATCAAAGAATAATGATGTATGTGCCTTAAACAATCGCGTCTCAGAATTAGAGAGTGAAAATGAAGAACTGCAGTCAAAACTGCAATCGTTGTATGAAACCAGAACTCAAAATGGTAAGAAAAATGCAGGTTTTTTTCTTTTGCAGATGATTCAAAGTAAAGAGACAAAGGAACTTTCTCATTTTTGTTTTCAAAGTGTATAATTTTCTTAACACAGATTCTGAAGCAGCTTCGTGGAACTTGGAACAATAGCATGCAGTATTTAATTCAGAGTTACAGCTCAGGTTTTCCTTCCTAAAGCCCCTTGTGCGCAGTACTTGTTGCACTTTGGCTTAGGCAGCGCTTGTGTAAGCTTTTCCAGGAAGTGGAAGAGGTGTCGTCTTAGGAGGAAAAATGAGAGCAAACATATCTGGAAAATTTATCAGAGTATATACAATAAACTTTGGAGAGCAGTGAGTGTCAAGTAAATTAAGAATGATCTCAAATATTTTGCTTTCGTAAAGATTTGAGAGAGAATTTTTGCTTAAAATCTCAGTTTACATTAGAGCTCTGTGAGAGATTTTTTTGTTTCACCTTGTGCTATTTTCTCTGATTTCCTTTCCATAAATGGAAAACAGTAGATTTTTCAGTTCATCTGTCTAGATTGTTAGCAGGTGAGATTTGAAGAACTCAGCAATATTTAATAATAAAGGATTTCATAAGTAGATGGATGACACAGCTCAACAGACACCTTTTAACTGAATTATCTGAATTTTCATTTTTAATCTTTCTTTTAAATTTTATTGGTCTTCTTACTAGATTTGTGTTCTGATGAGCCGAATTTATTATGTTTTTACAGAAGAGTTGCTGATGAAGCTGGAAGTCTATGAAGAGCAGCAAAGAAAGTTGCAAGCTGATCTTGACCAGGTTACAAAGAGGACAGCTTCACAGGTTAACTTTAAAATTGATTTGTACGAGTTACTGAGTAACTCGAAACAGTGCTAATTAGACTTTGAGAAGTGTGTTAACTGGATTTTGGAGCTGAAAATTAATATAGTCATATACGGAGTTGTCTGTGTCTATAGCTGTTGAGTAGGATAACAAGCTAACAGGTTTTGAATTACTTAAGATTAATTTCTACTTAGTTTTCCACGTACCTTAAATTACATTTTTCCAAGCAGTTTACTAATTATTTAGTTGCATTTAGCATGAGTCATCAAAGTGTGGCTGTTATTTTGTATACAATAAAAATAGCTTTCAGAAGAAATAATAGCTGTAACCTTGACAAACATACAGGTGTGGAGAACAAAGTGAGAAGACTCGAAGTATTGAGTCTAATATATTAACATATATATATATGAATATATTTATATATTAACTATATGTTAACAGTATAATCACAGTGACTTTTTGCAGCCCTAGCCAGCAGAGCCAGTTTGAAATGCTTAATTGTATTTTGCTAAAAGAGGATGTTGTTGGTTTTAGTTTTGTGAAGAAGTTGGGTTTATTTGGTAAAAATCTTAAAATAGGTTTTATTTTGATGGGAAGGCCAAAACATTTTTAATCTGTTAATGGAAAAAAATTTAATAGAGATTTGTTATCCCACAGGCTGAGCGCTGTGGCCACAAACAAGATGAAATGGGAGGATTCTTCAGAAAAGCATACTGGGATATTCTGGCAAAACCCTTGTTAAACTCCTTGTTTTGGGCCACAGTGCCTGTAGCGGTGGGAAGAGCACGTTGAATATTGTTTTACTTTGAAACATTGCTAAGATGAAAATGTGCAACAAAAATATTTTGGTGAAAAAAGCCATTTTTTTTAAATTTAAAAGTATTTCAGATTAAAAGTGCAACTTGCAGTGCCATTTTTGATATTTTATGAAGTGGTGAGGCTTGCTTTTTGCATAATCTACAATAGCAGTTATAATTTTCATAGGTTTTTATTTATGCAATGTGGTGAATTAGACTGGGTTGTTCTCTCTGTTAATGGTTTGCCAACTTAAAATGTTATTTACATTTACAGTGGGATTTGGTAAATATATTTTCATGCACAATTTCTCTTGTTAGGCCAGTGAATCAGGTAGCGTGGATGAATTGCAGAGTCAGCTTTTGGAATGGCAAGAAAACGTACCAGAGTCAGAGGAGTCCTGCGATCAAGTCAGAGAACAGAAATCTGCTATGGCCTTTAGAATGGCTCAGATTGAGGAGGAGAGAGAAGGTGAATTGTTTTATTTGCGATAAAATAAAAAATTACAATAAAATCGTATTTATACATGATATATATGTGCGCGTCAGCTGTACTTCAGGCTGAATTGATAGCGTGCCACCATGACTAATTTCCGTAGTCATAAGATTTGTATAGCTAAATTGCTTAAATTTGCAATTTTTACTTTTTCTATTTCCCTGAATCTGCTTTTCATACATTCATGTCTTTTGGCGACATTTTTTTGAGTAAATGCGCTTGTTCTGTTTGTCATCTGAGTTGCTGCTCTGCAAGACTGCTTGAACATACTTTGAAAGCTTATTGTCTGCATTTGAGTGGTCAGTGATAAAAAGTTCACCATTGAAATATTAAAGCTGCTTGCCTACAACAGCTGGTAAAGAAAGGTGTGGGGACCTATGGCGTTGGTTTGAATTTGATCAGTGAAGGCGTTACTTTAGTAAAATGTACCTGAGACGAGTTTCTCTTTAAATCTAATTAATGAGAAACCTTTCTTAGAATATTCAGTAATCTGTTAGTAAGTGTCACTTGTATAGGTTAGCTGAATAACATTAATTGACAATGATTTGGAGCTAGTTAAAAGTATTAAATTACCTACACAAAACAACATTTCAAGTAATCTCAGGTTTTGTGGTTTTCTAAATTATTAATAAAACAAGAGATGAGAAAGTGAAGCAGCTTCTGTTAAAACTCATAAAAGTCTGGTTAAATTTCACATAGTTTTGCCACTTTTTTTTCCATGCCATCTAGTAGTTTATTATGATTTTTGTTCACTTAGTTAACTGTGTGTAGATTAATGGCCAGTTTTAGTGTGCACAACCTACCATCATAAGTAATCCAGTTAGTTAATTTGAGCCTTCTCTTTTTCGTCTGCGACAGACTGACTTTTCATTGACGTGATCAGTTTGGAAGCTCAGTATGTAAACACGGAAGGATCACGTCTTTTCTTTTTGAGGGATTTATGCGTGTAGTGCTTTGGAATTGAAAGACAATAATATTCCCTTCATTAAAATTACTGTTGCCTCATCTGTGGTAACTACAGATCCACATGCAATATTAATAATAGTTTTAAAATTTCATCTGCGTCAGTCCATGTTTAACTTTGCACTTTTTCCCCTTGGAGTAAGCATGACCTTTCTGTTTCTTTTTTCCTGCCGTTACACCTGATGAGCACTCAGCGTCCCTTCCCTCTCCACTCCTACCCTACACTGCGATTTGGTCAGCCAGTGAGAACATAGTTTCCCATCAGTTTTGTGCGTGCAGGTTCCTGCAGCAATGGCAACTTGTAATGTACTGTTGCTGATTTCTTCTGTTGCTTCTTTTGAGGAAATTGCCAACAGTACCTTAGAAGGTTTACCATTGGTGGTATGTGATACTTAGCAATACATGTATCAGATGCTGGTTTTAAGTGGAATTTTTTTTTTCCTGCCTTGCAGTACCTGTTTCTTTATATTAACCGAATCATCTTTCTTCATTTTCCTTTGTAGTAACAGCTGACTCCATATTTATGTTGCAGCCTTATCTAGAGAAAAATTTCTTGGCTTGCTGCAGGTGGTTGTGACTAAGTAAGAACCAAATTTATTTAAATATTCTTAGTAGTACTTGACATTCAGCAGCATTTAAAAAAAACCCCAAACCAATCATACTACATTCCATAAATTGCAGAACTTCACATGCATTAATATTAGCTATCAGTATTTTAAGCAATTTATAAACCCGCCACCATCATAGTCTATGACAATTTGCTGTATATGGCAATTGTCTCTTTTGGATCGAGTGTATGGGGAGCTGCAAAAGCATAGAGGATGACAGTATTGATTCCTCTTACAGGATGGGGGCTTGTTTCCTCTGCAAACCACTAAAGGTTGTGATGTTTAGTGTGAATAGCCACACAAGGAAATAAAGACATATTGTTAATTAATTTAGATGCAGTGTCTATCAGGAGAAAAGTGTCCTGGGAAGTTCTTCAGTTTTTGTGGTAGATATAAGCTGCTGTAAAACATTAGAAAATGTATTAACTTACTGCTTGCTGTTAAAACAGTGCTGAATTTATCTGGAAGTGTTTGAATGTTCTAAATCATTCTAAAGCTCTGATTTCTATACTTTCATTTTTCATGTGACAATGGTAATTTACTGCTTTTTTTTTTTCATTATCAAATACTTAGGAGCCTAAATATTTTGGGTTTCTAAAGGACAGTGTGTTATTCACTGTGATTATACTTCAAACCAGATTACCTCAATTTCAACTTCCAAGAAATGGAAAACTCTTTTTTTCCAAAGAAGGGGTTATTTTCTTATCTGGAATAGTCCTTGCTCCTTGAATTGCTTCACTGAATTCATTGACAGCTACTGCAAGCAGAGGTTTAAGGCATGTGATTAAAATTTGACATTTATTTTTACAGCTTTGAGGAAGTATGTATAATGATTAAAAAAAAAAAAGTAGTAGATTCTGTACTTGAACATAAAGGTGTGTAAAATGAATGCTGATAAAGTGGTAGTGCCAGAAGCCAAAGTGTTAGTAAAACCAGAAGTAAAATCAATTTGGCAGTTCTACTTTATAACGGTCTCATTATTTTTTTTCTTAAACTTTTTTCCTCTGATCTTGTTGACAACTTAAGTATGTAATTTTGAAATATTACAGGAAGACCTTAAATCTAGTAGGTGTTACAGGATTGTGTTTTAATGAAATCTGTGGTAGAAGTAATCCTTGGGCAGCTCAGATGAAAGCCGAGTATTCCCAGTAGGGCTGAATTTCTGGTGGTTACCTCACAGGTGCATCAACATAAGTCCTCTGAGTTTTCATGCTGTGAGGACAACTGTGGATTGATGTAGTTAAATTGAAAGCTGAATTTGTAATTAATTAATCTAACTTTTGGTTAAAGTATGGAGCCACCTTCACTTTCATTTCTTTTCACTGCCTGTTCTGTTTTGTCTGCTTTGCATGAAACATCCATTTCCTAATCTGTTACCCCAAACATGTTTTGTCATATCACAAAACAGATGGGAATGTACTTTAAATGAAAAATCACTTCTAGCAATGAACAAGATACACACCTAAGCTTTCATGTTCTGAATTCATTCAGTCTGTTTATTTACAAGTGATTCTGTATTTGTCTTAAAAAGAATGGTATCATTAATTTATAAGATGGTTTGATGCGAGTTTGCAGTGTAACACATGCTTGTGACTTCCTTAAATTATCTGACTTTATAGCTCACGCTAAAATTAAAGTTGAAAGGGACACGTGTCATTTCCATAGAAAATGAATGTGATTTTTCAGATTATAAAAAACTGCAGCTGTTTCAGCTGATGCCTTTATCATAAAAATTAAGTATATTTTAACCTGGTAAATTGAAATAAGATGTAATTTGGCATTTAATTTGTTGGCATTTTTTTAGTAGCATCATAACCTTACCCTCTCCTGTCTCCTGTATAAAGTCTTCAGTTAGAGCTGATGAAGAAGTAAAGTTAGACTTCATTTTGCTGCTTCTTTTTGAGATATGACAAACTTATGTTTGTCACAGTAATGTTGGAGGGAAATCACAAGGTGAACACAGTGGATTGAACAGTCTTGTTCCTGTCAGCCATTCATAGGGACTTCAGCCTGGCCCTGGTGTCTTTTCATGTAGTAGTGTCTGATATAAAAGTAATTGCTTTCCTGTGGCACAAAACTGATTGAGGATGACTGGTTCTTTCCTGGCTGCTCTGATCCAGCCATAGTCTCAGGGCAACAGGAGCTGGAGGAGGAACTGGCCACAGTTCAAGGAACGGGCGGGCTGCAGCAGACAAGAAGAAAAAGCAGTCAGACCAGAAGGAAGCTTCAGGTGGGTTAAAAGAGATAAGAGTTTATTTTTAGCTGTATGTTAATAAAAATACAGAAAGTATTATTACTTCTATGATGCTTTACACTTAAATACATTAAGGGCTTAAGAAGTTAGATTGGTTATGTAACTGAAAACTTAGGTAGATTTAATGGTCATGTATGTAGCCAGAAGATGAGAAATTCCAAGGGCATCATGCCTCTCTATCCTTGAGTAATGAGTCTGCTTAATTTTACATTGAAAAATAATGAGCTTCCCTCTGCCGTAATCACGTGCTTATGTGTATGCTTAGTATGTTAAGACCATTTTTGGTTTAGATATGGTCTTTACAATTCTCTTTGTTGCTGGAGCTTTAGTTAATATTTAGTAAGTAGTGTCAGTTTGTTCAGATGTCATTCTAAGTAGTTGCTGTAACTTGCATGAAAAAATGATAATTATTTGCAGGAAGAATTAGGTGTCATTGGAAGAATAATTTTATACTTTGTTAACTCTGATACTTTACCCTGAGATTCAGAGGACCCTATTAACTGTAGAAATTAAGGGACCACTTAAGATAACCAAACACAGTCATCTCTTGGCCTTTCAGGTGCCTGGCAGGTAGCATACAAAACCTGTGAGAGACTTGGCTTTTCTGGAAATAATGGCTGGAAGCAGGGCAGGTTACTGTATTGTCCCCAGTGATCCCATATGCTTACAGTTAGGCACCTGAATCGCTTGTTGAGTTTTAGGACTTTTATTTGAAACTACTCTTTCTGACAGAATATGTATTTTACCGTTGCTTCTTTTCTTCTTTACATTAAACTTAATTCTCATGTTTTATATGTAGGAAGAATACAACTTCGATAGAAAACAATGCTTTCAAGAATTGAATGACACCTTGGATAGCACTGATTCAGCTGAAGGAGAAAATATGGGAGGTTGGTGGCCAGAGTACACTTCACCTAATGCAGGTGTGATAGCGACTAGACAGTTTATTAAAGCATGCACTGCTTCTGTATTTTGTGTCTATTTTTGTTTTCAAATTCAATTAATAACCCATTTGTGGTGTATTCTAATCTTTGTTGGATTTTTTTGGCTTGCGTTTTCTTTCTTTTTATTTTAAAGCATGTGCGTGCTGGATGAACTGCCTAGTTTTGGTTCAGAAGTAGAATATACATATGACTAAACACTGGAATTGGTTGAGCCTTGGCACCTATGAAGTATCCTACGCGTCAAGATTGTGTGTGTTTTGAGTCTTGATCCTTTGAATGTGTTTCCAATCTATACAATTTTTATGTTGCAGAACAAAATTGCCATGCCATTGCTATATGCTTTTCATTTGAAAATCAGATTTTATTGTTTTTTAATGCAGATGTTTTTATATCTTGTGGTAAAGGTTGCTGTTATATGTTAATGGTAAAATGGAATAGACTCACTTGCAAATTTTGATACAGTCCAGTTCACTTTATTAATAATTGCTTAAGAGCTGATCCTTTAGGTACACAAATAACTTGTGTTTGAACTAACATGAACCACACTATTGATTGAGCCATAGTGTTGTTTAGAATGTTTCTGCCAGGTTCGCTGAGTTCTTGAGCTATGCAACAGTTAACGGTACTTTTGCCATATAATTTTTGGAAGTGCAGGGTCTCAGTCATTTCCCCTAGAAGTGGCTGAGATCTGGTTGTGCCCAGTACTGGTGAGAATCATGAATAAGAAGCTGAAACCATTTCTAGACTTCAGGAATTTCAGCAGGCCTTTCTTGAAATAATTTTTCTTCTTTGACTTAAGTAGGTCTACGGAGTGTAGTTGAAGAGTTGGAATTGGAAAGAAATCAACTGCAGGAACAAATTCTTGTTCTAGAAGAGCGTTGTCAGGATTTGGAAGATAGAGTGCAGCTTGAAGGTAGAATGGAGGCTCTTCAGGTGAGCTTTTGTAGTTGTGTAAAACCTGTCGATATAGGAGAATTGTTTTGTTCTCTGTTTATATTCTTACAATCATAGCCTACACTAAGACAAAAATGTCAATTTGCAAC
Organism: Rhynochetos jubatus; assembly: GCA_027574665.1. Lineage (NCBI taxonomy): Eukaryota > Metazoa > Chordata > Aves > Eurypygiformes > Rhynochetidae > Rhynochetos > Rhynochetos jubatus. The sequence goes on along the minus strand of CM050663.1, from coordinate 19,964,875 downwards.
TAGCAAAAATGTCTGAAGCCTACTTTATACTTCATAATTATGTTGGCAGAGGGTGTACACATACTGTATTATGCTCTGAAGTTGAAGCCTGTCACTTCTGTTCAGCACATGGAGAAACTTGTTTGGAAGTAAGCTTTGTTGTTTGTTCTAGGAACATAGTAAAAGTCAACATGATTTTCATTATTCTTTGTTGAGGGCCTTTGTCAGAAAGTCCAGAGTTATATTTTGTTACTACTGGCATAAGTCTCCCTCTTCTTACATTACTGAAGTTTCTTTTATATAAAGATGTATATTTTTATTTTTTATATATATATATCCACACACTTGTCTAAAAGAAACAGTGTAAATATATAAAATAATTATTTAATATTAATATATGAAATCTAAACTCCATATATTATTTTGACATATCTTGTAAAATTATTCAACGAAGGCATCAAAAGGAACAGTAAATATTTATGAGAAAAGTTATAATATTTTCTGATTGTCAAGTTACTATGAGAGTTTATAAACCTTATTTTCACCAAATTATGTAACTGATCTTACTCAAACTCCTTCAGACTTGTTGTATTAGTCATAGTTCTTTGTTTGTTAAGTTGCACATCTAAAAATAATGATTTTAAGGTGAAAGACAACGTTATATTAATTTTTATTTGAGACTCTTATAACAAAGCCTTTCAATACAGGTAACGTTTGGTGTAGATGAAGAAGGGCAGCTATTGAGGGCGGTACAGGTGTGTTCTGCCTCCAAAATGCTAGCTAATTTTCTTTAGAGGTGATAAGTTTGCCATGTTTGTGCTATTTGCTGTTGACTCTGGATGTGTGTTCTGCTTTTGGTTTTTGGTTGCTGTTGTCAGATTTTTTTGGTTTAACTTTTGAATTGGTGCAGTGGATTTGGCTAGAGTAGGAGATTTGTACTGTGTTTAAAACAAACAAACAAGCTGTGTGAATGAAGCTTGCTTCCTTTTTCTTTTCTCTGCAGTCCCCCATATGCAGGTTTTTGCATTCCTTTAATCTGAAAAAATAGAAAAAAAAAAAGGCATAAGTTTGATACAGTCTGAATTCAAACTGTGTGGAAAGTATTTTTTTTTAAAGCAGTAGCTTCCCCTGTTAAGTAAGCTGCCTTAACACTGTGTGTGTGTGTGTGATGTTTTGGGTACGGAGCAATCATCCTTGAGTCCATGCTATCATAACGTTGCTGAAGGAGGTATTTCTTTCTGAAAGGTGGGTTGCATCTATTTGAACTAATATCACACCTGAACTTGTATTTTGCACTGATATCTGATACAGAGACCGTTATTTCAGCACTTTAACTATGTAGGATGTAAATCCCTGAAAAGTCAGATTTTCATGACTTCAGTTACGCTGTTTTGGTTGCTTGTATGTGATAATCCTCTTCATTATTGTTTTGTTGCAGAATGAAAATGAACGTTTGCAAACTCAACTCACCCAATTACGCAACCAACAAATACGAGATGCAGAAAAGCATCAAATTCTGATTTCTGGCTTGAATGAGCAACTTAAAGGGTAGAGTAAAAGTTCTTTACAACTCTGTACAGGATTAGCTTCTTTTTGCTTTAAACTTCTAATGAGAAGTATAATCTCTTAAAACACTTGAAAAATTACTTAGTTCGTGCTTCTGTTCACGCTAATGTTATTTTTGTACCTGGAAGTTTAAATGGAAAGTGTAAAAATAATTACTCTTTTACAAACATTGCTTGGGACTAGTGAATATAGAAAGCCTAAAGCAAGCTTTGTTTTCAAAATACATAAATATGTATTTTCTTCTTAGATTAAGTGACAGAAATACCTTTCTTGAAACTTCACTTGGAGAAAAAGAACAGAAACTGTTGATCACAACAGAAAAACTAGAACAAATTGAAACTTTGAGGAAACTGCTTCAAGAAAAGGACCTTTTGAACAAAGAGCTTGGTGAAAAGTTTGTACATACTGAGCAACAAGTAAGTTGAAGTTACTGTTAAATAGAATTTAATTTATTAGAACTGGCAAGCATTATCCATAACTTTCAGTTTGCGTCCCAGCAGCAATATCGATGGCTATGTGAAGGTTTTTGCTCTGTTTATTTACAGTTTTGTTCACTTCATGTAATTGCTTTGCTTGAAGTTGGGTGTAAGGATTTCTTAGACCAAACACAGATCTTTGCGTGAAAGTATTTATGTGTTATTGGGGTGATAAGTTATCCCTATGAATTTCAAAGTATAAACTCAACATTATAAATCATCAGAATTTTAGTATAATACTGTACATTTCTATCACATTAACTTTTATTTTTAATACTAAGCTGAACGAAACGTTAAAGAAATGCAGTGTGTATGAAGTGGAGAACACTGAGCAGAAAACAGTCATCACCGATCTAGCAGAAAAAGTTGCTACGCTGAAGGAAAAGGTAACTCGTTAAAATGAAGTAAAAGATGAAATGTTATGTTCCTTTGACATGGCCTATTTAAATGTCAGCAAAATTAACAGCATTAGCTGCTAAAAATTGCATACACTAAACTTTCTGTATGCTAAAAGAATCTACAGAATAACATGGTTATCTTGTGACTGTACAGTTGGGTACAGATTGATTACCTTGGGTACTTTTCTACATGCGGTGTGTAACTTCCATTCTCCCTCTAAGGTATGTTTGAAGCATTCTTGTAACATTATCTTCTTGATATTTAGGCTTTGAAGCAAGATGACATTGTAGAGTCGATTCAGCTGGATCTGGACCAGACAAATGAAGAGCTTGACAAATTGAATACAAGCCATTTAGAGGAAAGATCTCAACTTATTCAAGATCTTCAGAAACGTGAAAGAGAAATTGATAATCTTAAAGAAGCATTGGCAGAAAAAGACAGGGAGATGTCTCTCCTGTCTTTAAATATGACAGAATATTCTGAACAGGTTATCATCCTGAAGCGTCAAGTGCAATGCAAAGAGGAAGAAATACGAGGGATGGAAGAGGCTTTGTCAAAGGCTGAAAGGGAAACTCATTTACTTAAAGAAGTTCAAACAGCTGACATAAGAGATGCAAGTGTGAAGATCTCTGTCCTTTCTGAGCAGAGTAATACAATTAGACTAGAGCTAGAAAGAGTTAGAGTTGAGAATGAAGCTAAAACCAAAGAAAATGAGGAATTAATAAAACAAAACAGTGAGAACAGCATAACAATTAAGGATCTCCATTCTGAAATCAAGGCCAGCAGTGCTGCATACCATAACAAACTTGCAGAGTGTGAGTCACAAATTACTTTACTGAAAGAACAAATTAGTAAATCATCTGAAAAGCTACAAGAAACAGAGGATAAACAAAGAAAAGAAACTGAATATTTGAAATCTCAGCTTGAGGAAAACAATACTCTGAAGGAAAAATGGAACAGTTTGCTTAAAGAGAAAGAGACTAAAGCACAGGCACTGGAAAATGAGTTAAAATCAATTAAAGATTCATACAACAAACTGGTTTTGGAAAATGCTAAGAAAGACGAAGAGGTGGCCGAATTATCGGGGAAGCTTACAAAACATACTGAGCAACAGGAAACAATTAAAAAAGAATTACAAAAGAAACAAGAGTTCATTATTTCATTAGAGCAAAAGCTTGGGGTTTTGGAGAAGCAAAGTGAAGAGACTAAACTTAAATTAAATGGAGATCTGGAAGCCAAAGAGACATGCTGCAAAGAACTTAATAACCAGTTACATGAAATACAGAAACAAATTAACAAGATGGAAATAGAGACACAGGAGAAAACTTCAGCTAATAAGCAATTGCAGGCAGATCTCGAAGGGAAAGAAGAAAAATTGGCAGAGCAAATAAAAGCAAATCAATATCTGAAAAAAGCTATAGCTACAGTGTTAAAAGAGAAGGAACAGCTGATCAGTGAAAATGAGAATTTGTCCAAACTCCTTGATGTGAAAGAGTGTGAATTGTTAAAGAAAATCGAGGCTGTGGCAGAAATAGAGAATAAATTATCTGTTAGCACTGCTGAGTATGAAAAAACTCTTTCACTACTCAATTGTGATAAAAACTCTCTGGCAAAAGAGATTGAACGACTTTCGGTACTTGCCAAGCAAAAAGAAAATTCAGTTGCAGAACAGCTGCAGGAGAAAACAAAGGAATGTAATGTGCTAGCTGATCAGTTGTTTAAAAGCAAGGAACAGACACAACAGTTGCATGAACAAATGCAATCACTTCTCATTCAGCTGAAGGATACTAAAGACAAAGAAATAAAGAAAGAAGAACTGTTAAATGTTAAGCTATCTGAATGCAGTAGCCTAATCCAAGATCTCAGCCATAGTAATGAAAAGAATTTACTGCTGCAGGAACAAATTCAAAGCATAACTTTGGATTTTGAAGCTGCGAACAGGTCTCTAGAAGAGAAAATGCTCCAAAATGATTCATTACATAAGGAAATGGAAGAGAGTAAGCTTTCTATTATAGAGTTGCAGGATGAAATAAAAAATCTTAAAGATGAAAAAACAAAGTTATCTCAGTTGGTAGAGGAAAGAGACCTGACTGTAAAATGTCAGGATTCAGAACTTGAGAATTTTCATAGGCAAGTTTCTGAAAAAATGGAAGAAAGTACAGTGTTAAATAATCAGCTACAGCTATTAAGCAAAGAAATGGATGTGCTTAAGCATGAAAAGGAGGACATTTCAAGCTTATTGAGCAAGAAGTCACATGAATGTGGACTTCTTCAGTCACAGTTGGTACAGCAACAGTCTGAAATTACTTCAGCAAGGCAACAAGCACATACAGCAGCTCTAGAAAATGAAAAGCTAAAAGTTGACATTGAAACAGTTAATGTTATGGTAATGAAAAAGTCAGATGAAGTAGCTGCTTTAACTTCACACTTGTCCCAGCAAAGTCATAATATTTTAGCTCTGAGGGACCAAATTGATGGCCTCTTGATGGAAAAAGAAAACTTAAAAATTGTCTTTGAAGAAAAAGAAAATCTCCTTTCTGAAAAGGAGGCTTTGATTCAGCAAATGAAAGATAGTAAAATGGCAGGAGAAGGACAATATATGCAAATAATTTCAGATCTGCAGAACCAAATGCAAGCCTTAAGTTTTGAAACCAGTCAGCTTAGACACACAATGCAGGAAAAGGAAAATGAATTTCAGAGGCAAACCCAAGAATTAAAGTTATTAAAAGATAAATCTGAAGAGTCTGATGTACTTAGGGTTCAATTGTCTGAGAATATGCAGCTTATTTCTGACCTTCAGTATCAGCTTAGAAATGTGACAGAAAAATCATCCCAGCTAAATGATTCAATTATGCAGAAGGATGAATCTTTAAAACAAAAGTTGGATGAATACATCAGTTTAAAAGCGCAGTTTTCTGAGGTACAGGAATCTTCTATTTTGCAGCAGAAACAGTTAGAACTTCTAGCCTCTGAAGCAGAAAAATTAAAAGTACTTGTTTCAGAAAAAGAATTAACCATCAACAATATTTCATTATTTAGTGAGAATTTAAAGACGCAACTTCAAGAGAAAGAGAATGAATGTGAGATCTTAAAGATACAAGTGGTAGAGCTGGAGGAAGTGAAAGTGTATTTACAAAAAGAAACACAACATCAGAAGAATGTAATAATTGGGATGGACCAGTCCTTATCAGAAAAGGAATCATCTCTTATGGAAGATAAAAATCTCCTCAAAACTCTGAAGGAGAAAGAAAGGAGAGATGAAGAAAAAACTAATTTAATTTCTCAGCTCCAAAGTCAGGTACATGAACTAACACAAGAACTACAGAAATCTAAAGAACTAGTCCATGAGAAGGAAAATGCCTTTTTATCTCTTCAGGAGAAAATTGAAACGGAGTGTGAATTAAGAACTGAGTTAAATACTCTTGGGAAAAAAGATGTTATTGACGGACTGCTTAGTTCTTTAAAGGAGAAGGATACCAGTATACAGTTGGCAGATAGCAACATTAGTGTTCTTTCTAGTGAGATTGAGGTTCTCAGAGAAAAGTTAGAGAAGAATGGTGCGGCCATGAAAAACCTTACAAAGGAATTTCAGGAAAAGAATGAGAAGCTTGATATTAGTCAGAAGAAAATGGATTCTTTGACTGTTGAACTTGACTGTTTTAAAAACGAACACCAAAAAGCACTAGACCAAATAAGTGCACGGGAGGAAGAACTACAGCAAAAAGAATTGGCTGTGGAGTCTCTACGTGTGAAGTGTACTGAACAGGCAGATAACATAGCATGTTTGAAGTTAGAGTTGGACAATATACATTCCAAATCATCTCAAGGCTGTCATGACAACACACTTGTAATAGGTAGCCTGCAGTGCCAAGTAGAGTCTTTAGAGAAAGAAAAGAATCTGTTACAGGAAGGTGCTGCTAAACTGATGGCTGAAAACACACAACTTACTGCATCTCAAAAGCATTTGCAAAAGAAATTGGAAGAGCTCAGAGAAATCAATAAAAATCTAGAAACCAGTGAGAATTATTCAAGAATGCAGATAGATGCTGTCAAACTGCAGATGAAGACTGAAAAAGAGAAGTTACAGATGCAGGTTAGTGTGAAGAGCGAAGAACTTTCTAAATTAGAACTTAAATTTGAAACTCTAGAACAAAGTCTGCTTGAGTCAGAAAACCAATGGGTGACAGAACTTAATAGGGCAACTTTACAAAATAATAATCTTACCGAGCAATTAAACAGTTTAAAAAGTGAAATGAAATCAAAGGATAGTAAAATCCAGTCTTTGCAGCAAGAGCTGGATCTTATGAAAGAGGAATTAACTCAAAGTTTATCTCTATTACTTAGTAGTAGGCTTTTATGTAAAGAAAAGAAGACACAGACTTCAGATTCTGAACTGCAGCTAACTGATAGTAAAATCCATTTGGAAAAATTCTCCACTCTGATAACCACTATTTTGAGCAAAGAAATGGAAGGAGAACAATTGCAACTGGTGCTTTTAGAAAAACAGAAAGAAATAGACACCATAAAAGATGAATTAAAAAGTATGAGGTCATTTGAGAAGCAGAAAGAGTTGCTACAAAATGATATTGAAAAGTTGAAGGGAAAGTACAAATCTGAAATTGAATGTCTGTCAGAAGAAATGGTCACAGTCAAGGAAAAATTAGCTAAACAACAGTCTGCCTTGCAAGAAAGGGAAGAGTCTTTTGCAGAAATAAATAAGCAGGTTGAATTTCTTCAAGACAAGATAAATAAATCAGAAGAAGTAGTAAGAACCAGTCAAGAAAAACTGCACACTGAAGGTAAAAAAGTAGCAAGTCTCTTTGAAGAAATAGGAAAAAAAGATCAAATAATTGAAAACTTATCTGCCCAGGTAAATCAGCAGAAGGATTTAATTTCTGGTCTAAGCCAGCAACTGAAAGAAAAGGACTGTTCTGTTACCCAGATCATGGAATCATTAACTAATGAAGTGATGAATTCTTCTGAAGAGAGAAATACATTAAATATCAAACTGCAAGACCTTGAAGCTGTTCATAGTAGATCTGTAGGAGAGCTAAACCTAGTATTACAGGAACTTGAGGATTGTAAGAAAGAACTGGAACATAGTCAGGTTATGTTAAGCAGTAGAGAAGCTGTGTTTAAAGATTTAATGAATGAAAAAGAGGAGATGCAGTTTAATCTTGAGAAAATTAGCAGGGAAAAAGAGAGTCTGAAAAAGAAACTTCAAGCAGCATTGATAATAAGAAGAGATCTAATGCAAAAAGTTGGAAAACTAGAAAAAAGTGGACAGGAAGAAATAGAAAAAGAACAAAAAAAAGCAGAGGAGTTGTTGAGGAAAGTTAATGAGTTAACAGACAAGCTGAAACTAGTTGAAGTCCAAAATAAAGATTTTGAGTTTCATCTTGGAACTCTGAAACAACAACTCTTAGAAAAAGATGCCACAATAAGTGATTTGACTGAAACTTTGTCTGCAAAAGCCTCTTACTTAGAGAAACTTCAGGACAATATTGCACAATTAAATGATGTTATTGCTGAAAAACAAAATATATGTGAGCAGAATCTAAAATCTTTAGAGGAAAAGGACTGCATGCTTGCTCATATGCAATCAGTGCTCGATGAAAAAGCAAATGCATATGAAGAGGAACATTCTCAGCTGCTCTTAGCTCTTGAAAAGAGGAAGTCTGAAGTTAAGAAGGAAGAATTGTTGAAAAATTCTAGTTCAGAAGAGCCTGATTTATGTGCTGGAGACAGGAAGAAGTGTCTGGACCCCACCAATGACGTTAATATCTTCAATCAATTAAAAAAAGAAAAAGAGGACTTAGAGAGAGAGCTTTTGGCCAGGAAAGAAGATATGAAAAAATTTCAGAAAGAAAGGGAAGAGCACACTAAACTTGCAGCAGATTTTGATGAACAAAAAAGCCACCTCGAGAATCTCAAACAAGAACATAAAACTCTCTGGGAAGTTCTTCAAACACAATGTAAGGAACTCAGCTTTAATCAGTTAGAAAAATACCCTCTAGGGAAAGAGCTGGCTTCATCTAAGGCAGTGTTTGTGCTAGGAGAAACAACAGCTGACCTAAGAAATTTGCAATCAGACAAACCAAGAAGCAAAGTCCAGGTTGCATCCTTAAAAGAGTCAGAAAACATCGTTCCTTCAGTGGCAAGTACAGAGACTGAGTTAAAAGAACTGACATGCAATTATGCAAAACTTCATGAAGAAACAGAAAGGTTAAAGACAGGGTTGAGAAAAATACCGGTTGACTGTGGTGGTGAAAGAAAACAAATGGTCAACTTAAACTCTTTGAGACTGCAGGAACAGTACCAGGAGCAAAGCAAGGACAGCTTGTTGGAGGTCATACAGAAGCTACAGAAAAAGCTAGAAGCGTATGAGGCTGAAGCTACAGACATTAAGACTGCACTTGAACATGTGAATAATGAGAAAGATGCACTTATTAAAAAAAGTGAAGGTGATTACAAGATGAGCCAGGAGAAACTGCAGAGATTGAGAATTGAAGCTAAGAAGGAGGTTGCAGAAAAGAATGAAGAAATAGAAGCATTGCATTGTTTGCTTACAGGTTTCAAAGATAAACTTGATCTGGAAAAGGAATTATTAAACAAAGCTGTAAAGGAGGGCCAAGAAGCAGCCCACCATTACAAAGCAGCATTGGAAGAATTGAAGAGTGAAAGAGAGAAACTTGTTGGTTGTTTAGAAAAGTCTGATTTGGAACTAATTAATATGAAAAAGGAGGTAAAACATTTCAGTAAAGAAAACGAAAAACTTATGACAGAGCTATGTATGCTACGTGAGAAGGCTGAGATGACTAGACCTGTGGGGTCATGCAAGGAGCTTAAGGAAGAAAATGATCCTGAAAAAGTATTGAGAGAGTCTTGTTTGGAAAGTGATTCACTTCAAGGAAAGTTGCAACGTAAAGGCACCTGTTTTCAACTCTCAGAGACTGATTACTCTGGGAAAACTAAACTGAGAGAAGCAACAGAATGTCAAGTCAAGAAACAGATGCAAATGACTGAAGAGCCGCTGGCAAAACGTGCAAATGTAAGTGATTCTAAACCACAAGAACAAAGAACTATAGCAGAAGAGAAGTCCAAAGAACATCTTCAGAGAAAATTACAGGCGGCTTTAATATCACGTAAAGAAGCCCTGAGAGAAAATAAATGTCTGAAAGACCAGATTGATAAGCTGATGTTGGAAAGAGAAGAACTGGTGAACAAGACTGGTATGCTTGAACAGTTGTTAGAGCTTGGTAGAGAAAAACAGAGTTCCAGTACTGTTTCTCCATTGTCTGAAGAGGAGAGCCTTGTTTCTGAAAATGCTAGACTGTTGACTGAAAATGAAAACCTCACCGCGGCATGTGAAAGTCTTAAATCCACCATGGAGACTATAGTTCAGGAAAAAGAGGCCTTTTCTCTCCAACTAAATACCTTAAAAGATTCTCAGACAGTTGAATTAACAGGATGGAAGGCTAAACATGGTGAATTGAAGCAGGAGTATGAATCACTTCTTCAGGCTTATGAGAATATCAGTAGTAAAATAGCAGATATGAGGCAAGTTATTGATCTCACTAGAAAAGAGAAGCAAGAGGCTGTTCAAAAATTTAAGGAAGGACAATCTGAGAAGGAGGCCCTTGAGAAGCATTTACAGAAACTCATTGATGAAAATGAGGTTCTTAAGAATCAACTGAAACAACTTGGCGAATCCAAGAAAATGGAAGTTGATGAATTACAAAGTAAATCAGAAAGGCAGATTTGTGAGCAAGAGGCAAGGATGCAAGAACACCAGAATCGTCTTCTCGAACTCACGGATCAGAATCATCAGCTAATGGAGGAAAATGAGCAGCTGAAACAAACTTCTGAAAATTTAAAGCAGGCTTTAGAAAAAATTCATAGTGAAAATGATATCCTTCATAATAACATCACTGTAACTAAAGCAGTTTTGGGAGAGCTCCAGGTTCAAATGGAAGTGTACCAAAATGATATACAATCTAAAATCAGTGATGCATTATATGAGAATGAATCTTTGTTAAAGGATGTTAATGTGTTGAAGGATAAACTCGCTGAAAAAGAGCAAGATATGCTTGTCCTGGAACAAGAAAGGAAATTAATTTCAGAAAAAGTGGAAGAAACGGAAAAATCTTTGGACCGTAAAAGTAATTGTCTAACAAAGCTGGACATGGAATGTAAAAGTCTTACACAAGAAATTATTAGTCTAAATGAAAAAGTTAAGATCTTGGAGGATGATAAATGTCTGTTACAGGAAGAATTAGAAAATGCACAAGAAAGTTCTTACAAAGTAAAGAATGAGAGAGAATTTCTTGAGACAGAATTGCTTAATCATGTTAAAAAAGTTGATCATCTTACAGATAGGATGAAATCTGCACAGGTACAGAATAACTTGTTGTTACAGCAACTGGAAGAATTAAAGACAGAAAAATATAATGCGATTAGAGAAAAAGAACAACATCAGTTACACCTTGTAAAAATGTTTGAGGAAAAGGTGAAAAGTGCTCAGAGGGATAATAATGGAAATAAAAATAAAACAAAAGAATTGCAAGAACTCTTAAAGGAGAAACAGCAGGAGATCAACCATTTGCAAAAGGATTCTATAAAGTTCCAGGAGCTGATCCTGGATTTGGAAAGATCTGTGAAACTGTCACAGTCAGAAAGTGAAAAATTTGAAAAGGACTTATGTAACATGTCAGAAAAGCTTGCAGAATCAAATGAAGAAATATATCATCTCAAAGGGAAGCTCTCTTCACAGATGAACTTGCTGGATCTGTCTAAGAATGAGGTGGACAGGCTTACAGATGAGAATCTAAATTGGAGAAAAGAACTTCAGAAGAAAGAGGATGAACTACAAATTCAAAAGAGAGAATATGAGAAAGAATTGGAATTTAATCTTCAGCAATTAAAATCGGTTCACAGAAGAGCATTTTTGAACCTAGAGGAAAGACATGGTGCCCTTCAGAGAGAAAAAGATAGGGCAATTAATGAGATTCATGGTTTGCATGAGGAAGTTAGCATGAAGGACTCTCAAAACAAGAAACTGCAAACAGATTTGAATGCAGCTTTGGCACAATTAGCTGCTTTTACAAAGTGTATGTCCTCTCTTCCGGATGACTGGGACAGGGTAATCACTGAAATGAAAACCTGGGAAGTGCAGTTCAAAGAGGCCATCCAAAATAAAGAGAAGCAGATAGAAGAGAGTAATAAAAGAATAATGTCGTTACAACATGAACTGAAAGACAAAATTACTCAGATTCAAGAACTGAATATCAAATATGCTATGGTGGAGGAAACAAAAGATGAACTGTACTTGAGGCAAACATCTGTTGATACACAGTGCTGTGAAGAGCTCTGCAGAATAAAGGAAGAAAACGTGTTTTTTTTTAACAGGCAGCAAGAATTGGAGAATGATCTTCAGTCAAAAGAAGAAGCTTTGCAAGCGCTCCTTAAAGAAAATAATTCTCTTAATCATCTCATAGAGAATAGTAAAAGCACAGGAAGAGAGATAAAAGCTCTGGAAAGTAATTTTACAAGGCAAGAACAAGAATTGCAACAGCTTCTAGCTGAGAAGGAGAAAATCAATGCTGAATTGCAAAAGCAGACTGTCATTTCTGAGCAAATGAAGATCATGCTAAATAATAAAGACAAAGAAATTTCCTTACTCATTTCTTCAAAAGGTGATGAAATTTCTGACTATCTGATTCAGGTACAGACTCAACACAGGGAACAAATTAAAGAATATGAACTTCAGTTAAGGTCTTTGCAGATAGAGAGACAACAATCTGAGGAGTCCTGTCAGAGGATGGAAAATGAATTGAGAAATCTCCAGATGAAAGCAGACAAAGCAGGTCAGGATAAGGCTGCAGTTGCCAGTGAAATAGATGCCTTTAAAAAATCAATGTCATCTCTTCAGAATGATCGGGATGATCTTTTTTCTAAATACAAAGAGCTGGAACATCTTCACCAAGATGTCTTAAATCAGCGGGACAGTCTTATAGTTGGCAGTGCAAGTGAGATGAATGCTTTGAAACAAGAACTAAGAATACTTCTCAATCAGATAGATGATCTTCATTCTGAAAATGCAATGTTGAGTGCACAGCTGATAAAGTATAGGGAAGATCTTAACCAGGTTTTATCTCTGAAAGACCATCAGCTGAAAGACTTACTTAAGCAGAAATTGGATTGTATTAAAGGCCTTGAACAAGAAAAATATGATCTTCAAAAACAAATAAAAGAAATGCAACTTTCCAGTCGACTGCAAAAGGATACTGCTGTGTCGTTGGAACATGAAAATAAAAGATTACTGTCTAAAGTAAATCATTTAGAATCTTTAATTGCGTCATTAAACAAAGAGAAACTTGTTTCTGAATCTGGAGAGAAACTCCTAACTAGTGATAGTGTTCAGAAAAAAGAATCTGTATCCAATGGACAGTATGGAGAACATCATCTTCTGAAGATTCAAGATTTCCAGAAATCAAGAGGCAGGAATACTAAGGATGCAGATGAGGAATACACGAAGACTCTTCTGACACCTGAACATGGAGATGAACCAGATGCTTTTGCAGAGAAGATGGTATTAGAAGTTCAATCTCAAAATAGTGAGCTGAGGTCCCAAAATGAGGCTTTCGGGAAAGCAATGACTGCTCTGCAAAATGATAGAGATAGGATAATAGAAGATTTAAAGGTTCTTCAGAGCAAATACACCTCAGAACTCAAGACTGAAAAAAAGAAAGGAGATGAACTTGAAGCTGAATTGGATGACTTTAAATTACGTGTTATCCGTATGCTCAACGAAAATTCTCTTCTGAATCGAGTTATTTTTAATGCTGCAGATAAGGTTACACTTGATCAGATTGCTGATGAAATTGAAAACCTGTGTAGGACATTAGTCAGTCGTGAGATGGAGATTAGCAGGCTCTCATCTGAGTGTGGGAATTATGTTCACCAGATTGAAGCATTTTCCAAGTCTATGGCCAGTCTTCAGGATGACCGAGACAAATTGCTGCAGGAACTCAGCAATCAGAAGGTAACTGCAGAAACAAAACAGGGCACAGCTTCATTTCCCATTGGTTGCAACAGCATCATTGAGATAAATTCTTTTAAAAGTAACTTGGATATGTTTCAGATCAATAGGGGAAGATGGGTAAGTTTGAATTAGCAACCTCACTTTGTGTGGGGTTGTTGTATTTTTTTTTTTTTAAATATGAAGAACCTTAGGGATGTTATGGATTTTGAAGTGTAACTTTGTAAATTATGTGAGTGATAAGAAAACATTGACTAGAGAAGACATGCTTACAGTTTTGAGAATTTAGGTAATTATCCTGTTTCATAGGAGCAAATGGGGAAAGAAACCATTCTGTAATTAGAGTTCTAGCAATAATAAAACCTGAACCACGTAGTTTTCTTTCCAGTTCACTAACCATGTTTATTGAATATAGGCTAGAGAAGAAGCCAGCCTTGCCGCTATTGAAATATCAAAACTGAAGACCCAGGTTGATGGTTTGGAGAAGGCGTTACATCAGACAAAAGCCTTCCAAACAGAAACTGAGAGAGAGATTGCATCATACCAGAATGAGCTTGCTGGATTAAGGTATAAACGTTAAAATTAGAAGTAATACATGTGGCTCTTGTTTAGAATTCCAGAGTGACTTCACAATCTGACATACAGCTGACACAAAACCAAAATTATGTATTATTTAGTAGGAAGATAAGAATATTTTGGTAATGTGCAAAATCAACTTCACCGGAGTTGTCTTTCATAGAATCACAGAATGGTTTGAGTTGGAAGGGACCTTAAAGATCATCTAGTTCCAACCCCCTGCCATGGGCAGTGACACCCTCCAGTAGGTCTGGTTGTTCCAGTGCCTCATCACCCTCTGTGTAAAGAATATCTTCCTTACATCCAATCTAAATTGACCCTTTTTCAGTTTAAACCCGTTACCCCTTCTCCTGTCACTACAAGCCCTTGTGAAAAGTCCCCCTCTGGCATTCTTGTAGGCCCCCTTCAGGTACTGGAAGGTGCTCTAAGGTCTCCCTGGAGCCTTCTCTTCTCCAGGCTGAAAAAGCCCAACTCTCTCAGTCTTTCTTCATAGGAAAGGTGCTCCAGCCCTCTTGAGCATCTTCGTGGCCTCCTTGGGACTCACTCCAACCAATCAGTATCCTTATGTTGAGGGCCCCAGAGCTGGATGCAGCACTCCAGGTGGGGTCTTATGACAGCACAGTAGTGGGGAAGAATCCCTTCCCTCAACCTGCTGGCCACGCTGCTCTGGATACAGCCCAGGATATGGTTGGCTTTCTGGGCTGCCAGTACATGCTGCCAGGTCATGCCCAGCTTTTTGGTCCACCAGCACCCCCAAGTCCTCCTCCTCAGGGCTGCTCTCAAGCCATTGTTCACTGTCTTTGTTCCCTGTTATCCTTTTATCTATATGTAATAGTCTCTTTGTTTATGAAAATCTTCAAACAGTCTGAATATTTTCTGTTCGCTTGTTGACTTGGATATATGGAACTACAGTTTAAGAGTCTTACTGCAATACTTGGTATCATATGCTCTTCTTAGAGCAATGATTGTTATGGCTGAACATTCTTCTCCCACCAAATATTTTTTATTTAAAAAAAAGATGTCTGAGGCGTTGCATGTTTGGCCCAACTACCTATTGAAAATTAAATTAATTTAATATTTATGCATTATTTTTAGTAGATTTGAGTGTGCTTCAGCACTGTTCACAACTTGCATCATCTGTGACAAATGAATAATGTGACACCTTGGGCCTGTGAGTGCCACTTGCGGTCTGCTTCAAAGAAGGCAGTAGGCATTTTTAAGTGGCCCTCAGCGGAGGCAGGTCAATATTTGGTCATCTTAGACTGCTGTGCTTGTTCAAGCTTTTAAACTTGTGCAGATGAGTGAAGTGCAAAAGCATGGTTTTATCAGTGAAGATAATTTTGTTTGAATTTGAGGCCAGTAGGCAGTATCCAATGCCTTACTGTATTTTATTGCTCATAGTGCAATTTCTAGATCTCTAGTAAAAGTCTTCTAAGATAATACCTGTTTTATACTGGAAGGTTTGAGAGAGGGGGTGTACACCAAAACGCCAGCCCCACATGTATGTTTGCAAATATGAGCAAGTTAGCACAAAATATTCAAACCTCATTCTTTCTTAACCAGTGAACTAGTGAACAGCATTTGCCATTTTTTTCCCAAACTTTAATTTATAAAAACATATATTAAATTGAATTCAAAGGGATTTAAATGTCCTGTGTCCTTTGTGGTAGTGGCTGTGTATGACAGCAGTTTCTGGAGGTGTGACATGTTTGTTTATTTCTGTTTTCTGAGTCTAGGGTATTCTTTTCAAACTTGTCTAGTTGCAGTAAGGTAGACTGGCTATCCTGAGCAGCATTTCACACAACAGTGACTTAAAGTTGCTTTGCTGTGCAGCCGTCATTTTTCAGGTCACTGAAGTATGTGCTGCATTAACGGATGTTAATATCTTTACAGCCAATGAACTTCTGTCGCCTCCAAGCCAATGAAGCAAATGTGATGTTATCAATGACCAGACTTTTCTTTCTGATTTTTTTTTAAGCAGATGCCTTTAAATTGAAGTATTTATTGAGAATCTTCATATAGTGCTCCATATTTCCATATAACTGTTCAAAAGTTACCATTATTTATTTTAGAAATATCAGTTTGTACTGCTTTACCCTTTTCACTGGTGTAGTACCTCATCATTTAACATCTAGTCTAATATTTTATGTTCAGAATGGAAAAGAATCTCCTCCTCTCAGAGTCCCAGGCACTGCGAAATCAGTGTCAAATCACAGTTGCTGAGAAAGACAGACAGATTGCAGAACTACAGAAGCTGCAACAAGACACGATTCTTAAGAAATCAGTCTCTGCTGGCAGCAATTACCCAGTCAAGGTAAATGAATGAAATGTAGCAGGAGGCACGAATCTACTTTCATCAGTTTATTGTGTTAAATTTGCAGCCTGCTTCCCAGATGAGAGCTGCAAAGCATATGAAAGTGAAGGGTGGGAGGCTGATGAGTACAATACCTGTGTGTCCATTTTGCCTTGGGTCAAATCAGCAAGTTACAACTATTTCAAGCAAAGGAGTTGCAGTTATTAAAACCACTTTTTAATGGTTAATTAATTAATAATTAATATCTGCTATATTAACCAACTTCTTTTAAACAAAGAAAAATGATGAGTTTCTCATATGTTGATAAAATAACAGAACAGATAAAAAACTCACTGGTGTGGTATATTTTAATGGTTAAAAACATGGAAAGCATCTTCATAAAGAAATGAAATTATTGTGAAGCAAAAGATGAAGGTCATGAACTAATAATGGTTACTGATTCTCAGTCAGACTAACAGTTTGCTGTGGTTACATTGTAAGGTAATGGTATTTGCTTCTTGCTGAGTTGCTAATGTTAGTGGAATACTTGTTACCTTGTAAATTACTGTTTTAGGTTAGCTAAATCCAGAACATAATATGAAGAAGTTAATACAAAAAAATGGTTCAAATGTGGTTCAGTAGCGGACTTGGTGCTCATAAATAGAGACACATACTGGAAGGGGGAGAAAAGAATTAGTACACTCTACAGGTTTCTCAGTTAATTCTTTCAAATCAGGAGGAGGATAGGATCACTGGCCAGACAGCCTGTACTACAACTGTGTTCTACCTATTTGTTTTTCTCAATAGATAATATCAAGTCTCCCCCAGTTTAGGGATTATTACACTGAGTACAGAAGCATCATAATTTTTTGAAACATGAACCTTCTTTTAAAATCGTTTTAGAATTGGCTAGCTGATGGCAATATTATTGGGGGTCCGATAGACAAGCAATGACTTGCACATATCTTATTTTTAGAAAACTATTCTAAATCAAGTAAGTTATTTTGATGTGAAAGAAGTGGTAGGAAAAGTGGCACAGAAAACAATTCCTGAGCGTAAATAATTTGTAGTGCACTTCACCTTGGCTTCCCACAAGTATTGCGCTGCAATACCAAAAGAGGTTTCAAAGAAGGGAGGTGGAAAGCGTGAAAATAGAGGAAAAAATAGAAAAACTTCTAAGAAGAAAATTGAGAAAAGGTTGAAATTGTTCACATGAAGAAAGAAACAAAGGAGAGTGAAAAAACCCCAACCTGATAGTGCTGTAGGATGTAGGTGAAATGAGAATCTGTACTCTCATGTCTTGTAAATCCAGAATAGGGGACATTATCACAAATAGAAAACTAACCAAAGGATGTGCTCTTCCAGATAACATGAACAATTTTTTAGATATATTACAACTACAACATGTTTTCAGGGACACGGTTTTGAAGAGGATCAAAAAAACCTTGGTAGTTTATGTTGACAACAACAGTTTTCAGAATTTGTATGCTTGATAAAGTTCATTCATCAGAGCCTAAATCAATCTCTAATTACTGCAGATTAGAATAGGACCTAACTGAAGGGAGAGATATGCCTAAACGAAATGTTCTTACCCTTCTCCTGAAGCAGCTGGAGTTGGCTTCTGCCAGGAACAAAATACTAGATTTATAAAGCCAGCAGCTGAGGCCTAGTCTGGCAATTGCTATCTGCGTTTGTAGGCTATCATTAAAGGTTCAACGGAAGTGTTATTTTAGAATAATAGTCTTTTCTGTGCCAAAGGAAGTATACTGTATTCCTTTGAATTTCATTAAACACAACATTTTAGTTGGTTGTCTCACACGCTGTACATTTTCTATGATTAATACCACAAATATAAGCTATTAAATGGTAATATTGTTGGATTATGGAGTATTTTAGATGATAGAAGTCTTTATTTCATAATTTAATAGAAAAATAGATTCCATAAAATATTAGAGGTGGCACACTTCTCTCCCTTATTGGAGATTAACATCAAAATATTGACCTGCCAGAGATGAAGGTGGCCAAAGTTGTGTATCAGTGATAAAGTTGGGTGGGTTGGTTAGTTGTTTTTTTTTTCCAAAATGGACTTTCATCTTTAAATTCATACTTATAAAATGGCTCCTGTTTTACAAGTAACAAATACCATATATGATTAGTTTGAAAATAATTTTTGAAAGGTATTTCATATTGACCAGGCTTTTAATATTTTTTCTTTTTTTTTTGTGTTTGTGTGCTTCACACTATTTGCAAATTAAAAACTAAGTTGGGTTGCCTTTTCATGGTAATTTTTTTTTATTGAAGTACTTAAGTTGTAAACACTAAGAAGAGGTTTTTTTTTTTTATACAATATCTGTTGCAAATGTGGTATTAACTTGTGAGAAGTAAATGATCTTGTCAAAAGGAAATTATTGTGTAGTCCATATATATATTTAGTGTTGGAGTAGTATAGTATTTGGAAAACTCCTATACCATTTACCCTGAATATACTAATGCTTTATAAGGTTTTAGAGACTGCCTGTCTTGCTGGAAGTGCAGACATGCTAGAGGAAATCAAACGTGTCTTAGCTGAGAAGAACCAGCTTCAAAATGAATTGCAGCACTGTCTTCAGGAGATACACCAGAAGGATCTGCATTTTCAGCAGATTAATTCAAAGGTAACTTAAAACAACAGCTGTGACCCTAAATAGCTTATGTGACCTGCTAAGAAATATTGCTAAATTGGTAGCATCTTCTATAATTGAAAGTTAGAGTGCTTGAAAACTTTGATTTTTCAAAACAACTCTGTTGGCTCAGATGAGAAATTACATACTAAATGTCAGTATTATCTTTCTGTTGGGCTTGCCTGACTTGTTATTTGACAGAGAGAGGTTTATTTGAATCTGCATTCTGAAGAGCTCGGTGGGGCACTGCTGAACTTCTACTCAAAGTAAAATATCTTCCATTTTAGACAGAAACAGATGTCTGTTTTAGCTGGAACAAGATTTTAGCTATCTCATACCAAATTTTAAATACCTCAAAAATATTTCCTTACAATTTTTTGATGAACCCTTTTGTGGCTCTTTAGGCGGTGTGTGTGCCTGCATGCACCTGCATGTTTGTGTTCAGTTTTGTTTGCAAAAGTTTGGCAGTGTTCTTGGAAATTCCCTTAATGCTAGCTCTCTTTGTGTGGCCTGGTGTTGGAAGCTAATTAGGTTTATGTTACCTTTCATCTGGCATTGTGTCTCTTTCCACTCCTTCACCCAAACATTTTATAAACCTAATAATAGTTTTAACCAGACTTTGAGATTTCTATGCCTGTATCAAGTTCCTACAAGTGAAGATGAGTGTTTGGTAACGGGTGGAGACTCAAATTATGTTCTGTTTTTGAAAAGCTGAAAACTCAACTGCTGAACATTCCTGGACAGCGTGATAAACATATTTATATTTTCAGGCTTACTGGGCTATGTGCATTGGTACTGAGGTAGCAGCTACATATACTGTCTTTTCCCAGTTTGTGATGATGTAGCGAACATGGGAAGGAAGGTATTGGGTGTTTAAAACACTGAGTTTCTGGTTTGGGCATATTGATGACAGGGGAAATCAACTCAGGTTTCCTTGTTTCTGCTGCTTGAAAAACGGCGAGTTAAATCTTGCCAAACTGTGACTTTGCCAAAGGGTTGACTCAGTTTTGAAACTAGTACTCAGTTGTTTTCAACAGCAGGTCTCAGATTTGTAGTACATCTCCTAGATGAGATAATTCTTAATTTTTATTTATTTAAATGTTAATTTCTTTCAGGTTGTGCAGTTGGCAGAAGAGAATGCTGTCTTGTCTGCCCAGTTGAAGACTCTTTCGCAGACTCTAAGGGATAACCAGCTTTGTTACACTGACTTGCAAAATCGTTATTTAAGACTCGAGAGGGAATATCAGGCAATGCAAGTGACATCTTTCCAAGGCACTGTTCAGGTAAACAAATACATGGAAATGTTTTTAGTGGTTTTTTTCTTCTGTGCTTATTGCTTTTCAGGTTTTCATGGTGTCTTGCTTTAACTTTGGCTAGCAAAATACTGCGAAGCTGCTCTCACAAATTCCCCCTCCCCTCCTCCAGTGGAGGGGAAGAGTCAGAAGAAAAAGAAAGAAAGAAGCTCGTAAAATTGAGATAAGAACTATTTACTAATTAAATCTAAATCAATATATACAAATACTACTAATAATAAATAATTAAAATAATAGAAAATAAAACATATGATACAATATATACATCATCATCCGCTGACCAGTGCAGACCCAGATGCTGACTAGTGAAAGTCAGACCCAGAGAGCCCAAGAACCACAGCCCAAGAGCGATCATAGCCCGAGAGCCGCGGCCTGAGGGCTGGAGCCCGGGAGCTAACGCAGCAGATTCCGAGCGAACCCTATCAGTGACAGCGCGGCCAGGAACTCTAAACAGCCCACCAGCTCCCACGCAAACGAGCCAGCACAGGAGTTAGCAAAGCAGCTAACGGAGGGAGGGTTAGCAAGTGACCGGGAGTAGGCAAGCAAGGGAGTAAGGGGGAGTAAGAGTAGTGGCTACCAGACCCCCTTCCTTGCCCAAGACCCGAAACATGACGTACTATGGAATGAAATACTTCCTTGGTCACGAGACAGCGAGAGCTGGGAACGCCGCTGCCGTATCAAAAGCGGAGACAAGACCTTGAATTCCAGGCCCTCCCCAGCACCAGCTGAGGCCTTATCAGTACTGCTCTTAGCGTCCAGAGGCATAGCTCCCTAGTAACCAGAGTAAAGGGAGTTAACCCTTCCCTGACTGAACCCAGCACACATGGTAAAAACCAAAAAACCAACAATACACTTTTGTTGTACTGATTCAGTACTTTTGCTGGCCCATGATGTGCTGAAGATAACTGTCTGTACTGTTGTAAAGATGTTTTTATTTGACTTTTCATATAAGGAAGCTGTTTATATGTGCTTTCTTTGTTTTGAAGTATCTTTTTTGAATTGGTCTACAGCTGGCAGGGATAGTTGGATGATCACTAATCACTGGATCAGCAAAGTTTAGTAATAATATCACATCAGTCATGAATCATTTTGCAAAGTTTGAGTAATATTTTCAGAAGTGAGATCTATATCACCAGTTCAGCATTTCAGTACCCTTTGCCAGCCCCTCATACACATCTGTAAGCTTATTCCTTTGTGATCTCTTAATTTTAAAAAAGTTTTCTGGTACTGCCTTGGTTATTCAGTAACAATAAATTAATGTAATACCCTAAAAATCATATGAATACATATATGAAACAACCCTTACTCTTCTATAAGCAGAAATAAACAACTGTAAACTAAAAAATCAATTAATGTCTGCATTACTTATGAAACTAGCCACTAGTATATTATTATGTGGATGTATAGGTGCATTTCTTTCACTTCAGCCATTGTTCAGAGATTGCTGTGTTATGCAGTGTATTTGTATCCTTCAAGTCCTGCAGCAGTATTCTTCATCAACTTTTCTGTTAGAAAACAGGTTTGGAAAATTGCAACTTTGGAAATCAAAAGATTAAATGGCACAAAGAGTGGTTTGTTCCACTGCTTCATGGTGCTTATGGCTTCTTTGCCATCTTACCTTTCCTTCTTCTCTTGACATAAAGATTTTTAGCAAGCAGAAAAATGGTGACTGGCTTTTTTTCCCCTTTAATATTTTCTAGGGTGAAACTAGAGCAGAAGTTCCCCCTGGGGCACCACAGGAAAGATCGGCCATTGTTGTTGAAATAGACAATAAGGAGCTAAATGAACTCAGAAAAAGGTCAGGACTGAGAGTGTGTATTGTTTTAGTGACAGCTGTGTTGTAGGTGTGAAAGTAATGCTTTTCAATCCCTTTAAGGTATTTTGGGGGAAAAGGGAAAGAAATGGATTTTCAGTGAATGAAATGATTCTTAGTCATACTCTTGAATTGTTATTACCTGGTAATATTTGTGGCTTGTGTTTGTGAAGATACGTACTTATTGGTGTCTTTGAGTATCTAATCCAAAGCATCTCTTATAATTAAGTCTTAGATATCACAAAAAAGAACATTCCTTAATAAAAAAGAACAAGAAATGAATAGTTCAAGCACATAAAATACTGATTACAGATTTCATTTTGTGATAGGCTTGCAGAGGCTGAGCAACAGTATGATTCAGTGCAGCAGGCTCTCTCACAGTTGACAGAAACACTGTCAGAAGAGAAGAAGAGACGAGAAGCTGCAGAAGAGGCTCTTGGACTCTCTGAGGAGCAAAGTAACAGGTGAAATACTCCTGTCTGTAAGACATGGGATTTTTTTACTTTTGAAAGAAAAGTGTCTGTAAACCTATTTCTTTTCTTGCACTTTTGAAGTATGTGGCAGTTAGATCGCTGCATTATAAACCCTTATGTGGGTATGAAATAACCTGCGTGTTCAGAGAGCCAAAGCCATCTTTCACTTCTGCTTCCCCTTGGACAATCCATGGTGGGACTTTTGTTTACACTGTGCTTGGAGTAAATGTAAATTGTACTGGAAAATGGAGTGTCAGATTTTTTTTGTTTGCCTTTTATTTTTAGTGAGATTAGTGGTAGGTTTTCCTGTGGGTGTTGGATTTCTGAGGAAATAATGGAACAAATGGAACAAACCAATAATAGAACATGTTTGTGAGTCCACAGTACCTGAAGCAATGAAAATACACATGTAACTGTGTTAAAAAGCTAGACCTAACTTTGTGGAGACAAAAAATGGTATGGACTTTGGGATTTTTTTTCTTTATTTAATTCCTTAACTTAAGGCTTTAGTACAGCCACTGTTTAGATTTAAAATAGCATCGTCCATCTGCCTATATAAAGTGTCCATCACTACCGTTATCTGAAAATCACTGTTCCATCACCTAGCATTGATGGGGGTTATACTGAATAAGTGAAACACCTGGAGATTAGACTGTAAGGAGAGACTGAAAAAGACCGTACGACGTAAACTAAGTCCTACTGCTTTTTGTGGGACTTTCCCCGTAATGGAAGTATACAACATAATGTTTCTTAAAGAGCAGATAACTCAGTATTACATTATCTCCCTTTAATTTTTCTCTAGATTTGAAGTAAGCAGTTACAGGTCTGTACCTAGCGAATACACTGTTCAGATGGAAACTGAGGAAGAAAGGGAGGCCTTAATCATCAATCCTAGTGAACATGTTGTTGTGCGAAAGGTAAGTACATGAAAGCTTTTAAAACCCCTGAATTACAAGCTACTTAAAAAGTGGCATGCATGTTGTATATTGCTAGTTGCAGACTGGATTGAAGATGGCTCAGCTCAATATCTCCTTCGTGATGCTACTTTTTTTTTCCTGTCATCCCTCTGCTATAGCCTCCTTTCAACTGTCATTTGTTCTTGGAGTGTGGATTTCCTTTCTGGGGGACTGGGAGTTGTTGTTTTTGGGTTGTTCTCTATATATAAACACTGGCAGGAAGGGGTTACTTGTCTAATCTTCCTTGTCTCTGAAAAGCTGACTCTGAAAAGAAACACTTTTATTGTGTTAGATATCATGGAGATGGGAGGGCCATAGAGGCGTCCATCCATTCAAAGTAGCAAGCTACTACTGAAACCACATTTTACTGAAAAAATTACCTTAATTTCTTTCTGTCTGAGTTGTGGATGGTGAGTCAAATACAGGAAGTTGTGTAAACCATGCCACAGAACATATTACATATGTCCAAACTGAAATGTGAGGAATTGTATTTATATTACACATGTGGCCATTAAATAAAGTATGCATGCACATCATAGAATCACAGAATGGTTTGAGTTGGAAGGGACCTTAAAGATCATCTAGTCCCAACCCCCCTGCCATGGGCAGGGACACCCTCCACTAGACCAGGTTGCTCCAAGCCTCATCCAGCCTGGCCTTAGACGCTTCCAGGGCTGAGGCATCCACAGCTTCTCTGGGCAACTTGTGTGAGTGCCTCCCCATCCTCTCTGTGAAGAACTTCTTCCTGATATCCAATCTAAATCTCCCTGCTTTCAGTTTAAACCCATCACCCCTTGTCCTGTCACTACAGGCCCTTTTACAAAGCTGCCCTCCCCAGCTTCCTTGTAGGCCCCCTTCAGGTACTGGAAGGTGCTCTAAGGTCTCCCCAGAGCCTTCCCTTCTCCAGGCTGAACAAGCCCAACTCTCTCAGCCTTTCTTCATAGGAGAGGTGCTCCAGCCCTCTGAGCATCTTTGTGGCCTATATAACTGTGCATTTTCATCTCTAGTATGCATATAATACACAAATACCTTGTATCCAGTCCTCTTCCCTTTTATTACTGCTGTTTTCCTTGGCCTTTAAGTCATTTATGGTCACAGCCTCTGCTGTGGCAGCCGTTGCTGCACCAGAGTTGTAAGGTTCATAGTGCCTCAGTGGAGGGTCTTTTGTCTGTATTCATGGTTAGTTATTTGCCATTTTTGTTTCTTAACCAGATGAAAGGAGGAGCCCTTTCCTTCAGAAGATGGCTTCGAGGGCGAAGTCTTTACTGTTCTAAGCTGCTGACCTCCAGAGCAAAATCCCGCTATTTATTCCTCACATACCTGGTTACACTACATCTTGTTGTTTTCCTGTGCCTCACTGGTGTTCTTTGAATACACTGCATTTTCTGCACAAATTGTTTCCCTATAGGTAATGGTGTGCCAGTTCAAGATACTAGACTTTTCACATGCTACTGTTAAGTTGTGCACTGGACGCAGTTGTATATATTCTTGTTACACTACATGAATCTTATGCTTCTTAAAAGAAATTTGTGTATATCACAGTTGCTCCAAAGTTGACTTGAATTGCTCTTTAACAGTGGAATATTATATTTGCTAAGGAGAAAATATTCCCCTCTGCCCTATAAAGAAACTGCTGCATACAAGTTATTTAATATTGTTTGTGAGTCCATAATGGTTGATTACTACTGAATTGGTTGTAAATGATATCTTTTCTATATAAATTTTATTTTGAGAGTTAAACTATAAATTTTAAAGGAATATTCGTGGCTATTACTGTTTACTGGCTTCTTGATTATACCAAGAAGTTTTATGGAGTGCAATAAAGGAAGAACTACTGGATTTTTGATTTTTTTTTTTCTTTGGGCTGAAAATAAAAGATTTAAGGGTTTTTTTTGGCCATACATTTTGTAATGGTTCTCACAAGGTGCACAGATATGTACATGATAATGAGGCAAGCTGATGATTAAAGATGTAAAATTAAGATGACATAAAGAAACGTTTTCAACTTCTTATATTCCTTTACTGCTGTTTAAAGGTGCAATTTCTATAGCTTTTCCCATTTGGTTTTTTTGTTTGGTTTGTTTTGTTTTTTGATGTTGTTTTAAATTCACTTGCACTTCTTGTCGTGGTGGGTTTAGTTAGTGCATATCTTTGGGGAAAAAGGTTACTCAGCTGGTCAACCTGTGAAATTCAAGCTTATAAAGACACAACCTTACATATTTTACATACTTGGGTTTCAAGATGCAAATGAATAAAGGGTACATTTTCACCTCAGAGGCTATTAAGAAGCAGGCAATTTGCATTCAGTTTCTGTAGACACATAATAATGTGATGAGATCCATGTTTTGTTACAGTGTTCTTTGAAACTGGAAAACTATTTACTGATTCAAAAAATAGCTTATTTGTGAAGACTGTGGCCACTGGAAGGTGGAAGGCTGTTTTTACACCATGTATTTGGTGTTTGTTCTCACTACATTTTTACTCACATCCGTATAAAATGGAGATACAATCAAAGCAGACCAAGTCTAAAGGAGTGGACATGAAGTCACAAAAAGGAGTAGCCATTTTTCCTCTTTGCTAGACTAAAATCCTATAAATCTTGTGGGCAAAGAAAAATCTCAGGAGTATGGAAATGGAAGGATTTCATCAGTTTGACTGAAGGGCAGACGCAAGCTTGTCTTTGAACAGATGTTAGAGAAGTGAATTGTCTCCTTAAGGTCAAAGGATTCTTGTGTGTGAGGTCTGCTGCGTGGTCGTGTGACAGGTAAGAGGGATTGGTTGGCATTTATGTTTGAGGAGTTAACATTTGCCAGATTGTATCTGATATTCTGCATCAGTCGTGTTTGTCATGTGGAATGGGAAATACTGCTGGCTGCAGTTCCACTGTAGATAAGTTCTATGAATTTTCTTCTTTTGTTGGTTCTTTAATATTCTTAGTCTAGTAAAGGTCTGGATTTCTATATAAATCCAATATATTCCTATATAATGGACGTCTTTTTTTATAAAATGGTAATGGCTCATCTCTTTTGTATGGCTTGATTCAGGCCTTGTTTTCAGCCATGTCATCATGCAAGTACTGAGATAAGTCAGCTGTTTTCAGTCCTTGCACCACACAAACAAACCAGTACAGTTGAAACATGTACTGTACATGGTCAGACTTTTCCCTTTCCAACTTGAAGATGGCTGTTAACAGAATGATAATGAGCTATTCTTAGCTGATAGTGTTACAATGAAGCAGAATGCTTTCCAGTGACACCAGTGGACCTACAATTCCTTCCAGTCTTACTCATCTTGTGTGAGGGATTTTTGTCTTCAGAGGTGAAAACAACACTCTGTCATGAGGCATAGCAAGTGGGAAAGGATCCAGAGATGTTAAAAATTCTTCCCTAATTTATCCAGGCCTTTGCGCTGTCACTGTGATAAGCACAAACTGGGAAAAAAATTTCCAAAAATAGCTTGACATATGTAGATATTCTGTGAACTCCATTCCAGAAGCTGATATAAATGTAATGGGAGGTGAGATCATGTCATTTACAAAGAGGCTTTTACGAGTCATCACCATTTCCTGGGTAAGTATTCCCCGAGAGCTTTTCATGTTACAGTTCACTATTTCAGTGCTTTGCTTCACTTGGTCTGAGTTCTTTCATGGATTTACACACTTGCTGGGCTTGGATGCTGTTTGCCTTAAGCTTTGAGGAAATTCCAAAGGGTCTCCTGGGGCAAGATAATTCAGGTTTGACTACATGGTTGCAGGGAATTGTGCAGATGTTCCTCATCACTGGAAAGGATGAGTCGAGTGTGGTGAAACCTTCTTAGTCTATCTGAAACCTGGAAGAACACTTCAATAGTGTTTGCTGTCTGGACATCAGGCCTTATGCAGAAACCAGAAAGGAAGTTCTCTGTTGATTGTGCTTAATTTTGCTCTGGGACTTAGAAAAATAAAAATTGAAACTAAAAACTAAAATCAAGTAAATTTAGGAAATATATTTGGGAACATCATCTTGTGAAGAGATTTCTAAATAGCTTCTTTGTGAAAACTGTGATTAAACCTGTAAGTTGAGTAGGTGTAAAGCAATAGCATGACTCAGTCAATGAAAATTGAGTAGTGCTCATTATCAGTTCATTCACCCTGTCATTAAGTAATGGTAAGCAAAGCAAGAATTTTTTTTTTTTAAAGGAAGTGAAAAAGATTTAGCAATTGATTTTATGAGGAACTGTCAGTGACTTCTCTGGTGTCTGATCAATGGTGAGAAAAAGTGTAAACAATTGCTGCCAGCACTTGGAACTTGTAAAGATCAGCTGGGATTTCCCAGTGAATTTTGTTTCTCTGAGTATGGCTTCACTGACCTAAATTTTACCTGTAAAGCTGTATATAAAATGCTTTGTGTATGAATTAATGGGAATATTATTTCTCACCATCGAGGATTCAATATCTTAGTCCCATCCAGCCTTCTTTAGAGCCAAAAAGTGATGCTGGGCTCTCGGGGTTCTGTAGCATTTCTCTACTTTAAAATGCTCTATTCTGACATGCTAGTATCTCATCTGATGTAATTTCTGATGTATTTGAGAACTGAGTTTCCTAGTGTTTAACACTGATGGAGTCAGTGCAATTCTGGGTGCAGTTCTGTGATGTTGGACGCTAGTGGTAAACGGTTGGTTTATTGCATTCTAAAGCCTTTTCCTGAGGGTTTTAGAAGAAAATAATTCATGGCAACATCAATGAATATTCAAAAATACAAGCTACTAGAACTAAAGGTTAAATATTCCTATGTTAAAGCTAACAAATTTAAGTGATAAAACTATTCTGCTTTCTTTTGTGGAAAAGAATCTTTCAGTCGCAGGCATATCAACAAGAATTAAAATGATTGTTTGTATTTTACGTCATGTTACATTGTTAAATTATGCTATCATTTCATCTGAGTGTGTTGGGGTCAGTCATATGTCACAGCTTTGCTTTCTAAAGCATATGTGAAAGGATTGAACACCAGGATCTTCATGCAGCTCAAACGTTAAAAGACAAAACTGTGAGAAAATCTTGTTTGCAAACTTCCAGGGTATTATTGCAGGGATGCTCTGAAGAGCCTGAGGTATTTTAAACCCTGTGAATAGCACAGCCTGAGTTGGTGGCAGGGCAGATGCTACTGTTGTCGGCAGTTCTGACACCACTCCCGGCCTGCCTGTGTACATAGCATTCAGGTGGGACTGTAATGACATCAGAAGTCAAACAAATTTTTGCATTGATTCCAAAATTGATGCTTAATACATTTTTTGCATTGTTAGGGGCCAGAACTTTGGTGGACAAGTGCTGTATTTCATTCCTTTCCCATTTCTGAAGTACCTTTTCTTACTAAGTGCAGGGCCAGAGAAGGATAAAAAAATCTTTCTCTGTCCTTGACTGCCCAAAGAGGCAATCACACAGTCCTAAAATTAACCAAGGAATTCAAAAAGAAGTCTTGGTGAAATTCAGCCCCCTCCCCCCAAAGTGGGAATTTTGCCATGAATTTCAGTGAGTTCAGGACTCCTCATCTGATGTGTTGGCCAGACACTGGAGTTGTCCCTGTGTGCCAGCTGCCTCTTGTTTTGTTTCCCAGAAAAACCACTTCGATAACATATTTACCACTTACAAATATGGAATAGGTCCTGGAGTGAGCACTTCACATTACAGAGGAGTTGTCATTTAAAAACACACAGCAAATGCTTCCCTGAAACTTGTGGGGTTTATTTTTAGTTGTTTGTTTAAGATTGATGGTGACCCTCTTAAGAAAAAGGCAAATTCAAACGTGCCACTGGGGAACAACTGCAATCTTTGAAGTAATGAACGTTCAGTGATTCTTATTTACCATCTAACTGCTAACATTATAACTGGGAGGTGCATGTAGTTGATTAATTTTTCTGAGATGTAATATCTAGAAGATAATTCAGCCTTGGAAGTGATAGGGTTATACTTGCTTAAGTCCAAGTAGAGTTGAACATGCATCCCCTGGCTCAACTTCGCCCATGGTCACAAGGCCAATTAACAGAATATCACGGTACCCCTTGAGGCTAAGCAGAGGAGATACTGCTGAACATCCTGATTAATTTGCTTCCCTAAAACCTATTCAAGCTGAAATTCGTGTGGGTACTTAATGTGCTTTGCAAGATTGGGGCTTTAGCATAGACTTTGCTGTTTAGGTTTATTCTTTTCCAAAATTACTCTTTTTACAGCAGTTTGCTCTCTAAATGATGGAGGGTTTTTTCTGTCCTTTTCGATCTGCTGTCCCACTCTCCCCTCTAAATTACTGTTTTGCAGCCAAAATTGTGAGGCACTATGTGTGATGACGATGAAACCACTGCCCTTGTATGTGACAATGGTTCTGGGCTTTGCAAAGCTGGGTTTGCAGGAGATGATGCCCCAAGAGCTGTATTCCCATCCATTGTTGGACGTCCTCGACATCAGGTTGGTTGGTACCAAAATGGAAGTGCTCTTGGGTTCACATGATTGTTTTGGGTTGGTTTGGTTTTGGTTGGGTGTTTTGTTTGAGATTTCAGACATGGCAGTGGGAAAGCATCAGACTTATTCAAAGTTCCATTGGCTTTTGGAGGAGTTTACCTTGTGCAGCTCAATCCTTCAGTTCTTAATGTCTTTATTACTATGAGGTAAACTACTTCATCCTTTGGAAAAGATGTTCTTCAGCCATAAAATCTTGACTATAAAAGAGTGTTTTAATGATATGGAAGTGTATTATGGGAAAAAAAAGTTAGAACTTGCTGAGTTAATTAATACTTGCTGTAACAAGACAAACTAAAAAGATAGGCAGAACATTGTAACGTGAGAAACCAAGTGAACGATAGTTCCTTTTCTTATTCCATTAAGCAACAGTATGGGCCAAAAAAGGTCTCTAGCACATCACTTTATCAACTCAAACAAGACTGGAAAGGATATGTAGCTTTTATTGATCTTGGAAGGGGTCTTTCTGCTTAATTAGGTTTCTAACATTTCCTTTATGAAGAAATGATGAAACAGAAGATGCCAATCAATTTGTGTTCATTTTATTAATATCTGAGTCAGATTTTAGTCTTCTAGGCTGTTAAAAACCCTTCCCTAAAGTTCTGAGTGTTCTTTTGCTGAGCTAAATAAGCCTGATTTGACAGGTATAAAATACTAGGCATTTTCATAGAATCATAGAATGGTTTGGGTTGGAAGGGACCTTAAAGACCATCTAGTTCCAACCCCCCTGCCATGGGCAGGGACACCCTCCACTAGACCAGGTTGCTCCAAGCCTCATCCAGCCTGGCCTTGGACACTTCCAGGGCTGGGACATCCACAGCTTCTCTGGGCAACCTGTTCCAGTGCTTCACCACCTTCTGTGTAAAGAATATCTTCCTTACATCCAATCTAAATCCACCCTTTTTCAGTTTAAACCCATTACCCCTTGTCCTGTCACTACAGGCCCTTGTAAAAAGCTTCCCCCCCAAGCTTCCTTGTAGCCCTCTTCAGGTACTGGAAGGTGCTCTAAGGTCTC
The DNA here is from genome assembly GCA_027574665.1 of Rhynochetos jubatus. Classification (NCBI taxonomy): domain Eukaryota; kingdom Metazoa; phylum Chordata; class Aves; order Eurypygiformes; family Rhynochetidae; genus Rhynochetos; species Rhynochetos jubatus. The sequence goes on along the minus strand of CM050663.1, from coordinate 19,933,828 downwards.
CGCGGAGCCTTCTCTTCTCCAGTCTGAACAAGCCCAATTCTCCCAGCCTTTCCTCATAAGAGAGGAGCTCCAGCCCTGTGATTTTAAGGAATGCATTTTGAACACCTCCATGAATTGTTGATTATTAGTGATTGAAAATGTGTCCATTCTTTAACATATCAAACTGTGCATTGGCTTTTATTAGTGATTAGAGCTGGCATGTGATTTTGCACAGCTGAGGATCTCAGTAGCTCTGTTACCAAATCCTTGGAATTAAAATGTATCCATGAGAAAAATTATGTATTTTTATGCCAGTCGATGAATAATACTGTGCCTCCTATGTTGATATATTATTTGGGGCAATCATGATAGGCTTCCTAATGCAAATATGATAAACTTAGTGAAACCATTACTTAATAAGTGATTTTTCTTTTAGAAAATCTGTACCTTTTTATATAAGCAAATACTTTTTTTTTCAAAATGTATATTTTTCAAAACCATTTTACTTCCAGCAAGTGGGAATAATGTCACTGTTTAAAGGCAATAGTGGAACTGCCTAGACAGAAAGGGCAGCCAAATATATTAAGTATATTTAGGGAGCCAAAAAGAGATTATATCTTGTTCACCTGTAATTCCTTCCCTTTATTCCTTTGTGCAATGACCAAGGACCCATCCCTTGTGGAGAGCCATGAGTTTGCTGATGCCTGCCTTGGCTGGGCTTCTTTCACCAAGTGTGAGATACCTTTCTTTTGTTTTTGAAGCTGCCTTACTCTTCCTGGTGGGTTTATAGAGGGAGTTAGAGTAGATGGTTACCAATGCATTCACATTTTAGTTCCTTGCACGTTTGGGGGGTATGTTCTGGAATGGCAGTAGCAGGCACAATATTTCACATAAAGTTTTAACTTAAAAATTGTATTCTCTCTCTAATGTGTGTGATATACTGTACTAATGTTAGAATAATATACTTTGCAGGGTGTTATGGTTGGAATGGGTCAAAAAGACAGCTATGTAGGGGATGAAGCACAAAGTAAACGAGGGATCCTGACATTGAAATATCCCATAGAGCATGGAATCATCACTAACTGGGATGACATGGAAAAGGTGGGTGTTAATGTAATTTTGTTGAGGCATCATCCAAGACACACAATTTGCCATTAACCTTGCAAACGAAAGGGAAAATCCTTGAAGAATTTGTAATCGAGTGTAGGTATAGGGAGGGTGCGGTATGCCAATATAGGAGCTGATCGGGTCTTTGCGCTTCTAGAGTTACTTTTCAAGAATAAATGCTCATTACTCATCAGATTTGGCAGTGTGTTATGAAAGTGTTGTGTGCTTTATACATACTCTTTTCAGTCCTGAAGCTCATACTGAGGCAGAATGTTTGACAGTGATAGAAAGTAGCTAAAGTGAAAAAAAAAAAAACAAACCCAAACAGGTGGTGATTCATCAGAGGTGAATCAGAGGAATACTAAAGCCACATTATTGAAGTTGAGAAGAAAAACCATGAGGTGGAGGGGTGATTTTTCCCTTCTCAGTACTTGCTTATATGAACAAGATGATGGATGATGCCCACATCTCGTATTACATATGACATTTTCACTGTCAGTTGAAGAGGAAAAGACAGATTGGGGCTTCCTGTCTTCTACTAATGCTTTGAGAGTGGGATTTTTTTTTTTTTTTTTTTTTTTTCCTGAGGCATGTTTTTCTGTTGCCAATTGCAGTTAGCTTTTAATGTCTGGACTGTGAGAAAGCATCTTTATTCCCTAACGAGCATGACTTTCTTGGCATGCAGCCAGCGCAGTGGCCTCTTTGTGAAATGCCTGCTCAAGGATGTCCAAGACCAGTATGGTACGGGAGGAAACTCCACAAGCAAATGCTTCTAGTAATGTTTTCCTGTGGAAAATACTCCTGTCAGGAAGAGATGGGGGTGGTGTTGTTCTGTACTCACACTTGCAGAGATGAGGTGTATACAATTATAATACATATATCTAAAATCAGTTACTGTGTCATATTCATGAACCCAAATTGGTAAGTGCAGATTGTTCCAGATGAACAGACCAAAGTCGGTACAGGAGCAAAAGGAGTTCCTCAGTTCATATTTGGAAAGAAATTGCCCACCTACTCCTCTAGGTGGAAGCATAGTATTTGCATTTCATTATTTCACTGCTTCCTGGGGGGACACCCTGCTCGTTTCTGCAGAGTAGAAAGTCTACCTTATACATCACATTATGTTGTTCTTCCTGCTAATTTTCCTTCTGTCTCCATTCAGCAAGAAATAATATTTCCTTGTAGAGGGAAGAAAAAAAAAAATTGGAGGTCACTCTTTTATATTCTTCCCTCAGTGACCAGTGTCTGCATCTGGAAATGGTCTCATGTACAAGGGGCTGCCCAGGGAGGTGATTGGGGCACTGTGCCTGGAGGTATTCAAAGTGTGTAGATGAGATGGTTTAGTGGTGGACTTGGCAGCACTAGGTTAACAGTTAGAACTGATGATCTTAATGGTCTTTTCCAATTTAAAAAGATGGTATGAGTCCATGACTCTGCATGCTGGTATGTGTTCTTTTTCTGGGTAATGCTGGATGCTAGAGTAGCCTATGGAAAATCTAGTTAAGAAAAGGAGTTAGAGAAGGTAAAAAGTGTGGCATGTGCTTTACAGTAGTGTAAACTCATGGATGGATTGATTGGTTTTAGGGTGTAGTGTGGTGGAGGCTTCAAGCACTTGTGAAAGTGGGTCCCTAGCCCATACGTAGCTTCTTCTGACATATGGCCTGCAACATGCAGTAGCTGCCAAAGATGCCCCAACACAGAGTTGTACTTGGACTCCTTGCTGAGCCTAGGTGCAGAGGCTGCTTTCAAGTCAATGATCAATGAACAACAAATAGAAAAAGAAGCATGAGAGAAAGGTAGGGGTAGGGAAGAGACAAGAAACAGCATTGCTAAGTTTTGTGATTATTGCAAATAAGACAATAAAGCTTTTTTTAAATATATGAGCTTCCCTGATGCAATCATATGATGACATGCATATCAGCTTCCCCTGAAGCTGTAACACACACACATACAAATAATCACACACTCTTCTGGCTGAGAGAAGTTCTGAAAGGGAATTCCTAAAGTTGTAATGCTAAGGGAATGTCTGTTGTAGATTATATACATCTTTCCTCCAGGCTTTTTAAACCGGTTGTATGATTTTGAACTGAACAACATATTTCTTTCCAGTGCTTGGAAATAATACTACTAAAATCACCAGTGTCAAAGAAACAAGAGAATTACTGGGTAACATGCCAAAAGTGGGACAAAGGCATAATAGTGCTCAACCGTCCACATGTTACAAAAAGAGGGGGGTCACCAAAAGATGAGGCTGAGTGTGCATGTGTGCAGGAGAAAGCGAGAGCGAGGATGCTGCAGGACACACAGATATTCGTGTGAATCAGGAGCAGAATATGTAGGCGATGAAATGAAGCATTCTTCCTCTCCTCTGCTTCAATTCACAGTATTCAAATTGGGACTGCTCTGTTTTCTGCTGGATAATGCAGGGCATTGTATGTCACCGTTAATTTGTTCACAGCAACTGAACTGACAACATATGGGAGGGAAAGTGTTCAGTTGGAGTGTTTTCTGACTCTGGTGACTACATAGATGTTTAGCATAAGTGTTGAAATGATTGCTCCTAAGTATTTTCTCTTTGCTATTGTTCCCGCTCCTTACATTTAATTCTCACGACCTATAAAATCCAACACTGAACTATTTTTGCTTCTTGTGGAATGTCATTATCCATTAACCTTATGGTTATTGTTAGGTCAAACCTAATGGGCTGTATAGTGCCTAATCCAACCTGAGGTGGATTTTGAGAAGAAACCTGTAAACTGCCTGAGGTTTAGGCAGGGTCCTGCTTTATGAGTCCAGGTTCTTTCCTTACTGCTGAAATCACCAGTACTTTGTTAATTATATAAACACTGAGGTTTTCTTCTCTTCCCTTAGTTCTTTCCTGTCTGAAACAGCAGTCTTTTTCTTCTTAGATCTGGTTTATATATATATATTTAAGCTTTTGCATGAATGTTTTCTGTTTTATTCAACTTCTCCCTGTCTTTGTATCTTAAAGCTTCGTATGAAAGATGGCCCAGCATCCCAAGCCCCAGTTCTGGAAAATTCTGTTAGTTTTTTTTATTTTAGGTGGTGGTGTTGCTAGGGAAATGAGGTGGAATTGAAATTTTTTTAGGACATAATTTTTGTAATAGCTACAGCTCTTGACTTTGTAGGTGCTTCAAATTCAGGGAAGGGATTTTTTCCACTTAAGTTCATTTTGGAGCATAGTAATACTTGCTTCTATAATATTAACTAAACTTACTCATAAACCTATCCTCATGTTTTGTGCTTAGAAATAGGCTTGTTGGGTCAGGCAAAGCTGAGCTAAAAAGAGGAAAAAAATAGTAAGAATAAGAAAGAATTAAATGAACAGAAAAGAAATATTTGATCATGTTACTGAACAGTCTGTCTTTGACCTAGCATCAAGAAAAAAATCCCTTCACTCCCTCACAGCCATAGTCGTCAGTCAATAAGTGCCTTGATGTGTCCGAAGAACAATCAAAGCAATCATCGTTGGTGGCACTGAACATAAAAAACCATACCAGGGTACTCAGACTGTGATGAAGAATAATAGTTACTCCATAGTAAGTGAAGGGTTTGACTCAGGATTTACTGGATGAAATGTGTGTGGCATAAAGGGCCTTTCACTTCTGTGGAAATAATTAGATTCCTAAAGAGCATCTCGGCAATGACTTGTAACTGGATCAGTCTCCAAGCAGCTTGGAAGTAGGTAAGTCTTTCCAGGTATGACAGTTCAGTGCTTGGCTCTGCTTCTGTATCAGAGCATTGGGGGTGCAAGCTAGCCAGTGCCCCTGCTTAGAAAGGGTGGTCAATGCTCTCTCTAGGGAACCTAACTGGAAGGACTCTGTTGTGTATGTTATGTTTTATTGTTACATACAGTAGAAACCCAGTGGTTGTTTCAGTTATAAAATAGAGTTGAATTTGGCATATTTGCTCTTGCATATTTTAATATGTCTGTAAAAAGAAAAAGCACTCAGACTGTATTTGCAAAGCTTTCTGTCTAAGTCTAAGGACAGAAGAAATGATTTTCAGAACAATTTTCTAAAGCAATTTTCATTTTTAGATTTGGCATCATTCTTTCTATAACGAACTCCGGGTTGCACCAGAGGAACACCCTGTCCTGCTGACTGAGGCCCCTTTGAATCCCAAGGCCAACCGTGAAAAAATGACGCAGGTAATCATCTGAATGCCTGTGCCCCAGGTCATTTCTGCATGGAAATAGCTGAAATTAGAAACAGTCCTGGGTATTCAGCTTCCTTGATCTGGGAGATAGTACCTTAGGGTTAGTGTGGGTTAGCATGCTGGCTAAGCATGATGTCAGAGCAAGCGTTACTGTTGCTCACGCAATATCAGTTTTCTAGATGGCCCTAAAACATTTGGTACTTGTGTGTGGCAGTGAGATACACACAGCTAGCCTCTTAAAAGCTTGAAGTAATTTTCTTTGTTCACAAGACTGTGTGTGTGCTCTGTTCTGGAAGTGGGGAAGATGGAGGCTAAAGTGTCTCCTGACTCTGAGTTTTCAAGTGTAGATAATGTTAACACAGGCTTTGTGTAACTTTTTTGAATGGAGATATGAGTAATTGATGTATTTAAAAGTGAAGTTTGCAAGCACTGTGATACTGGTCATCTGCTAGCTGAATCCCACTTCTGTGTGAGTGTTGGATCAATGATGCCTTTCATATGTCTACCTCAGGCCACCAAGAGTGCTCAGCTTGTAGTAGCGCAACTCCTCAGCTCATGCGGTACCATCTCCTGCTTTCTACCCTGAAGACAGTCACTTTATCAACACTTTTGTACCAGACAAAATGCTAGTTATTGTGTCAGGATTTTTTTTTTTTTTTTTTTTTAAGATTTGAATAAAGATGTTTGCAGGCCATCATGCAGATGACTTTGTGGAGCTCCCAACTGAAGCACCTCTCTAGGGATCAGGGGAAAAATGTTCAAAAGCTGGAATATTTGTGCTGCCATGGAAAAAGGAGTTGTCTGAAGCAGTCAAACAATGCTTTGCTAAATGTTTCTGTCTGTGGCGTAGCCAGTCTGATTTAGCAAACTCAGATCAGAACCAGAAGTTTACCTCTGAAGTTTGTATATATTAGCGCAGCCTTTTGGCCCAAAGTCCATGTTATAAATTTAGCCAGTGATGTAAGCAGAAGTGAGTAGGATTTAAATAAGATATGGGTATGAAATCACCTGGGAAAATTAGATGTGGCTCTGCACTTCCCTCTGTGCCTACTTTTGGCATATATTTAATGGGAAGATTACGTATCAATTTAGCAACAGTGTAAATAAATTAATTTAGTAGTGAGCTTGACAGCACACATTACTGGGAGATAATAAACATCACAGACCATAAGACAAGCTTAGTTTATAACAACCAGGAAGTGTGGTTCATACAGTTGACATGTCTAGGACTGTTTCTCTGTCACTATACTGTAATGATAAATCCTGTTGTCAAGATTGTTTAAAGGCTTATTGTTTATTACTGGTTGCATTCAATTAATTACATTAATTAACATTGGGATATTGGTAAATTATGTATTCTTTAATTGAAAGCACACTTGTCATTATAAGTTGACTTTATTGCACAAGTATTAGCTTATGAAATCCAAAGTTTAAGTTTAACCCTCTGATGTCAGTGGCTCTGACAGGTGGAGTGGTGATGGTTGAGTCACCATCCCTGGAGGTATTCAAAAGATGTGTAGATGTGGCATTTAGGGACATGAGTTAGGGATGGACTTGGCAGTGCTGGGTTAATGGTTGGACTCAGTGATCTTAAGGGTCTTTTCCAACCTCAACGATTCTATGATTCTATGAAGCATGGTCAGGGCAGCACCACTGGTGGTGGGGTAGTGCTGCCTAGGGCAGGTGGCATTGGTTTAGGAAAGGATACAGCGCATAGGGTTGTCCAGAGTGTGTTAGTCCACTGTGTGCCCTTAATGGTTTTCCTCATCAGAGCTCGAGTGGAAGTCCAGCTGGAAACCAATGTTATTCCATCTGCTTGGATAAAATTGAACTGTATTGGACACAGGAGATGGAAAGAACTGGAGCTTGTTAGAGTAGAGAAGGCAGGGGGTGAAACAAGAGAATATGGCTGAGGTTTCCATAAAAAGAAAAGATCAACTGTTGTGTTTGCTGGGCTGCAGAATGAGATGTAAGGGGTTTGACCTAGAGCAAGAGAGGTTTTAGCTAGACATCAGGAAAACTCTGATAATAGTAACTATAGCGTATCACTACATTTGTTTGCTGGAAGAATCTGTGGACGCTCCAGCAGAGGAATTTCTGAGCCCCAAACCTGTGTCAGAAATGGCTCATTATTCCTTGAGATGGGAATAGACAGTTTACTCCTTGTGCCTTCTTTCAGTTGTGTCTTCTATCAACTTCTATGTGTGTGTGTATATATATATAATATATATATAAAAACCTTGGATTGCTGCATTGTTGGAGTCCTGCCACAAGAGTAAAAAAGTTATTTCAAGGTGTCATATGCAGTTAATATCTCATAATATTCTCATAATATTTTATTCTCAGAATAAAAATCTGACCTAGTCGTCTGAGGTTAATGGACTGAGGTTGTTTTTTTTGTTGGTTTTTTTTTTTGTTGTTGCTTTTTTTTTTTTTTTTTTTTACAAAAATCTCAACCCCTAAATCTTACAGAAAACATAATGTGCTGTTCACAGAGGAACCATGATTCAGGAGGGAACTCGGGAGTAGTAGCTGGCAGTAGTCAAAACTGTTAAAAAAAAAAGTAGTTAAAAAAAAAATTGCTGTCTCTTCATATACTCTGAAGTGTAGATCCTAAAGGTTTTCAAATTCTTCATCCTAGATTATGTTTGAGACCTTCAGTGTGCCAGCCATGTATGTAGCAATTCAGGCAGTGCTGTCCCTGTATGCATCTGGAAGAACGACTGGTAAGTCCTTCTGGGAGTCGTATTTTGCACCTGTCCTTCTCTCGTGGACGTATATGCTCACTCACAGATATATGTTGATTATGATGCACCAGCTGTGTATTAAGAACTGATAGCCGTATGGAAATGGAATACTTCCCACCATGCTGTGCAAGTACCTCTTTGTTTTCAGCTTCATGGAGGAATGGGTGTACATTTATGACCTTCTGATTTAAAAGCTCAAGTCACTACAGCTCAACTATATGAACAGATAAAAAATGATGCAGTTCAATACTGCCCATAAATGCACAGCATAAAGAGGAGGCTGAATCTTAACTAGACTGTTCAAAACCCACTGTTCCTTATTATTTTAGACCTGTCTCTGTTGTAAAGCTTCATTCCCAGTTGGAACACCCCCCACCTCACCCCCCCCCAAAAAAAAACAAACCAAAACCCATTCGATAACTAGATGAAAATATTTCATTTAACTGTTGAATTTCAATCACCTAATGATGTCTGCTCTTAAGGATCATTAGAATTAGCATAAAGATCTCTTCTTGTTGCCATTTATTGTCTGATCAAGCATTGAGATAATAAATTACTTCTTAGCAACTCTTGAGTCTTCATATCCTTCGAAAAAATTAAAATACCATCTGTCTTTGTATCCTGATGCTACAATATAATTTTGTATAAAAAAATTGCCAGATTACAGGAATTACAATTGTCATAAATGCTTGTTTTTTGTTTAAAATTCAACTGTTCGTATACATTTGGTATCAGAAATTCTTTATTAATTTTGAGTGGAAAACTTAATTTCCTATTGAAGGATATAAGTGACATGGCTGTGCACAGATAAACTGTTTTTATGTTTTCCCTAAAGTGGTGGTTTATTTTAATGGCAGACTCAAATTTTTAATTTTATAGATGAATTTTTATTTACAGTTTGTACATTATATCATGTCTGTAAAGTGCTAAGGGTCATCTGAAATGAAAACCTTTGCATCCATGTAAGGTCATTATTACTTGCATCTGTTCAGCAAGAACAATATTGCTGAATGTTACATATATTTTTTTCCTAAACACAGTTGCTCCTTAGATTGTGCTAATAATTTCATCTCACATGAGCAGCTCCTTAGTTATAGAAACGACAGAAGCAATTGCAAGTGTGCATCTTTCTTTGTTGTTGCATGTTTCAGTTGAAAATATGGAGTATGTGGAGACCCTGTGTCGGTGGGAAATAACCAGCTTCTCCTTTTCTTTCACTTTCCAGGAATAGTTTTAGATTCTGGGGATGGTGTCACACACAATGTGCCTATCTATGAGGGCTATGCCTTGCCTCATGCCATTATGAGACTCGATCTGGCAGGCAGAGACCTGACTGACTACCTCATGAAAATTCTAACAGAGAGAGGCTACTCTTTCGTCACCACTGGTAATGACAGGTGCTTTGGATGCACTTTGCATCTATTCGCTCTGTTAGTTGTTTTATTTTGCAGGAAGAATGTACATAGTGAGATGCATCAAAATCCCTATCACTAGGCTGGCCTGGGCAGAAACAGTTCATGTTAGCTAAGAGGATTCTCCTGGCTATGGCTTTCATCACATATGTTGAGGACATCAAGGACGAGGATGCCACCTCATTAGGAAATCCTAAGTCACTGGCAAATTTAACTCTTCTATAGACAAGAAACAGAGTTAGTAGCTGGTAATCGTTGAATCGCAAGGTTTTGTGACATAGACATGTGAACAGTAATCTGTAGAGCGTTCTGCAGTACAATGTATCTTTCATTTGCTATTGAGGGAAATTTGGTAATGCAAAGGGAAATGAATGTTGAGACAACAGAGAGGTCAGAATCTCATACAATGTATAACCATCATGAACTTGGGGAAATGTGCATGAGAAAATCTGTGTCCTGGCTGTCATACAATATGTTGATTAAAAACTTGTTGACTGTCTGCAGCGGAACGGGAGATTGTGAGGGACATCAAGGAGAAGCTTTGTTACGTGGCGTTGGATTTTGAAAATGAAATGGCAACTGCTGCTTCCTCCTCCTCTCTTGAAAAAAGCTATGAGCTTCCTGATGGACAAGTCATCACCATTGGGAACGAACGGTTCCGATGCCCAGAAACTCTCTTCCAGCCATCCTTCATAGGTAGGGCAGAACTTTTCTTTCTAGGGATTTGACGGAGAACAAGAAGAAGAATTTCTTAGGAAGTGTAGACAACATGCAGCTGTAGGAACTGAGGTATTTGTTCTCAAATGTCCTTGGAAACATGCAGCTTCTGTTAATTTAATTGGTTCTTAGAAGCTCTGGACACTGTTGCTACCACTGCTGGACAAGAAGGTCTCTCTCAGTTTAGAAATACCTGAGTCCTAAGACAGTTTCATTCTCTTATAAATGCAGTAGAGTTTCTAAGATGATGTTTTAGAGTGCTGTCTGAAGATCATGCTTTTTATCTTGACTGGCTGATACATAACTGCATAGTGCTGCTTTGGTGGGTTTTTTATCTAGATACTGCATCTGTTTATAATTTTTTTATATTAATCTTTAATTTAATAATATAAAATAAAATAATAAATTATTTTGTATTAGTTATATCTGTAGTATTAAAATTCCCATTCTGCCCAGTGGGTGACTGACACTTTATGTGGTAACTCATACTGCCCTAACAGAGTTCTCACTTCCCACTTAAATTCCACTCTTGAGGACTGAGCAAAATGGCTGCAGGCAGTTTGTGATTTCCATTAAACTGAATGGTGAAGCTAGATATGTCTGTGTATAGAAAGGAAGCTACTGAAGCATTAGTGTAGCTCCAAGTTGTGTATTTGAACATCAGCAGGAGAAATTCTTTTTAGTAGATAGAGGGATTTGGCTGCCACAAATGTATCAAGGGCCAGAATTAGTGCACAACAATGGCCAGTGTCAGAAATGTAGCAATGAAAATCAGGATTTTCTGGACTTTTTGCTTTGTTAAATTGTGTGTGTTAAGCTGGTTAAAAAGTCTAGTACTTAAAGGTCAAACTGTATTTCCAGTGATGTAATCTGGTGTGTTCCATAGTACCGTAAGTTAACTGGCATTCAAATTAAACCAACACCTCAGAAACAAGGGAGCTTGGTGAAATGCCACATGGGCTGCTTCTTCTAGCTAACAGCATGATAAAAGGTTGTAAAAATGGCAAACTATTGCAGTGACGCCTCATTTTAAGTTTTTCCTTAAGTAATGTCTGTGCGTTTTGTTTTTGGTTTTTTTTTTTTTCACTTGAGGAAGTAAAAAACCTAGTATGAAATCATCATGGGGATATTTCTTCCTCACAAGTGTATTGTGTTTGTGTAATTATTATGCTGAGATGACAAAGAAAGTGAGGAGTATGGCCAGTCTTTCTCCTTCCTCTCCTAAGCATCATGCAGCACTTTATTTTTCCTGGAGTTTAAGGGAGACAGCTTAGACGAGTGAGCATTCCTTTCATTTTAACAGTAGTAGAAAGAAGGAGACAAAGACAAATAACATGTTGAAACCTCTTTCTGCTCAGGGATGGAATCTGCAGGTGTCCATGAAACCACTTATAACAGTATTATGAAATGCGATATTGACATCCGTAAGGATCTCTATGCTAATAACGTCCTCTCTGGAGGAACCACGATGTATCCTGGGATTGGTGATCGTATGCAGAAAGAGATTACAGCTTTGGCTCCAAGTACTATGAAGATTAAGGTAATTTTGAACACCTGCACTTCGCAAAAAAAAGCTGGTTTTGTTCTAAGTTTGATCTTGTAAACAAATCAAAATGTCTGTAAGAGAACGTCCAGATCTTGCATGCCAAGTCCTAATGTTAGGAGAGCCTTGGACAGCCTGACACCGTTTTTTCCTCCTACCAGCCAAAGCTGAATTAAAAGAGGGATTTGAGAGGTAGTGGAATACAAATGGTTGCTGAAGCCATGCGAGTTGATGAGATCATTTTGAGGAAATATGAAACAACAGTTAAGGAAGAGGGTGCTGTGGGATTCCCAATGAAATAGGGTTCTGAGAGAGAAAAAGGCTACCTGAAAGACACCACATGAACACTGAGTGATGTAGGGATGAACTTGGAGAAGATGGAGCTGTAAATACTAAAGCAGACATGAACAACTTGAGAAGATACTAGGAATATTATGGACTTCAAGACTTAGCTATCAGTGATTGTCATCTTTAGTGAAAAAAGGGAAAGAAGTTCCAGATACGAGTTCTTTACTAACGAATCCAAAATCCAAGCAGCACGCAAAGGCTGTAGCTTGTTAGCTATTTGAAAGGACCCTTTCGGCTTGGACTCAAGATAATGTATGATGAAATAGGCCTTTTTATCAGGCAGTGGATGGCATGCTGAACAGGCAGGACACAGAGTAGAAGGAATGGAAATGGGAACATGGAAAAGCAGGGTTACATCCAGTGTATTTTAACAATTCACTGCCAAAGGACGGAATCAGCAGGAGGTCTTCTAGCTCCGTGTCTAGTGCTTAGCTAACTACATGACACCAGTGTAGTGTCACGTAAAAACCAATGTTTTGTTGTTGTTTTTTTATGTAAAAGTTTTATTTTATCTTTAAAGAAAATGCTCAGACCATTCTGTGCAGTATTGTCCCACTAGTCTTTATTTACAGACAAATTAGGTTAATATTTTAAAATCTGAATTTTCTTGCATATATGTTTATAATTTTTGGTATCTCATGGGCTGCCATATTTGTCTGCTCATAGTAACATGAGAGCATCTCTGTTGACTTGAGGTGGAAGACAAAATACGGCAAAATACCCCTTTCCACCTCTTAGGTGCTTTAATTCATTGGAGCTGTGCTCCTATGTTGAAAAGACTTTCACCTAGTTATTTAATCTGAAGAGCTGTTTATTGTGTTCTCTGCTGGTCACTTTATTTACAACAGATTGAACTTCTCTTCTAGATGATTGCACCACCAGAACGTAAATACTCTGTCTGGATTGGGGGTTCAATATTGGCATCTCTGTCCACTTTTCAGCAAATGTGGATCACTAAAGATGAATATGAGGAAGCTGGCCCCTCCATTGTCCATCGCAAATGCTTCTGAATGCTTCCATCACTTACTGTCTGTGATAAGTAGCGTTGTTTCTCTACACATCACCTACCCTCATTCACCTCTGAGTGTGGTTGGTTTTCTTCCCCATGTTAAAAAAACACACTGTATGGATGTCACATGGATTAGTAAATGACTTCTAATTTTTCATGCTAAAAGGAGACTAACATTTCAGCGATGGGTGTTTTCCAGGATGAATAACACTAGTTACACTCTACATTTTTATACAACTCCTTTCCCCCTGCATTTGTAGGTGGTGTACTGTCATCCAGGAGGTGTCACACAGTGCTGCTGTCTCTTACTCTCTGCTGATTGGTGATGTCTGAAGTATGCACATTAGTGACTCTTTCAACCTCAAACATAATGCAAGATTTAGGTTCCAGAGAAGGTTCATTTTATGCAGTTAAGTGTTACACAGAATTTTTCTAAGGAGTTTTATTTTACTGAGGATACCGCAGATTTGTGTGGGTACCAATATGCACATGGGTACCAGGTCTTTCAGTAGAGCTTGTATGGGTTTCCTTCACTGGTATCCTGCCGTTGTTTGTCAGGTCTGCCTGTGACCACCACTCCCCATCAATAAGGAGCTTCAATGAGCTACAGTACTTCTAAACTTACACATAACATGTTAATTTACTTGGATATATTACTGCTTTCTTCATCTCTCTTCCTAAGCAGTTAAGTGATGTTTCATTTACTTTTGCTATATATGTGCTATGCTAAACTAAGCTAATGATTACAGAGTAAATAATAACCGTTTGAGTATGTTATTAAAATATTTAATGAATCAATAAAAGTGTAATTATCCATGAGAGGCTGCTGTGGCTTACATTAGTTTCATAGTGACTAGTTTATCTGTTAAAGATAAAATAATAATTACTAATTTATATTTCAGTTTTATTATGAAAAACGTTTCACTCCCTCTGAGTTTTCTACCTAAGCAATGTTAAAATGAAAATGGAATTTTTTCACAGTTTCTATTTAAAGACCAAAAGCATATTTTTGGATTACAAATTTTCATGATGTTCTGCATGAGGATTAGAGTCAGCAATGAAGACTTTTCTGTTTCAGATACCAAACGAGTGTGTTCTGTATGGTTCTGGATGCTGTAGACTTTTTAACTGATGTGATATGAGGCTTGATGTGCATTTCATTGTTTAAATTAAACCTGTCAAGTTCTTGCCAGTAAACACAATACTCTCTTCTCAAAGATGGGGAAAAGATATGAGTTGGTTTTTACAGACTTTTGAAAATGCATCTAAGGGATGTTTTAAAGAATCTTCTTACTACTCTGAGTTCCAACACAGGGTGATCTCATTTCCTTATCCAAATGATCTCTTAATGGTGAAAGCTGAAAGATCCTTAAGGGAAGGATCTTCAGTGGTCTGCTGTAGGTACCACTAGCTAATAAGTTAGAGATTGATTTTGCCTTCATTCCCACTTTCAAACAGTAGTCAGTTCACATTGCCAGTATCCATGTCATCTTGAGCAAATGTAAGTCATCACAAATTTCTCAAACTCTGAATGAATTTTGCCTTAAGTGTATTACCTTGGTCTCAGCTTATATGATTGCTCACTGCTTAAGTTGATAATAAATGACCTTACATATAGAAATAGCACTGTTAACTGGCCTTGTCACCTCCCTAAGAAACATAACTTACATTTTAATCTTGAACTCTTGAGGTGTGATGTTCAAGATCATAAGCCTAGGTACTTGGATCTGAGTTATGTTTGCAATCCCTTGTAGTATCAGAGCAAAATTCCATTCAGTTTGCTAATAATCTGCTTGTCCTTGTTTCAGTATTAAAAATGAAGTAACTTCTTTAGATTTTCAGGTTTTTTTTTTTTTTTAGTATATCCTTTCAGTATATACTTACAGCTTGTTAACTGGGGGGGTGGGGGAAGAGATTAAAAGTGTGTATTTTTTTTATAAGTGGCAAGGGAGTTACGCATTTGCAGCATTTGCATAAACTTGAGGGAGTTCTTCAGGCTTTTCTTCTTCCCTCCCTTTCCCAGGTCTCCTTCTCTCAGTCTCCAAAACAGAATTCTCTCAGCCCTTGATTGGCATCTCTAGCTCCTGGCACAGCTGGGGCTGAGACATAAGCTCTCAGTGTTTAGAATATGAGTCCTCATCCCACAGCTGACTCCTTTTTCTGCACGATTATGCTCTGAATACCTCCTTAACAATCTGCATGTGGAATCTTACTCAAAATTCACATGCATTTTGAAAACAGAATTAATTATGTGCTAAGAGTAAATACAGATAAAAATAAGTAAAACTATTAAGCTGTTTGTGTGATTTGGGAAACCTGTGCTTTCCTGAGAGTAAATTGCCTTAGCCACTATGCAAGTCCTGCTTTTCTATATGTTGATGTACAGAACACTATAGCAGTTGGAACCAAGAGGAGGGAAAACCCTTAGCCAAGAAAATAGTTCACAGTTTTCTCCAAACACTTACCTGGTCATCCAAACTACTCCTTGGTTACAATTTCACTTTAACTTAATCTTTAAACCCTTGAAGGTGTTAACATTTATATTCAGTCATACCTGTGCATGCCTTATTCTGTAATCTGATGTGGAAAACTAATATGACTGATGATAAGTATCCTAAATTTCAAAGAGCTTCTACACCTCATATCTATGTACTATCAGCAGTACTTGATATCATTCAGAAGTCATCTGATTCTGCAGAATGGCTTTGCATTTCAGTTTTCTAATTTAATAGGTGTTGCACACTTAATATTAACTCAGGTTTTCTTCCCTGAAATCATAAAGGCTATAAAAACAAACAAACCAAGTTTTTCTCAACTTCAGAGGTGGGGACTCAGAAGACACCTCCCCACCAAACTAACATATCTTGAGGTTCATGATAAATCATGCCTTCACCATATCATACCAAGTAGACCTCATGGGCAGGACTAGTCCAGAAAATTTTATCTTAAGAGCAGATGAACTTGATAGAGAAAGAATAAAGATCACCTTCTACAGTGTGACTTTTAGGTAAGAGCTATATGTATTTTTAATAGATTCTCTTGTTTGTGTAAATAATATCAGCTTGTGGATAAGACACTCCAAAGGTAGAAAACTTATCCTCTCAGAAATATAAGATAGCAAATCAAAGGCTACAAATAACTCTTTGGATGACTGTGGACGATCTACTGTATTCAGTCCATATGGTGATTTGCTCACGTTTCAACACATAGAGAGTGGGTAGACTCTTACCAAGTGATTTTGCATCACTGTTTAACTTCAAGGTAAGTGTCTCAAGATTGTGTAACTAGAAGTTACCTTAAATCATTAAAATATTTATGTCTTTGGAGCAGAAAGTGAGAGTTACTGTTTTAAACTGTCAAGGTAAAAGGAAATTCAAAAGCCTGCTCTGTATAGTCCAAGACGGTGTCATATCCTCGCTGATAGTATGCAAAGGTAGCGTAATGCATTGGTCAGACTTTGTGGTTGTCTTGAAAATAGCATTTTGTGACAGAAATACTAATGGTCATGACTATTTGCCAGTTCTTTCTGCATCCAAGAGTGTGCCTTTTCCTGCTGACCAAAGCTGTCCGGTGGGGAGCAAAAGGTAAAGCACAGGGACCTACTTCTCTTCCCAAAGGAGAATCCTTGGCCACATTTAGATGGTTTGGGCAAAGGATTTTCTCCAACTTCAGCAGTGAACCACATTCAGTTGTGAATGCTGTATCTTTGTTTTTGGAAAGTATGATTTTTTTTCAGTATATTTGCAAGATAGAATTCTTAAAGTTTTCAGCATATGTTTTGGTTGACCATTTGTTTGACCTTTACTAATGCAGTCTTTACCTTTTCAACATATGCTCCGTAAAGATAATTTTCCTAGTCTTTGTTCTTGATTATTTTACCTCCTTCCTTTATCCAAGAAATGTATGTGTTCACGTTCAAGACCATTTCATAGCTTTAATCTTTTTCCTCATTTTCTCTATCTAATGGTTGATTTATGCTTCTGATCAGCTTCTCTTTCAAATGAAGCATGCTGGGTTTCTCCCCCACACCCATCATAGAGCAACTTCTTATAAACACCTTCACAACTTCAGTCCTAAATGCTTCTATAAAACTTCATAAGGCCTTGATGCCTCTGAATCCTAGCCAGAATTAGAAGCTCAGATGGTTTTCTATCAAATGTTGCCCAGCCTTTTGCCATCCCAATGTTACTTTTCTTAGATTATAGAATCACAGAATGGTTTGGGTTGGAAGGGACCTTAAAGATCATCTAGTTCCAACCCCCCTGCCATGGGCAGGGACACCCTCCACTAGACCAGGTTGCTCCAAGCCTCATCCAGCCTGGCCTTGGACACTTCCAGGGCTGGGGCATCCACAGCTTCTCTGGGCAACTTGTGCCAGTGCCTCCCCATCCTCCCTGGGAAGAATTTTTTCCTGATATCTAAATCTCCCCACTTTCAATTTAAACCCATTACCCCTTGTCCTGTCACTACAGGCCCTTGTAAAAAGTCCCCCCCCCCCCCCCAGCCTCCTTGTAGGCCCCCTTCAGGCACTGGAAGGTGCTCTAAGGTCTCCCCGGAGCCTTCCCTTCTCCAGGCTGAACAAGCCCAACTCTCTCAGCCTTTCTTCATAGGAGAGATGCTCCAGCCCTCTGAGCATCTTCGTGGCCTCCTCTGGACTTGCTCCAACCAGTTGATATCATTCTTATGCTGGGGCCCCCAGAGCTGGACACAGTACTCCTGGTGAGGTCTCATGACAGTGGAGTAGAGAGGAGAGGTGATTCTCCTTCAATCTTCTGGCCACGCTTAAATGAAAAAGTTGAAAAGTTAAAACAACAAAGTTCTCATGAACAGGAACCAATTTTTGGTTTTGTCTTTGTACAGCACCTTTTGTAATCAGTTTTTTGGCTTCAGCTGAGTAGCTGTGCAGATATATCCGAGTTATTTTGTGCTTCTAGGCTGTCCTTGTTGTGCTCCTTGACCTTGTTGCAATGGCCTGATTCTTTTACCTGCTCAATTTCTTAACAAGTAATAGTATAAAATAGCTCTAGGTGTGTGAAACATTGTGTTTGAATACAATTCTTAAAAGTAAGGGTGCTCTTAAATAAGAATAAGAGTATTTTCCAGACTGATTTTTTTTTTTTTTGCATTGCTGTACTAGGTCTATATGGTGTCCTCATATAGTACATGATGTTCATCGTAGAACCCTGCTGCTTTCAGGCTGTTGAAGAACTCCCATGTACTTCTAAATTTCCCAGACTTTTCTGAACTTCACTCTTGCTTCATTTTAATTTAGTAATAGCTGTGTAATAGTAAGCTTTCATTAACATTCTCAAAATGGCTTTCCTAGAAACATATTAAATAATGTGTCACTGCAAAACAACCCCTTCTCCCGTATTCCCTTTAACAAGATTTTTTGTCATTGTCATTTAAATGTTATTTCTTCTACAGAGAAGAAAATCTGTCCAATACAAGAATAAGTAGATATTCCCCGTCGTGCATTTTTTCCAAGGGGAAAGGTTTATTCTGGGGGCTTTTTCCTCCATTTTTGCTTCAAAGTTAGATGTTGCATCTTTGGTGAAATGGTATTTTCTTGTAACTGCAACCTAGGAAACTAGTGAACCTGGTATTAGGGCTTTGCTGACATTCTAAAAGTCTCTGAATTCTTAGAGACTTCAGAATCAGAACCACTTTTTTTTTTTTAAAAAAAGAAAATCTGTTTTAAAAAGTAGCATTTGGGAAAGACAAAATATGTGAGCACTTGGGTAGGTCCAAATTTCAAGGTAAATCAAAGGAAATGGAAAATCCTGAAAGTGGTTGTTAACTTTGATCAAAAATGATTATTTGTAGCTTTGATCGGGGATGGTGGGCTTCAAAAAACAAATTATATCTGCTTTATGTCGTGTATACAGAATAAGGAGGGAAGAGACATAAGTTTATAGTGATGAAAGCAAATTGCCTTTGTACAAAGCATCTTGAAATCACTGGGGAAAACAATCTTGGAATGAACTGACCCTTTTTTCTGTCTGGAAAGCTTTTAGTAAAAGAGAAAAAGGACCTGGTGATCTTTTACCTGCAAAGGTTAATAACAGAAAATACTGATGAGCATTTTATGTAAGAAGCAAAGCCTGCATATCTCATTGCCTGGGCCTCCCAGTTGTGAATTCACATCCGACAAGATAAGTGGAAAATACATTTGACACATTTAAAGGGTTACAGTGGACAGCATTGACATTTCTGATTCCAATCCCAGTGCACTTTTCTTGTTGATAGAAATATAAAAGACTACTGAGGTCATCCAAGCTGTCTTCCAGCCCAGGCAAGCTTGTTCACTCGCTGGACACTGACAGCTGAGAGACACGTCTGACTGCAATGAACATCAGTGTGAGGGCAGGATTTGAGTCCCAGTTCATTGATTAGCAATTTGCTGCAACTCATTTTTTGTTTGCAACACTTTTAGGTACAGGTCTTAATTTCTGTTTCTACAGCTAGAAAATCTGGGGAGAGGTGCCAAGTAATTGACTTCAGTAAGTGTGACAGCATGGACCAGTCTTCATTGCATCATGGTTGGGAACTGGCCTTTAGCTAAAGGGAAGGGAACTGCCCATTTGGGGAAAAGTTATTTAAAGTGTGATTAGATTAAGGGCAGTTTGCTAAGCATTATGCAGTGAAAACCACCCAGTTATGTATTGCTCTTTTACTGGGATTTTCAGAAAACAGCTGTCCTGAGAGGAAGAAGACAAGAATCATAATGCAGCAACAGCAAGCAATGAAAATTGCAAGTTTAGATGTGAATTAAATTTTCAGAGGCAGAAGCCATGCCCAACAACGTGACCGGCTTGATATGGAGGAGAATGAGATTAACAAGTTGAAATAGCTCTTTCCTGTTTAAGGTTAACCTCAAGTAAGAATAAGTTTGTTGGTGTAATGTCTTTTTGAATTTTAATATGGAAATGTCTCCTTGCATGTATTCCAAACACCCATTCCAAACAAAATAGTGATATTGATTTGATGTTCAGTTAATCTGAGATGCCCTTTGCAAAAATTAAATCTGGGTTTGAATGGCAAATAGCTTTAATATTCTGAGGAGACTGGATCAGTTTGAGACTATAAATCACTAGGATTATGGCTTTCTTTTTTATTGTCATTTTAATACAGACTGCTTTCCCTGGAGCAAAGGACCAAAAGTATGGTGTATCATTAAAAAATGTCAGTAGATACAGACAACAAATAACATATTTGTACAAAACTGTGTTATTTGAAATCCATTCCTGCTCTCTGTTGCCACGTTTTTCAGGTAACCGCTGTCTTTTTTTTTGGCAGTGTGCTAGAATGAACACTACCCATCTTTATTCTTTACACAGTCTGTGGGTATCTGTGCCCTTTCAGTTCCCACAGAGCATTCTTTGTCGTGGCCAGCCTGTGCCTCCCTTTCTCCTTGATGCAGTATCCCATCCTGCTGTAAGGGATCACAACTCATTGCTACTAGACTACATAGCAAGTTGAGTGGTCTTAATACAGCCATATGGATTTTAATTTTAAAAAAGCAGTTTGTATATTCATTTGCTTGTGACAAAAATAACGTGAAAGCCTGCATACCTTCCTGTCTTTCACCCATTCTTGAAGTCTATATAATCTCTATCACCAGAGTCTCAATTCCCACCCAGTTTTGCAAGTACAGTAACAGCTGGGAACACTTCTTTAGCTGTCCACCAGTATTTTAGGGAATACCTTAACTCAAGTGGGCATCAGTCCACCTCTCTGACAGATACTTGGTTTTTTAGAGCAGTGTTTTCCATCTAGGCTGTTAGAAAATAACCTTTCTTAGCCATGAAGTAATACATAGTTTCCTTGAGGTTGATGCTGATATTGAGCAGTTTTCTAGAGAACTGTTCATGATCTGGATGTGAATTTAGTAGGTTTGCTCTCAAATTGGTTTCCCATCTCGCCTAGAGAAGATTATGTTCTTACAGGACTTCAAAGCCTTCCAGTGAAACCAGAGAAGAATTTCAGCCAGTCATAGCCTCTACTGGTCTGTAAAATGCTGTCACAGGAGGGGACTATGCTGAGTGGTTTAGGCCACTCAAAAGGTCAGCGTCACAAATAATAGGGGAAAAGCTGTTATTTTTAATATGAATGTGAGAAGCGTGACTTAACAGAATTCGATAGCAAGGTCCCCTCTACTACTTATTCAACATGGAAAAGCATATAAAGGCAAAATCAAATTAGCAACAGATTAAAGTAGTTGGTACATGAATTAAAAATTATTTATGGAGTCAGGGAAATCAAGGCAGGATTGGATTGTTGTGACATGGATTAGGGAAAAGGGGCAAGGAGATTCCTCCTGTTCAGTCACGAGGTTCAGAGTGGACCCCCTTGTTTCCTAAACTCCTCAAAAGTAGAAGTCTAGGTGCGGCTGAATCCACCCCTAGTCCCAGACCTGGTGAACGGTTTATGTCTAAGGAAGCAGGGAAAGAATCACAGTGTGTGGAGTTTGGGCTTTGTGTGAAACTTTGGGGCAGCAACAATCTGCAATAGCATCAATTTCAAGTTCCTAGCCCCAGACCTGGGCAACGGTTTATATCTAAGGAGTCGGGGAAAAGGGAATGATTTAAGGAGAGAGGGTAAGGGAATTTCCTCCTGTTCAGTTATGAGGTTCAGAGTGGACCCCCTTGCTTTCTAAACTCCTCTACAGAGAAGTCCAGGTGCGGCTGAATCCACCCCTAGTCCCAGACCTGGTCAATGGTTTATGCCTAAGGAATCGGGGAAAGGATCAGAGTGTGTGAACTTTTGTGCTTGGTGTGAAACTTGAGGATAGCAACAATGTGGGGCAGCAATGATTCAAAGTTCCTTAGCACTGTTCAGATATGTCACACAATTAGATCACACAATCACTCAGCAGAACTTAACTTTCAACAAATCAGTACAGTAACTTCATCAGAGACTTAACAAGGTTATCAACATAAAGCTGCACACACACACTCACACAGACAGATACAGAAATAGAGATATATGTATATTTGTATGAAGGTACCTGTTAAAATCTCCCCTTGAGTTTGGTGAAATATTCACATCGGATGTCTGTGCATCTCTCAACGGGCGAAGAGTTGAGCCTCGAGGAGATTTTTCAGCACAGGTTGTGTTGACCATTCTCTGATTTCACAAACTGGAGAGTTTGCAAACTCTGAGAGGCGTCCCACTGAGGGAGATGCTGGCTGCAGCTGATGCAGCCCAGGAGAACTCCCAGGGTCATCCCTGGAAGGGCTGTTTATAGGGTCACGAGGTAATTGCCTTCAGGCATAAATAATTGTCCATCCTGGCCTTAATTGGGGCAGGTGGTCATTGGAATTTCCAGCTGGTACCCATCTCCCCAAACTGCGATAAGGTTCAGGGCTGGCAGGGGATGATTTCACTCTCATCCCACACTGTAACCAGGCAACTGACCCCTAGTATGGCCTTTCCCCACCTTGGCAGTGCAAGAGTGTTTTGATGTGATAAGGGGCGCTTCACCACCAAACTCCCTGCACAGTGGCCAAGGTCTGACAGGAATCTACAAGGCCATAAAACTTTCCAGGAGTTAAGAGGGGAAGAAATGCACCACCACAAATGCCTAAACTGAAAGACAACTAGATCAGCTTGACCAACTGGACCCCATGGTTTGACAGTACTGTTCATAGGGATACTACTTATAGTTCTGCTGGTGATGTAGCTGTGTTAAACCTGCCCCCAAGCCACAGGACCTTACGCCTTCAGAACCATTCTTCTCTGACAGTTCAACCTTGGAAGCATAACTTACATTTAAAAAAAAAGGAAACAGTGAAGATGGGCTCCAGTCTGCCTGGTTGATGCCACTCAAGTTTCAGACAGCACCCTGTCTGCCCACTTTCTGTTGTTGCTTAGTCTCACCTGTGTTATTGGATGAACTTGCCTACT
The DNA here is from genome assembly GCA_027574665.1 of Rhynochetos jubatus. Lineage (NCBI taxonomy): Eukaryota > Metazoa > Chordata > Aves > Eurypygiformes > Rhynochetidae > Rhynochetos > Rhynochetos jubatus. Next base: position 19,910,878 of record CM050663.1, on the reverse strand, counting down.
CCTCTGCTCAAAGGTGGAGAAGACGAATGAATCGGGTAGAGCTCTGCCATACTTTCAGGGTGGAAAAAGCATTAAATAAGTGTTGAGGTCTGGGCTTGGACTTTTTTTTTGGTGAGATTTTTTTTTTGTACAACAAAATAGCAAAAATCCTCTTCTGATTTCCTGTATAGACTTCTTTTACATAGTGGACTGAGGGGATGTATGGAGTTTGTCTTGAAAAAATAACCCTACTCTGGGCCTTTTCCTGCTCCCATTCCAGCTGCTGAATATTTTGCTGTTGTCCTTGGTGACTATGAGAAGATGTGGTTCTCTGAATATGCATGATTCTCTGAGTATATGCAATTCCCTGTAGAGCTAACCGCTGTTAGGGCTTGTGAGGAATGTTTCCTTATCGCTCTGGTAGTCTTGTAAAGAGCATTTTGCATTGCAGGTTGCACACTAAATCAGTTGCTCAGCTCTCACACAGAGTTGCTGAATTAAGATGATGTGACCCAGAGATGCAAAGGGATTTCTTTCATTAACAGTGCTGGGATGCTTGGGAGAACACAAGATGCGTTTCCTAGACAACAGCTGATGTTACTGTGTAACTGGAAGAAGGTACAAAGGCTGAAAAGGGAGTTTATGGAGAGTAGGGATCATTTTAGGAAAAAAAGTGTAAGTAGCAAAATTAAAGTTCTTTTACAAAATGTAAACAACATCAAATATAGAGACCTGCTTATAGAGTCTGTGAAACGGCTGTGGTGGTCTCGGAAATAAAAAGCCCCACAAAAAAGCAGTAACCAAATACAGTTTAAAACAGAAGTACATCATCTCCTTAAGTCTGTACATGCTGCAACCTTATCTGACCTTTTTCCTCAAATAAAATAATCAAGAATGATAATCCTGATGGAGTAAACACAGATGGCAGCTTGCACATAATCTAATTCAGCTGAAGTTTTACTTCAGATTCTGCACAGGATAAATAAACGCCAGCTGAAGTACAATCTCCCCTCTGTTTTGGAAGCTCACAGTAGGAAAACTGATGCAGACTTTTTGTTAATATTTAAGTGGCATTCTGGACAGCGCAATACTGTGCATCAGCCTGGGAAACTAGCTTGTATCTAGCTATGTGGCTCATTTTTGAAAAAGAGGTTAGAAGCTTGGATGCATCATTTGTCTGCTTCAGTAGCTAGAAAGGCATGACTTAAATTTCCCTCATCTGACCATTTTTAAATGATCAAAAAGAAGATTATTTTTCTATGCTTACAAGTATTGCTAGTGAGAGCTATTTTAGTATCCTAAAGGTATATGTGTTTTAGATTGTAGTTTCACAGACACCCAAGCTGATCTGTTGGCTTGCTGCCAGCAGAAAGGCATGGTCTTTTTCTCCCCCCTCATCTATTACCCTCTCTTTTCTTTCGCCTAGTCTGTGGTGACTTTTTTCATGATCTGATTCACTAACCTGACCCCCCAGAATAGCTTCTTTTGTTTTGACTAGTTTGCTTTCAGATGGGTGAGTGACTTGAATTGTCCCTTGGATAGCCCTGGCAACGGTCAAGGCTGACACAAGCTAAGCGATGCAGTGGGAGTCGAAGGGGGAGTTGGCTGCCCCTTTCCTTTGCAGGATGCTACCCTCCTGTTTCATGAAACTGCAGTGCCAGGGGATAGAACTCAGTACCAGCTCGTTCTGTAGTCTTGGACCAAGACTCTTGCATCCTGTCATTCGACTGAGGATATTATGACCTTTTACAATTAATGCTTGTGAATTATTTAATGAGACAGGGAAAAAGAAATGCTACATCATCTTCATGGCAAGGAGGAAGGGAACTACAGGCCAGTTGTTAGCTTCTAAGGAAGATTAGGGAGTAGTTCTTCATGAAAACTGTATACTAGCACATGAAGAAGATTTGAAGAGCCAGCATGGATCTACCAAGAGCAAATCATGCTTGAACATCCTGACTGACTTTATGATGAAAGGACAGGTTTTGTGGATGAAGGGAGAGGAATGCCAAAATGGTGGGGCTGGGTGAGTAGTAGAGAAGAAGGACAACCTTCTCAGAAGTGCACAGTCAAAGGATGAGAAGCAGTGGTCATCCTGCTTGCTGAAAAAGGGAACTTCCAGTTAGGCTTAAGGAGATAAGGGTTCACCCTGAGTGTGGTTAAACACTGGAATAGGCTGCCTGAAGTGGTGGTGGGATCTTCATCCTTAGAGGGTTTTACAACTTGTCTGGACAATACCATAAGCAAACTTACTTAATTTACAAGTTAGCTCTGTTTCAAGCAGAGGGTTGGACCAGATGAACTTCAAAAGTCTCTTCCAATCTAACTTTTTCTTCATTTGTGATTATTTTGTATCTTTTCTAAATGCAGGGTAAATTGTTCACTTGACCAAGCTCTCAAGAAAAAAAAAAAAAAAAATCAGCAAATCTGAAAAAAGATATCAGAACAACTGATAAGAATAGTTTCTCTGTGTGTCTCTCTTGTCTGGGAGACAATTGTAAAGCCACTGCTGTTGCTGCAAAACTTTATCTATCTAACCATGTATGCTTTCAGTTCTGTTTATTAAAAAAGGAGAATTATTGGAGAAATACTTATAAACACCTCTGACTTTATTGTTTACTTTTAATTAATAGCTTTTTCTCTCTCAAAAGTATTTACTATGCAAATATGACTCTGAGGCTCACATAGGGCAAACATGTTGGTAAAGTTTGTTGGAATAAGGTCTCTGGGGTGCTGCAGTTTATTGAGCTGCTAGGTTTTACTCTCCACTACCTGCCAGTAGATGTCACACACAAAAGTGGTGTAACTAGTGAGGCAAATTTCTACTTCTTCCATTAAAAAAGTGTTCTTGCACTAAACCTTTACAGTCTCCTCAAAGAAAACTTTGACTTCAGGAGGACTGTAGCCTGAGAAAAGAAAACAAAATTCAACATAGACCATATATTCAATAAGGATTTATTTTCTTTTGTATGAAACAATAATGATGACTTCCTGACAGATGTGAGCAATTGCACTGTGAAGAATGATGAAATTTCTCTGTGAAAAAAGCTTTATCTTCAGTTTTATCAGTGAACTGTATCTATGCAGGGCAATTTGATTATAAATAGAACTAACACATAGTTCATGTTCATAGAATATATATATGTTGTGCTGGGACATGCTTCTCTCTGAATTGGAGAGGCATTGATTGGATGGATGGGCTGCTCGGTGGATAAAGAACTGGCTGGCCGGTCACACTCAGAGCGTGGTGGTCAATGGGTCAATGTCTGAGTGGAGACCAGTAACGAGCTGCGTTCCTCAGGGGTTGGGATTGGGACTGGTACTGTTGAACATCTTTATCAGTGACATGGATGATGAGATCGAGTGCACCCTCAGCAAGTTTGCCAGTGACACCCAGCTGTGTGGTGCGGTGACACACTGGAAGGAAGGGATGCCATCCAGAGGGACCTGGACAGGCTGGAGTGGTGGGCCACTGCCAACCTCATGGAGTTCAACAAAGCCAAGTGCAAGGTCCTGCACCTGGGTCAGGGCAATCCCCAGCACAAGTACAGGCTGGGTGGAAAATGGATTGAGAGCAGCCCTGAGGAGGTGACCTGGGGGTGCTGGTGGATGAAAAGCTGGACGTGAGCCAGAAGTGTGCGCTGGCAGCCCAGAAAGCCAACCGTATCCTGGGCTGTATCCACAGAAGCGTGGCCAGCAGGTCGAAGGAGAAGATTCTCCCTCACTACTCTGCTCTCATGAGACCCCACCTGGAGTATTGCGTCCAGCTCTGGGGCCCCTAACAAAAAAAGGCTACCGACAAGCTGGAGCAAGTCCAGAGGAGGCCACGAAGATGGTCAGAGAGTTGGAGCACCTCTGCTCTGAAGAAAGGCAGAGAGAGTTGGGCTTGTTAAGAGGATTATTTATATACTATATATATATATGATAATATATTTATTATATAATTATTCATATTTTATATATGTTTATTATATATATAAAATATATTTATTATAAACCCAAAACCACTACAGAGTAAGTGGTAGAATGATTTCTGGTTTTTGTCCAAGACATTCACTTTGAAACTTATTCTTACCAGCTAAAATTAGATTGCTGTAATATTTAAAGCCCTTGGATTTGTCTCAGTCAGTAAAATGGAACTAAAGAAATAGTTGGCAGCAGCCTTTCTTTGCTACAGAGGTATCCTGTTAAAGTCTACTCAGTTACAGACCATGGGTCAGTCACAATGGCATCATGGTTACATTAATCACTGTGTTTAGACTAACAATTTTAGCTGGCTGTTGGGGTTTAACTCCAGCCAGCACAATACCATGAACCAGCACACTGCAATATTTTAGATTATTTTTAAATATTTTTACAAAAGTTGAATGTGTGGGGAAAAAAATATAGTCTTCCAATTGAATCTTATTTGATGGTGAAAATACTGTCTCTTGCTTTGTATCTGTCTGGGAATCACCCACAGAGAAAACCATTCTGAGAAGAGAGTCATAACTCAGAGATGATGTGACTTGTTTATGCCTCACCGCCAGAGACACAGGTTGCTTTTGAAAACCAAAAAGAGTTTCAGAACATACTGTCAGCGTTGGGTGCAGCTTTTCTCTTACTGCATTCCGTACCCGTTAAAAACAGACCCTTTACCTTTGCACATTCTATATACTGCAAACCTTTGGCTTTTACTTTCTCTTTTTAGGAGAACAGGGTAGAGACAAATGTGATTCCTGATCTCTGATCCTTTACTTTGCCAAACACAGACCAGATCAGACACACGTACTGTCTAATGGCTATATATCAGTGTCATCATTTAAACTGTGGTGATGTTATTGGTGCTGTATTAGTAAGAAAAAGATCCTAGATACAAAATTAGCATGCTATACATACAAGATGCATACAGTTGAGGTATGTTGCAACTCAGTTTGCTGTGCATAACTCAGAAGGTGAGCTCTTACTGTCTGTTCCCTGTGGCAAAGGTCCTTGCATGACAGAGCTCCCCTGGAGCTGGGGAATGCTACGTGTCCTCGCGTGTCCTTCATGATAGCGCTGTGTGGAGCCGTGCCATAATGCCTATTGGCCGCCTATACATATCGACGTTACTGTCCCTGTGATGAAAAGGAGTGGCCTTGGGGACCTTAAGGGGACCTTTTCAGTTAGGCAGGAGGGGAGATCAACACATCTTCATGTTCTGTGCTGTCTGCTATCACCGTTTGGTATTTCTTCCTGGCCAGAATGATGGCTTCAGGGAAGGACCACCTCCATGCACTGCACTGGCAGAGCGTTTAATGGAAGGGAGTATGATCTATGTTCCTGGAACCTCCCGCTTCAGTATTGCAGATATAGCTTCAAAATTTGGAGTAATGTAATACCAAGATTTCTGACGTTTAGCAGAAGAAATGATGGTAATTTGTATAGCAACGCGTGGCTGACCTGTGCTGCTTTTTGGGGAGAGCGTCTGATCTACTGACATAATCCTTTGTCAGAAGATGGCAGAAAAACTGTATAATCAGCTGTTACAACAATGGTAGCTGAGGTGAAAAAGCCTTTTCTATTGTGATAATTAGGTGGGGACTTGTCTAGCAGTACAGCCCTATAAAGAGGGGAATTTGGGAAGCCAAGTGACTTGAGGGAGAGAGGAGGATCGTCAGCAACCTGTGTTCAACATGAATTCAAATGGAACATTTTAAGCCACACTGGCAGTGACAATGAAAGTGACATTTCCTAGTGCTGGAAACTGTATTATAACATAAACAACTTTTTATTTTCTATCTGCTTCCTTTGCAAAATTTTTAAGGAACTTGAATATGCTTACATGGGTGATTCTGGAGGTAGAAGTTTGTGTTGAGATCAAAATCTGTTCAGACCAGGTACAGGTGGTTAAACAGCCACAGATTAGTTGGGGAGAGAGGGTTGGGTGGAGACTGAGCTATTTGGGCCCTACATCTTTGTTGGGAATGTGTGTAATACAATAATTCCACTCTAAACGTACATTTAAAGTTGATAGCAGTTTGAATTGTGTCAAAAGGGGATACATGCAGCAAGCTGTAGATGTTGAGACATTATGAAGCATCTAACGTAATATAAATATGTTTTAAATAATATATCCAAAATATAAAGCATCTGATTAGTTCTAGACATTAATCGTGAAAATTGGTTAGCAAAAATATGTTTTATAAGCAATATGCTGAATTTCAGTGACGGAAAGGAAACCATCTGTTTCTAGTTGTTTATTTCGCAATCAAAGGAAAAAGAAAGTAAGTAAGTTCCAAATATTTCTTTTAAACTCAGATTGGTTTAAGAACTGTCTTCACCTCTGCAGATCAATCAAACAGACTTTAAGGTGATTATAGCATGTGTTTGATATAAATCAGCCTCTTGCTTAAAAAACACATCTGCTTCAATAAGCTTTATGATAGTTGTCAAGTTCTACTAAAACATCCCAGAGACTGCAGGGTGTGAAATTGCTCCAGGCAAGAATACCCTACATTATTTGTTGCAATTTTTTTTTTTATTTAAAGTTATAATATTTTGATAAATTGTGTTAATATTTTTCTTATCAATATATCAGGAATCATAGCTTCTCTATTATTTAAGTTAATCTTCCTTTATATCATGGTGTCATAGGTTTGTTCACATTGGAAGGGGTTTTGGGAGGTCTCCAGTCCAACCTGCTGCTCAGAGCAGGTTCAAGCCTGAATTCACATGAGGCTGATTCAGGACTTGATCTAACCAGGTCCTAAAAATCTCCAAGGAGATAGATTTCACAACCTTTGCAGTCAATCTGTTTCAATACATAATTATCCTCGGGGGGTTTTTTCTGTTGGAGTTGGAATGTTGAATATTTCCTTAGGATCAGGTAACTCCCCTTCTGTAATGAGAGTCTCAAACCTGAGTTAACTGGAAGATAGTTACACTTACTCTGAAGGCAGAGATGGCAAAAATGAACTCTCCAAGCAAAGAGGTCTTGTGTTATATTAAAAATTTATCCTGACTGAGGCAGCTCTGTCCCCTTTCCCTCCTCCACTGCCATGTCTTTGTTATGCCAACCCAGGTGCTTGCACAGCCTACTGATATCTCCCTAGAAATCTTGTTTAACTACTGCACTAAAAAGTATAAAGTTGTCTGCTGCTTTTATTTGTCCTCCTAATACAGCTCAGCAATAATACAGAGCCTTTCATCGTCATTAACTAATACAGATGTTAATTAATCATGCTTGCATATCCCTTTGTTAAATTACTAGTCTACTGAAATTTGTCCTTTGTATTCCCTAAAGGTATTTTATGTATCAGTGAGGTCTTCCGTTAATCTCTTTTCCACAGTACGTTTAACCTTCTCTTGCTTATCATTTAGTGTCATTAAGGCTTATTATATCAGTTATCCTCTCTTGAACCTCCTGTGTTGTCCATTTTTTTTCCCTCTAACCATTGCTGTGTGGTTGCCCCAGATTCTCTTCTGATTAAGTGTAAAAAATCAGGAAAAATGAGTTAGGGTAAACTCTACTAGAAGCCAGATTGTAGAGTCATTCTCAGGGATTCAGGCTTGACTTTCTGGCCCATACCAGGATGCAGTTTCTTTTTCTTTTTAAATAAGGTTTGTCACTGTGTGCTGATCAGGCATTTACTAGTCAATTGTGTCTAGTTTATGTGAACACACAATGTACACACTTCAGAGAAAAAAATCAGAAAATTGGAGGGAACAGAAAAAAGAATCAGGAATGATTTGGAGTCTCAAAATCATGGTCAATAAAAAGGAACTAAAGAAGTTCAACCTTCTCCAAGCTAAGGTAATTTAGAGTAAATCTGTAAAACCTCCAGGGAGAGGCTTGCGGAGAATGCTGAAATTGAATGAAGGTGCAACAAACAACAGAGTTCGAAAACTGGAAATGGGCTAAGTCAGGGTACATTTAAGATTCCCTGAGAGTAATTAACCATCAGAACAATTAACCTACGGACATAGTGAAATTCTGGAAGTATTTTAAATTGAGACTAAGTATTTTTCCTAGATATATAATTGTCCAGCCAGAAATTACTGGGTGACATTCTTTGGCATTGCGTTCTGTATGAAGTCAGAATAATTCATCACAGTCTCCCTAAACATTAAAATTTAAGACTCTAAAACTCATGATCAATTTCCTTGTGCCCCCCCCCCCCCCCCCCCCCCCCCTTAATTGTTTGTGTAAGAGGGTATGGCTTATTCCTGATTAAATACAAAACATCACCTCTCTTGGGATTCTTGCCCATAAAAATTTCCAAATGTTTTCCTAGAAATAGTGCAGAATGTGCCTTGCCATTCAAGACCCTTTACTCCCTTGGTGTCCTGTAATGTAAGATCTCTTAATTTATTCCCGTTCTTCACGATTTCTCTTCCACCGTGACATTGCATTGACTGAAGCTGGATTGTTGTGGTTGCTCCCCTATTCGTGTTTAGCTTCCAGTTGCTTATTCTGTCCAAAGAATTTCCTGCAGGCCATGTAATTATGCCCACAGATTATCTCCCTGTAAAATCTTTTCTGTTATTCCTGCTTCTTCAGTGAGGCAGTACAAGATTTATTAGGCAAGCTCTCTGTGGGTAAATGCATGCTGACTGTCTGCAATTTAGGTATAATTTGCTAAGTGTTCCATGCCAACTATTTTCTGCTATTCTTATTATTCAGATCATGCCTGTAGAGTCTTCTAGTTCTGTTTGGTTGGGTTTTTTTTTTCCCCTTGATATCCGTAATAAATGTAACATGGACTTCATCCTAGTGCTTTTGTCTTTTCTGTCAATCCCAAGGAGTCTTTTATTTCTGTTAAAGCTGTACAGTAGTGTTTAGCTCATTTCTGCCTAGTCAGAGATTTGAATTGTTATTTATTTGCCTCTCTTCCCTGCTTTGTTTTGTGTACAGTCCCTCCTCATTCTCTTAATGAAAACCAAGTGAAGGATAAGGAGGCTTTATACCTCTTTTGTCAATTTTCTTTCAATTCTACCTGTTTTTTAATCACTCATTTTTCCAGCTAATTGTTTTTTTTTTTTTTCTCCATAAACATGCTTCTCTTGTCTCCATGTTGCTCCTAGCCTGTACAGATTTCCATGTCCCAGGCATTTGGTCCCCACCTTTATTGCCAAAATCCCCTTACTTACTTCTCATGGCTTCTACTGACAGTGGGCATCTTTGGTGAAGAGCAAGTTAATGTGTTCAGTCTCAGTGTTATGTGTTCCAGCTCTTTCATTTCACCCAGGATATACAGTCGAAAGCTATGATAGCTATATCCGTGCTATAAAAAAGTATTTAAGTGCTGCCTGTAAAAACAAACAAACAATGCCCACCCACAGATGATACGCATTTGCACTGAGCAGACAATTGCTTTTCTCTGTATCTCATGTCTGTGCTGAAAGTATCCCATCCCTTCAAGGGTAGGATATCATAGGCTCTTGCTAATGCATTGATGACCCATTTTTATTTTGTATCGTGCTGTTCAAAGACAAAAGAAGGTGAGACCATCTGAGGGAGCTTTCATGATTAATTGGTCTGTGCTACCTGTCCCAGAATGCAGACTGAAACTGGAACACTCCAGCTCCCAAAGCTAAATTCACAGAAAGAAGCATATTCTTCTAATAAGAAGCAGAAGCACAGACCTGCCACTTAAAATGTGAATGATCTTTAAAATACTGGGTAGTTTCAACCAGATCAAAGCAACAGTGGTGTGCTGGGTTCAGTCAGGAAAGGGCTAACTCCCTTTACTCTGGTTGCCAGGGAACTCTGTTGCTGGACAGTAAGTGAAAACATTGATAAGGCCTCAGCTGGTGCTGGGGATGGCTTGTACTGAACTCAAGGTCTTTTGTCTGCTTCGGATACTGTAGCTGACCCAGACTAACCAAGGAAGTATTTCATCCCATAGTACGTCATGTTCCGGTTTCTTTGGGTGGGGAAGAGGGTCCGGTAGCCATTACTCTGCCCTTCTCTCTCTCTCCCTTATTCCCTTGCTCATCTCTCCGGGCACTTGCTAACCCTCCTGCGTTAGCTGCTTTGCCAACTCCTGTGCTGGCTCGTTCGTGTGGGAGCTGGTGGATTGTTTTGAGTTTTCTGGCTGTGTTATCAGTGATAAGGTTTGCTCGGAATCCGCTGCATAGGCTCCCGGGCTCCGGCCTTCAGGCCGTGGCTCTCGGGCTGCGATCGCCTTCGGGCTGTGGTTCTTGGGCTCTTGGGGTCTGATTTTCATCACTCAACATCTGGGTGTGCATTGGTCAGTGGATGGTGGGAAATTGTATCATATTGTATATATATTGTACCATATGTTTCATTTTCTACTATTTTAATTATTTATTATTAGTAGTATCTGTATATATTGATTTAGATTTAATTAGTAAATAGTTCCTATCTCAATTTTACGAGCTTCCTTATTTCTTTTTTCCTCCAATTCTTCCCCTCCACTGGAGGAGGGGAGGGGGATTTGTGAGAGTGGCTTCGTGGTATTTTGCTAGCCGGAGTTAAACCATGACAAGTGGCCTTAGATAGTCATTTAAACCTGTTTGCATCCTCTTTCCTGTTGTCTATGACAGCCATAGAGAGGCACCTTTAAGAATGATGCATTCCTGTGCATGATGTTCATGTTTCAGTTTAAAGCCACTGATGGTAGCTGATTCTCATTCGTTTGACTGTATGAGATCATCTCTGGTGAACTGTTCATTTGGCACAATATTAATAACGGAGAATCAAGCTGGCTACAGCACATGTACCATCTCTGTGGTACTTGAGCAACTCACTGACATGTATGAATTTGTTTTCCAATACTTAGGCAGTGAAAAAAGTGATATCCCCTTTAAAAAATAGGGAATAGAAGCATACAGATTTGCAAATATTTCTGTGTCCTCAGAGTAAGTTAACATTGAAATCAGCAAGCCTCCTCACAGGAGTAAATTCAAGCGTCCAAATGAGTATTTGAAGAAATCAGAGTAAAACAACTATACTTTCAGCCCAGGAGCATAAAAATGCTTTGAACAGATGGGAAAGGGATCTCCAGGGCCACATGCCAGCACTTACAAACCTCTGCAGCCAAATGGAAGGGTATTTCACTTAGAGTAATACTTAAGGGGAAAAGGGACAATAAGAGATACAGCCACAGCTAGGGAATAATTAACTGGCCCCTTTGAAATCTTTAAAAACTTGGCTAGTAATTTGGCAGAAAAATACTTGGAATGACTTAATCTGTTCTAAAAAAGACACTGTTTATTGATCCTTGTTTATATGTTTGTTTTTGGGAAGGATGGGTAATGTAGGGATCCTGTTGGAAATGTTAAGATGTTTAAGACAGTTTTACTTTAGTTTTACTTCCCTTTAGAAACCTAAAAACACATAACTTGTCATCATGCTCTGCAGGCATCACAAACTTAGCAGAGGTAGCCATTTCAGGAGAGCAGACTTTAGCCTCTTCAGGGAACTGATTGGCAGAGTTTCACGGGAAGAAGCCCTGGAGGGAAGAGGGGCCCAAGAAAGCTGGTGAGTATTCAAGGACCTTCTCCTCCAGGGTCAGGAGCTGTGAATCCCAATGAAGAGGAAGTTGGGTAAAAATGCCAGGAGGCCTGTGTGGATGAACAAGCAGCTCCTGGAGAAACTGAGGCACAAAAAGGAAGCCTACAGAAGGTGGAAACAGGGACAGGGAGTCTGGGAGGAGTCCAGAGAAATTGTCCAAGAAGACAGGGATCAGGTTAGGAAAGCCAAAGCCCTGACAGAATTAAACCTGGCCAAGGACATCAAGGCCAACACGAAGGGCTTCTATAGGTACATAGGGGATAAAGAGAAGATCAGGGAAAATGTGTTCAAGGCCACATTGGATGAGGCTTTGAGCAATCTGGTCTAGTGGAGGGTGTCCCTGCCCATAGCAGGGGGTTGGAACCGGATGATCTTTAAGGTTCCTTCCAACCCAAACCGTTCTTTGATTTACAGCAGATTGATTCAAGGCATTGCAGGAAATGACTGTGTTATGCTTTCTCTCAAAACCTGTGACTTTATCCCACTTCTGTTGCTCTTATGTCTGGGGGGAACCTCAGTCTTAAGTCTCAATCATCTTTGGCTATCGAAAATGCTGGTCACAAGTCTTTACGTTCTGAAGTCTTGAGTTGTATGAGGGATTTGTCACTATCTGAGCAGGCTTTCATTTTGGGTCAGATATTGCCTAACTTTGTTCAGTTCTTGTCTGGCGATGGGTGGCTGTCTCAACCCTGCCTCAGACCTATGTGGTTTCTAGTACTCAACGTTCACAGTGCAGTGAAGCAACTGATAACGATATAAAGCTGCTGTCACAGAGGATGTGAAAGTGGAGAACCTTAATTATTTAACATTGTAAAGTGTTCCAGTGATCTAACCTGGCAGTACAAAGCCTTTTCTTATTTGTTTTCAAATGTGATATATAGGAGAGCTTAAGGGCTTTCCTGATTATTGACACCTCTGGATAATTCTCTTCACAGGCAAATGCACCATTTCCATACACTACCCAAGCACCAGATATTGTTATGGATAGGATGTCTGCTTTTGTGGGCGTCTTACAGGGAAGCACAGGCAAAGCCAGGTGATGACTTCTTTCTAGTTAGCAGCTGTCACAGGTAGACTCTGGTGAGAGCTAATGGGTGAGCTAGTCTGTATTATCTCTGTATTACCTCTCACCCATTGGGTGGGGAGCAAATTTGTTTTCTAAGAAGCACAGAGGTTTTGTTTTTCTCTGGGAACACTATGAAATCTGGTAATTGTTCTTAACATGAAATGTGGTGTCTTAAATTTAATTTTATCGCCCAAGCAGCTTTCTCAAGGGAAGGCTCCCACACCTGCCTGCTCAACTTGTGGCAGCCTGGAAAAGAAAGTGTTTTAGTCAAGGGGGAGGATAGACTTTATAAAGGTTGTGTGTGTGATCCAACATATATAAAAATATCTATATAATACATATGGCATGTAAGTAACGGCAGGTTGTTGCTAACTGTGCTGTTGTGTACAGAACATAGACACTTGAAATAGTGAAAATACTATAGACTTACTTAAAACCATAACATTAAGACAGAAGTCGTACAATGAGCAGTCATGAACACAGATAATATATAATGATGTACTTGTACATGGGCTTTGGCTGTTGTCAGACCCTGAGGAAATCCAATCTGTTACAGCCATTCTAGAAACTTCTGTGCCAGTGCACATAATTTGACTTTAGTGCTGATGGTTGATATTTAACACTCTTGGGGCACTACAAGTATCAAAGGTGCAGCAAATATTTTACATGTTTTCTTATAAAGCTAATCCAACTCAAACTCTATGTTCTGCCACAGTGCTGTGACCCAGCTGATATCAGTAGCATGGGTATTACGATCAAGGATAGTGTGTAGCTCCTTATTTCTGGGTTACCATAAAATGATCTATTATGCTCTGCAGTCTACTGGCAGGCAATCTGGGACAACAAGGCACATAACATCATTCTGGTATTTTGAGAAACGGGGACAAAAGAATTAGAACTTTCTTGTTGGATGCCTTAAGAATTTCTTCATGACAGCAAGAAAAAAATTTATAGTAGGTAAAATTCCTAACCTTTTCAACTGCATTTTTTTTTTTTTAAGAAAAAAAGCACTTTATTGACATCTTTAACAGTTAATGTGGCTATTTAAGAAATAAAATGAAGAAAGGCATTCTGAGCGTTCTAGCAACAAAATCATATGGTTGCATTTCCCTCACCAGTGTAATTTACTGCCAAGACAATGTTGACAAAATTTAGATAAGATTTAAATTGCACATAGTGATAACAGGGATTTAGTGTCTGTTTTAATGGTAATGCATATCCCAGCGTTCGAACCCAAATTTAACTGTAGAACTTGAAATCACTGTTGCTGGATCTAACACATTTGTAAAACTTTATGAACAAATACAATTCAACTTGACTTGATAAATGACTTGATGTCCTGTGCACCCAGTTTTGAATTATAGAAACAAACAGTATGCTTTGGGAAGTATTTCTATTCCACTGCTTTTGGATTTAATCCACTTTTCTGTTATTAACTTTCACCAAACGTAAAACCTTGTAAGCAGTATGCAAACAAAATATTCCATGCAGACTGAAGTTCTTTTTAAATAACCATTTAAAAAATAAACCATTGCTTAAAAATATCCAGAAAACTGGATTAAAAGAACTGAAAACATATCAAGATAACAGTTGTACTGCAGTTACTTCAAGGAGTGGATTGGGCATCTTCTGCCTGGGAAAGTTCATGAAAGAGTGTCCCTAAATTCAGGCTTTCACTAGGGTGCAATCTGGGAAATGGTACTTACTTTATGACATAGAAGTAAGAAGCAAATTGTTGCTTTGTGCTGTCAAGTTGATTAAGACAAGTCCCACATGGAAACCAAACCTCCTTTATATGTTCCTAGGCTTTAGTATGAGTTTGATCTTCTTTTATTGTATAAACCCTCAGTAAATGGATGCTGCCCACTGTGAAACATGTACTATTCTGTTGATGATGAAGGGAAGTCTCCAAGGCAGAGAGTATAACTAAGATAAGGCTTTATTGTAGCTGAATGTTAAGTAACCTCGGTGATGAAGGAGGATAGATGTGTGTCCCATTCGTACCACGCTAGTAACAGTGACTCTGAAACCCACAGCTGGGGTGAAGCAGACTCTTTTACACCTTTAATGCATGTGTCACCCTTTCAAAATGCATGCCATAGGAAATAAGATTTCAATTATACTGCATTTATCTTTCTTGCCATGAAAAATTGCACCCCTTTTTCCCTGGGATTTTGTGTAAAGACCTTCACAGAAAAACTCAACTCCTCTTCCTTTTGCTATGGGATTAAGATAATGATGACCTACTTTACTGCTGCCTTCTTAGGTGAGACCCAGCATTGACCGTCCCCCTAAATTCTCTCAATTTAAAACCTATATCTGCCGCATGGGATAAAATAGGTTTCCAAGATATTACCAACATGATTTATAAAGGGATATGTTTAACAAAGGAAAATTTTCAAGGAAGCTATACTAAATTGTCTAAAATGAACCATGGAATATTTTACATATCTGAACATTGTAATATTTTACTTGGGCGAGTACAGCAGAGAATCAACGGAAAATCATTCTGAAAACCCAGCAGTGAGTATTTTTGTATCTTGTCAGATGTTTGTCTATAGCATGATTTTTAATGTCAACTGCAAGTTGTCTTTAAAATCGGATTTGGACAGACCCTTAAAATTGCAAGCAAGAAACTTCACTGGCTTTAACAGAGCAATCTGTGGTTGATTTAGCTCCCTACTGATGCAGAGATATTTGCTTGGACAAAAATTCAAGCAGGGAAATGGTATGGAAGTTGAATAGTGAGAAGCCAATGACTGCAGTGTGACATTAACTACCCTGAGTGTGTCACAGCATAGTTTCTTCAGAGTGTATGAATGTCTTGGATTTTGCAAATCACGACAGACTGTCTAACAGAATGTGCATGCTTGGCATTATCTTGTTCACTGCGCCACAGGTGAGCATCACGCTTTGCGGCAAATTCACACAGTGATACTAAAATAGCACAGAAATGCAAAGATGCAAGTGATGAGAAGGAACCCTTCTTTCTTGTGCTCCTTGGAAATCTATGGGCCTGCAGCAGCAGCTGTGGTGTGCCTCCCCGATGAATGGGTGCCTCTTCTTGACTGAGACTTGTGAGTAAAGTTGGCGCCAGATTTCCTTTCTTCACTACCCTCCCTTACAGATTTCAAGTGGAGATTTCAAGGGTGGGTCAGTCAGTTACACCTTAGGCTGAACCTCAAAAGCAACAGTGAATAATAATAATGATGATAATGATGATGATAACAACAACTATTACTATTATTTTAAATGGCTAAATTAATATTGTCCTCTATATCACTGGAATAAGTTAAAGCACATTTTCAAGCTGTTCACAACTATCTGCAATGAGTAACAACACCAAAACAAAAATTAAGAAAAGAGTGAAAAAAACATAATCAAACCAAAAAAACATTTCTAGTCTGAAACTCGGAAAATTAAAGTAGATACATATTTTTATGTTAGTTAAGTGATCAAGCAAAATCACGTACTTTCAAATAATGGTCTTTTTAAGCCTGTTGAAATCAGAACCTCAAATGCAGAGACACCTGACATTTATGTTTGTCTTTCTCAATGATGCTTGTCAGGAGATTTCATTCTGTCCCCTGTGACCCACTCACTATTCAAATAGCTGTACTCATGAAGGATGACATCTTATTAAGTATCTTTTATATAGCTCCTGGAACCATTCTGGTTGTGCTGCATTCTTCTTGTTAAAAGAAGATGGTTCTTTGTGATGCCCTTTCACTTCCAACCTTATTTCATATCCAGTATGTGCTTCCTTGGCTCCATGAGGTGATGGGCTCTTTGTTCTAGTTTCAGAGTTTATATTGTTTATATAATTGTTTGTCATACAGTAGGCAACTACCCAGTTTTGTCTTTATATAGAAAGTATTTTCTCAGAACTCCATCTTCGTTTTATCCGATCCCATATGAAATATTGACAGATATGTGCTGGTCTACCATAGAGACACAGGAGTTGATTCTGAAGGATGCCTACCAGAAAGACTGGTTCTAAAGGAAACCCATGAAATACAGGAGACAATATTTTTAAATTCTTGTTTATAATTTTGTAATAAAAAACTGAAACCCTGCAAATCTGCATTCAATTTTAGGCAATCCCTAAAGAGTGGAGAGCTTTTAAAAGTATATTGTGTATAGGGTACTTATAATGTATAATTTTATATACAAAGATGCTGTAAGTTTGTTTTAAGTAAGGTGGTGATCCCTAGAGGAGGGGCAGAGCAAGAGAGAAAATTTACCTGCTTGGGAACCTAAAGCAAGGAAAAGGGCAATTAGTTGTTAAATTATATTGCAAATACCAAATCAGACTAATGGTACAATACAGAAAACTGTAATTCTGGAAGTTCTGACAGTCTAATAGTTACAGCAAGGCATATAATTTCTCCTTGGTGAATTTTCTTGCTCTTTTAATTTGCAGAACTCCTCTGAAGTAGTTTCTCTCATTTTTTTAAAATCTGAGGGTTATTCATGTTATGACTAGCCATGAATATGAAAAATTTGAGTTAATATTTTAATGCATTTGGCCAGATACATTGTATGTAATTCCTGCTTCTTGACTGGAGAAAAACAAAGGAATTCTTTGTACAAATATTTGCATTAACACATTTTCCATTTGCTTTTAAACAGTATTCATACATTTGACTTTTAAATTATTTATTCATGAACACTGGTTTATGAAAAGTTGATTGCTCACATCTTTCTGCAAACCACTCTCAATAAGGATGTGACTGTGGCCAGCCTGTCTTAATTTGAAAACAAGTAACATGATGGATCTTTCTGTACTTTATGCCTAACTTTTATGAAATGCATTGTTTCATGCACACATCCCTGTGAACCATTTGGCTGTAAAGCTGTTCAGCAGCTATAGGACCTGTAGCTTAGTTGTATTGCTTCTCAAGACAGCTTGTACAGTGCTTACTGGTAATGGCATGACTCTCACTATTAAATATTCATGAAATTCTTACTGAAGCAGTGCATTTCAGCTGTGATTATGCCATAGTTTGATACCCAGTTCGAGGTAAAATTCCCTTGAAGCATAACTGGCTGTTGAACTTTGTAAATCACACAAATATGGTTGATAAATTTGCAGTATCTTGCTTGCCTTTAAGATCATAATTCATAAAATCATGTAGTTTAGAAAAGACAACCTCAAGATCATCGTGTCCAAGCATAAACCCAACACTGCCATGTCCACCACTAATCTGGTCTACATGTCTTTTAAATACCTCCAGGGATGGTGACTCTGCCACTTCCCTGGGCAGTGCATTCTAATGCCTGACAACCCTTTCTGTCAAGAAATTAGTAATGTCATGCAAGAAGGTAGTTGATGCATGCCTAGGCGAAAGACAAAAATAGAAATAAGAAGATCAGTGCCCCACAGAGAATCTGGCAGAGAATTTCTGTCCATTTTGGGACTCCCAAGGCAAGGTAAGAAAAAACATAAAATGTGAAGCTTGGGCTTCATGGAATCACAGAATAGTTTGGGTTGGAAGGGGCCTCAAAGATCATCCAGTTCCAACCCCCCTGCCATGGGCAGGGACACCCTCCACTAGACCAGGTTGCTTCAAGCCTCATCCAGCCTGGCCTTGGACACTGCCAGGGATGGGGCATCCACAGCTTCTCTGGGCAACCTGTCCCAGTGCCTCAACACCCTCTCCAGGAAGAATTTCTTCCTGATATCTAATCTAAATCTCCCTGTTTTCAGTTTAAACCCATTACCCCTTGTCCTGTCGCTACAGACCTTTGTAAAAAGTCCCTCAATAGAGAGACTATGTCTGTGTGCCTTGTGTTGGCTTTGCAGAGGTGGGGGGCTACTTTTTATTTTTTTTTTAATATTGAAGATTCACAGCAACTATTTATTTTGGTAGCTCTGTTGGGGCTTCATTTTGTGTTTCCCAGCTATCAGGCTGCTCCTTGTAATATATATCTTATTACCACTAAATCAGATTTCATGCTGATGGAGGGACAAACCCAATGATGGTGTCAGCCTATTTGCTGCTCCCTGGTTAGGGACAGGGCTGCAGTTTCAGCTTGGATGAGCTGGTAAAGGGAAATGTGTGGACTCAAAAGGTGTAATGGCACTGGAAATCACCTGTCATTTCATTAGTCACGCTAGGATTAGTTCATACTGGTGTATCTGAATTTCCCATCCTCTCTTTGGGCAGGTTCTTGTTTTCCTTCCCTTAACAGCCATTATCTTCAGTGGGAGGGGGTCACCTTGTAGGTTTTCTGCTATCCCCCAAAATATCTTTTGGTGCTGACTTAACCTCTACATCTTCTGTCATTGGCAGGGAAGAATTTGTACATCAGCACAGTTTGCTGGTGTTGGCCTCCTGCGTTTGTACTAGTGAGTGCTGGAAAAATCAAGTCCCATTTTCCCTATCCCATCAGCAAATAATAAGGCACCCAAATATTATGCAGACAGAATGACATCAGAGCAATTAAGTCGAAGAATTCACAGCAGAGGGCAATTTATAATATGCTTACATTTTTAGGTACCGTGGGTACTGCATGGTACTGACCCACACATGCCTCCTTGGTCCCTGGAGTAGGGGTGGTGTACAGCCACTCTGGCTGGTGCTTGTCCACTTCTGTGCTCACAGCGCATCGGGGGATCCAGATATGGGGCTCGTGGTCTTCTCTGCGCTCAAGGGGAGCTGTCTCTACAGCACTCACCTTGTCTGTCTACAACCGGTCTAGCAGGAGGCTGAGGCACCCCAAAATTTAACTGAGATATTGGAGTTGCAGAGAAAAAAAGATGCAATATTACTAGAAGTAGCACATGATCACTGGTGAAATTCAAATGGCTGAGAGGATAGCAAAGTTGTTAAAAGCTGAAGAGCACCCAACACTAACAGGGTTTATGCAATTTGTTATAAGCCAAGACATTGACCTCAAGTAGCATGATGTAAAATGATCCCATGCCCAAGTCAGGGTGGTTTTGTTCCTTAGCTGGAGTTTCTTAGGTGACCAAGTGCATTCCTAAAGGGAAAGAAATGAGTCTGCTTCATCCATTGTCACTTGTAGTATGTCAAATATGTATAAAGGAATGACTTTTGGTGTGGTGGGGGTTTTTGATTGTTTGGGTGGTGGGTTTTTTTGTTTGGTTTTTTTTTTTTTTGGTGAGACCACTAAAAACTGTACAAGATTGCAAAAGGTTTATATATGTTTTATAGCAGGAGCAACCATTAGAGTAAAACTACATTGTTTTCCTCTTTCATTCTTCGTTTCTGCTTTTAGACCATGTTCCCTGTGAAGTCAAGCAGGAGGTTCTTTAGTTTGGGCAAATGCTGCTGAAAAAAATTAGCAGTACAGTTATGTATTTATACAATGGCATTAAACAGATCGTAAGTGTTATAAATCAAACAATACTGCCAAACAGGAGGTTATGTGTGTTAATGCAATATGTTTCCCATCCATATTCCCTATTCAAGAAGGGATGTCAGGATACAATATTTTTGATAAAATTTACTAAAGTCAAAGGCTGGAGTTGCCCAGGTCTGACTCCACTGGGTGTGTTCTACCACTTATTACTCCATCTTATTTCCAGTACAATGAGATTTTCAGCAGTGTAAAATTATGCCCTGAAAATGCTCAGTGACAAGCCCATAGTTGGTAAAAAATGATTTAAATGAAGTTATGCTAGTTACATGTCATTGCCGTTGTGTATGAAGGGTAGAATATCAAAAAGTTTAATCCCCGTGAATGTGTTGGGGGTGTGTGTGTGTTTGGTTTGGGGTTTTACAACAAACATTGCTAGGGAGAACTGACTTCTTTAAAAAAGAAACAGTAAACCAATTTGCAAAATGTTGGGGTGTGATTATCCTTTGTGCCTGTGTTTTCTGTAAGTAGATGTTGGACTGAAATGGACCTCTCAGATTAGAAAATTCAGTACGTTGCTATTAAATGGAGACATATTTTGAGAGTAGGTAATTTCCCAGTTCTTAATACTTCTGGAAGGGTCGTAGGCCTTTGGTGCCTAGAAATCTTCTTCCAACTGATATTGTTCTGTTTCCTGAAGCACAGATTGATTCCTGTCCTCCCTGAATTTAGGGTCAGTGTATTGCCTTTGAAACAATAGGAAAAGATAACCACTTTGTATTAGGGAAGAATCAGAAGGGGATGATGTGTGATAATGTAAGAAAGATGTGTACAGGTTAAGAGCAAGCTGCCTTCTGACACGAAAAAATAAAGGGGGGTGTGGATTTTTGGTAAAACAGACAAAAAAATCTCAAATTGGCTGCACCATTGACTCAAAGGATTTGTTCTGTAAATCAACTCCCATGGGAGGCTATAAATGTTATGGTGCTCTAAATTAGCTGAGTATGACAATATGTCCTCTAAATTAGGTGAGGACCAGTTTGTCCTCAGACAGCCTTCCAACTGAAGGAATGTATTTCCTATCATTACAGAAATCTGCTACGGAAAATTAAAAACTAAACTAAACTTGGGGCCCTCCCCTATCCCTGAAACAAACAGTGTAATCGTTCACCTTGTCTGTAACATTGTAGTAGTTATAATTCATGCTAAATACTAATAGCGTTTAAGTACTAATTAATATTAGCATTTTCAATCTAAGATTTAAAATGAAAATTCTAAAAATATCATAATGGAAAAATGCTTTTATGAAGGAAGTGTGTTTTGCATCAAATGAGGAATACAACTTCCACTACTTTATACTACAGAAGAGCCATCTTTTTCCACTCAGAAATCCTGTTTTCACCAGACTACAGTTAGAAAAATGCCCGTTGAAAACAATTCTTAATGTGCTTATTATAATTTAACTTTCAACATCTGAAAATACTTTAAAAGCAAGATCCCAGTCCCTTTGGTTATTGTAGATGCAGCTTAGATTTCTCTTCTGTTGAGTAAAGCATTTAAAGACTTATCTTCAAGGATTTGCCTAAATGGAGTTGTTATTAGGTATATGCATAAATGCTTTGCTGAATAGGGATAGATTGCTGCGGGTGGCTCTAAATGAACTAGGAATCAAGTGGATAAAGGGATGCTTTGGGTAAACTGTGCTAAATTTCAGAGAAGTTGAGATTCCCACTATAGTGAACACCATGTATCATCTTAATCGTGGGAACTAAAATGATAATATCTATTTTTCTTATCTGGAAATTATAATGCAGGTGGAGGCAACAATTTGCTTGTGGCTTATATGGTAAGTGAGATGTGATTTCCAGACCACAGCCAAGTATGGCTAAGTTTGGCTTCTCAGTAACAGTGGTGTCTTTTCTACTCTCACAAGGGGAATATTTTCTTTTTGATTTGAGATTTCCATCTGATGTTAATGAGCACTACATATGGGCCTTGAGGAAAGAGCACAAGACGAGACAGTCTGGTTCTGCAAAGTGGCCACTCCATAATGAAAATTCCTATATTTATGAGTTAATGGGCCAAGCGCCCTCCCACTGACTTCAGTAATGAACCTGGTCCATTATTCCTAAGTGTTACTGACTGCACATGTTCTTAGTTGACTGTTACATTGCTGAAATAGGCTGGTGAGCACGATTATATGGAGTGTGTGCACAGACGACCATGGCAGAGACCAGTGTGGCTCATTGTGACCAACTGAGGGTGAGAATGAAAAAGTCGTGCTGTGTAAAGTAAAAAAGTCTTGCTTCTTTTATGCTCTGGCAGGAGGGTTGAGCTAGATGATCTCTAGAGGCCCCTTCCAACCCCTTCCACTCTGTGAATCTGTGTAATGGGCTGTTCTAATTAAAATAATTCAAAATACATCAAAGTAGCTTCCCAGAGCCATGCTTTGTTTTATTTAACAAATGTAGAGATGTAGAATGAATCTTTTTCTAACATCAACAAGTAATCCTGAGAAGGCAGGGAAATACTCTGCTAACGCTGGCCAAACACTTCTACAGCTTTCACATTTCTGTAATATTAAACTGAAGAGTTGCAAAGGGAAACTGCTAAAACATAATGTTTTTTTTGCAGGTCAGTGCTGAATTCTGTGAAAAACTCAGACTTTACAGTTTGCAGTGCTTGATCATGATGATCATCATCTGTGACAAAACCAACGAAAAAAAGAAATCCATAAAATAATAGCATGGCCATTTTTTTTAGTCTAATTCCAAGGAGTTGGATGATACTTTGAGTATGTATAATACTGAATTTATGTTCTGGTTCTTTGGTAATTTCCACTTCAGCCTATGTTGGGCAGTTGGTAGGTGGATTTTTTTTTTCTTCCCCTCAATAACTTCTCACTCTTCAAAACATTCTCTCCTTTTATGGGCACTTTCTGGTAGCTCTAGCGAAGTATAGGACTCTGGAAACTACCCCTAATTCATTCTTGTTAAGCAGTAGCAAAGTGGGGTATAGAAAATGTGGTCACTGACAGCCTGCATTGTTATCTTCTGTCAGACAAGATCCAAGGAAAAGACCCTGTTCAAGGCATATATCATCTGTGAAAATGGTTTGTGAGCTATGATTTTGAAGTTTTTTGCATTTTTGGTTATTTATTTTTATAAGCTTTATGACTATCAGCAAGACTGTTAAAACATCCTGGATTGTGCTGAAAGAATTTATACCCAAGAAATACCTAAGCATATCCAAATATCTATCTGTCATCATGGAAAAATTTTGAGAAAGTTAGGACCAAACAGCTGCTTATTGTTTTTTAAATAAAGTTATGATAGTAGTAAATCACTCTTTAGACCTGTAAAATAAACACACAGAGGTTGGTTCATTTATATTTTGCCCTTCTGTAAATATTCTTACACAGCTCTGTTACTTTACTGGATCACGGAATGAGAGCTATCGCAGTCCCTATCGTAACCTTAGTTTTAGCATCATATTCCAGCATCCTGTATGACATTTTTGCCGTGCAAACAAGTACCTAGTGTTGGCATTTTGCATACCATGGTTTATCTTAGTAAAATTTCATTTTTGTTCATAACTGTACAAAGGTGAAGTACTTTTCGAGTTTGGTTTGAATTTTAATTTTTGAAGAGATAAACAATAATGTAATGTTACTGAAACCTGGCAAAACTTTTACGGACTTCACAGTAACCAATATACTACCCAATGCATGTGGGTATAGAAATGTAAGGACTGCCTGAACTGGTCACCTGCTGGGCTGTGTTTCAGATAACAGATAACTTGGAAATATGGATAGGGGAAAAGAGCTGTAAGACCTGAGAAATCTAGCAGAAAATAATCTGTTCCCTGCTTTGGAAACATTACTTTCAACAAATCCTAGGGAAACTATGACTTCTTTCAGGCTTCTGCCTTCTCTTTACTTGCTTTCTATAACCAATGACTGGATTTAGGATCTAGTGTTGCATTCACTGTGTAACTATGCAACTGTGTTGCTGTGAATCATTATACTCCAAACCATTAGAACTTTGTGCTGGCTGCAACGATTCATTCACATATAACACACTGCAGTATAAACTGCAGCCAAAGGTATCCTAGAAAGAGCCTTGAGAGGATGCCTCAGTAAACATTGTGATCAGTTTTTAAAATATATTTGGTTAGCATCCTTGTTACTGCTTTACAGTACAGCGACTTGTATTTTGAAAAGAAGAAGAAATATTCCTCGTAAAGAACTAAACAAAACCATTGGGAGTCACTGTGCTTGGTACAAATCTAGAGTACAGCTGGTCATAGCATCAAACTTTCGCTCTCTGTGACCAATGTCTTCAACTTCGTTACACTCGTAGAAGTATTTGTCATGTTCACAGACAGAGGCCAGAGGTTGTGACATCTGCTTTTCCATTTCATGGCTCTGAAACCCAGGTGGTATTACCAGAAGCAGCACGCTGTTCAGGACCTGAAAATTTATACTTGAACTTTGCTTGTTCCAGGTGAAACTTGCTTGTAAATAATAAATGATAAATCATAGAATTCATTCCACTTTGTTATTTTTACTGTTGAATCTTTCAAAATAATTGACAAAGTTGGCCTTGCATGTATTTCAGACTTCTCATTTTAATCCATTTGGGATGATTATAGGAGCCTAAGTGTCACAGTTTCTTGGTTTGATTTCTTGAATTCCTCTTTAGTTTCTTGCTGTCTACAATTTGAGTTTCAGGGTTTTTCTACTGTGTTGTCTCTGGTATTTTCCTGGGAACATGAATCAAGCTGAAATTGGGTAGCTGTTGCACACACTCATGGAGTTTTGCACTGTGGTCCTCTGGTTCTGTTCTGACACCTCCATGTTATCTGCCAGGACTTATAAGACTGTTCATTACGTACAGGTATCTGTATTGCAGAAAATGCATGAAACACCAATGAAATAGTAATATTTTTGTTTTCAGTTGTTTCATACAGAGAGATGTATTTCAACTCCAACTGATTTTTCTCTTTCTTTAAATTATCCTAGAAAAAGAGTTATTACACCTTCAGTTGCCTTAAACTGTTGCTTGAGTCAAGAGCTGGCAGAGGTTGCCAAGGTGTCTCCAGGAGATGGTTAGTGACATTTGAAGTTGGCACATGTGGGAGCTGAATTTCAGAGTGCAGTGAGCTTTGTGAACAGTTGCAACTTTGCTCTTTTTAACTGCATTTTACTTGCTTCATAACTGTACTTTTTAATGAAACTAAGTAAAGCAATGGTGAAGGAAATTATATGTAATGACTATAAAAATAAGTGAAGGGGAAAGAGGACATACGTGACTTTAGTGTAACTTATCTTTGACATGCTGATCTATTATTTTTCACTGATGTAAAGGTTAAATCCATTAACTGGTGATCTTCCAGTGAGGACAGAGAGCTGACAAGGCATGAAGGGCTCGGGCCAGCAAAACCACAAAGTACTTGATCTTTGAAAGTATGACTTGTATTGTCAGCAGCAAAAATGACTTGACTTTCATATGTTCCCTCTACATGTGAGGAAATGAACATAAATTAATAGCTGCAGTAATTTCCTCTGGGTAAATCTATCTAAATGATCTTAAATATTAGAATGCTGAAAGGCTAATGGCTTGAGTATCTGACATGATGAACATCTACAGCTGTTTGTGAAGCCAAAGGGAGGTCTGGGTGTTCACTCTCTGAAAATCAGGTCACAACACCAACCAGATCCTTATAGACAGAATCCCCTTGATTTCAGTAAAATTTGCATAAACTTGCAGCAGGATGTGCTAGTTTTACTCAGGACAGAGTTAATTTTCTTCACAGTAGCTGGTATGAGGCTATGTGTTTTGGATTTGCCCTGGGAAGAGTGTTGGTAACACTGGTGTTATTTAGTTGGTGCTGGGGAGTGCTTGCACCAGTTCAAGGACTTTTTCAGCTTCTAATACTGCCCCTGTGTTCCCAACTTTCTTGCTACAAGCAGCGGGGAGGTGGACAGTTCAGACAGTTCAGACAGCACAGTTCAAACTGACCAAAGGGTTATTTCATTCCACTGAACATCATGCTCAGTACATAAGCCCGGGGTCCGTTGGGAAGCCATAGTTTTGTTCATTAGCTAGTTAGTTGGTTGGCTTTCTTGGTTGCTCTGTTGCTCATGGGGCTTGCTTGGAATCTGGTGTAATCTCTTTCTCAGGCTTTCTGGCTCTGACTCCCACTACTCAGGACCTGGCTCAAATCAGTGGCAGTGAGTAACTGTATCATAGTTTTTATTTTCCGTTCTTTTCATTACATGTTAGTAGTAGTAGCAATATTGTTAATATTAATAGTATCTCTATTTTATTCATTTATATTCAATTACTAAATTGTTTTTATCTCAATCCACGAACCTGCTTGTGTTTTCATCTGATTCTCCTCCTTCACTGGAGGAGGGGGGAGGTGAGTGAGCAGCTGTGTGGTACTTAATTGCTAGCTGTGGTTAAACCATGACACCGGCGAACAGCCTGATGTACCAGTACTATACCTGAGTTTCTAAAAATTACAAGGCTTGGAAATTATTGCCTTATTTGCCTTCCAAGAGATGCTAGACTATGGGGGGACTGTTTTTATCCCCAGCTGCTGAATGCATCAGTGGTTTTCATTTATTCTGAAGAGTAAAATGGTATGTAGACCTGAAGAGTAAATTGTAGGAAATGAACAGCCAATTTGGGTTTTGCAATTCACATGTATGAACTCCCCTTGCTAGAATTATGACTCAGTGACAAAACAAACTGTTTATGTCAAAGTGATTATAATTTTTCTGTGTCACGAGGTATTTGTAAATCTGTTACACAGGATGGCTGGTTTTATTTTGTATTTATTGTATTTTTTGTCTGTCAGGAAAATTATTTCTTGTCAATATTGTCATGTTATTGGATAGTCTTACATGAGTATGCATTTAAAGGAAATATTTTTTTAGAAATATTTTTTTGCCTGCAATGTATATGTCCATTAGGACTCTGTGCTTGTGTGTTGTAATGGTCCAGACCTGACTCAAAATACAGCTCTCACGTATTTTCTCATCTTCTCATAGGCTGTACCAATGATTCACTCAAGATAATCCAAGTGACCAAGTTAGCAACTTTTAGGAAAGTGCTGCCCAGTAATGGTTATGTACATGCATCCAGTCTTCCCTAGCAACAAATAAAATAGGTTAGCCATAAAGATCCAATTAGCTTATTTTAATACATTGCTATTGAAATTTGAGTTTACTTGCTGCCTCAGTTGAGATGTGTAACTACGTGTAAATTCCTCCACCATTGCGATGAGAAATAAAATGCATTCATTTGAACTACTAACTTTTGTACCCAGCAGACAACACACTTGCTCACTGACTTGCTAGCGTCTGCTCTGGTGTGTGTTGTCGATTCAAAGTAAGAAGTAATTGCGCTTAGCCAGCAAAGCAACAAAAAAAAAAAAAACCAAAAGAGAGGGGGAAAAAAAGTATGTTTTCTCCCCTTTCTGTTTGCCTGGGTCTCTGTAATGTGGCAGCCATCAGACAGTATTCACACATATCGCGTTTTTAAAAATCTATTTACGGTTTGCGAGAGGCTGAGAAGCAATAAAATCTAAGCTTACCTAACACCTGGTAGCATTAACTACAGTTCAGAAACCCCAGACTAATGTAAGAGGGAACATACTTTGGATTTAGCAAGAAGCAGAATTCATAGATTTTCCATCCACTGGGACTAACTCATACCTTTGGACAAGTTTCTTAAGCTCAGGTTTTATCTTAACAGGTCCACATGGAAAATGAACTTTCATGGGAAAGCACTGAAGGTATTTGTGAACTTCTTTGAAAATCCTATGTAAATAAAACCAAGTCATCAGTGATTGGTAAAGACATTTAAATGTTACCCCTAAAGAAAATAATGTATATGCTTTTCTCTATAAAAGGTTGCTTAGTTCTCCCTGAGGTGCTGGTTAGTGAGTGCTGAATAAAAGAGAGTAGAGCTTTGCTTTGTTTACTAATTGGAGATCGTATACCTGCACAATAAAGGACTGCTGTACTAGCTAGCATCTCTTCCCCTTGCTCAGCAACCATCTCATTTGGCTGAGACAAGCTGGATACAGAGTGCACGTTTAGCTTGACAGCAGAAAACCTTCTTTGTCTTGGTGAATTCCCTCTTTAACAACAAATATTCATACATTCTTGTATTTAAAGATGTGGTGTCTATGTAGTCCCGAGTTTGAATGATTAAACTCTGTAAAAATCTTCCTGTGTAACTTTCAAGCAAGCACCAACCTTCCTAAATGGATATTTATGGCTCTAAGGGGTTAAATGTAGCATATTCCTGATCCTAAGGAATAAGTTTTGAGACAAAAACATAACATAAAAAAATGTTAGTAAATATTCCTACTGGCATGAAAAGGAGAACATCTGCTAAAGTCACAAATGGTTTGTTGCCTGAGTTAGCAGCAGGACAGCTGACAGCTGATTAGCTATGGCTTAATGAGAGGAGTGCAGTGAATAGAAATGTTTGTCATGTGAAGTTGCTTGAAATCACTCTAAAAGCATTAAAAATGTGATAGTTCACTTTTTAAAAAATTATTTCCTTGGTATCTTCAGACACTGCTGTAATGACTGCTTAACTGTCAGTACATACCCAAACTGAAATATATGTGCATGAAATGTCCTGACTTGATCTTGTCCTCACTAAAGTATTTAAGCAAGCATTTGTCTGTTCCTACCCAGAATGCACGTAAGAACATACAAACCACTGAGCATGTCTTCAAAAATCAGGCTTAAACATATACTTAGGGTTTCCCACGTATGCTGAGGCAATACTGAGATTAGCTAGAATGTAGAATTTTCATTCTTTTAAGCCTGTGTTGTGGGTCTGGTCTTGAGAGCTGCGATGTCAAATTGAACTTTGGACCACAGGCTTCAAACAGGTCTTGCCTTCTTTTTTCCTAAATTCACTTTGTGCATGAATATCTCTGATTTAAGATGGATGTGGCAATTCAAACACCTTTGAATCTCAAATATCACACAGCTAGGTTTGGTGTAAGGGTGAGGTAGATATTGATACCAACATAATTAACCTTGGCTATCTGTTAATTCTTAAAAACAGACGTGTTAATGCATGGAAATAAGAATAACTTCCAGTGTGTGTTGCACTGTTTTTCTTGATTCCCTGCTGTCTAAACAGGAGGAGTTTTGCCTGTGAGATCTACCATGATATATTGACTACTGACTTAAGGAAGGAATGTTTTACAATGAGGGTGGTGAAACACTGGAACAGGCTGCCCAGAGAGGTGGTAGATGTCCAATTCCTGCAAGCACTCAAGGTCAGGTTGGATGGGGCTCTGAGCAACCGGATCTAGTTGAAGATATCCCTGCCTATTGCAGGGGGGGTGGACTAGGTGACCCCTAAAGGTCCCTCCCAACCCAAACTGTTCTATGATCCTCTGACTTCAGTTGTTGTTCCTGTGAGGTCTGTATGAAAGATTTCTCTCCTCTCTGGAAAGAAATCAAGTTTGGGCAATCCATAACGTCCATATACAGGCATGTTCAGTAGATACTCATGCAGAAGTTCAAGCATTTGGCCACTGAGGTAGCATATTGTTTTAAGACGACATATGTTATTGTTGCAAACTGCATGTCCCCTGACACTGCCTGTCTGTACATTCCTTGGATGGGGAAAGGAGACAACCTTCTGTTACTATGGGGTGACGTGACAAGCGTCACATCATGCGGGCTGGGATGATGACTCAAGCCACAACTGGAGGACCCTTCCTGGCTTTGCTGAAATTGTGTCGGGAGAGGATCTACTTGGATCTATCTAGCTGGAGAACAGGAGCTTTCTCAGCTTGAAACCACTTTCTGTCTCCAGGATCCTGGCCTTAACAGGCCATGAAGATTCAATTGCCTAATAGTCTACAAATGGGTCTATCAAAGGTAATTCTGTACTGGCTACATAGTAAGCTACAGGCGAGTAAATGCAGGCTTTTTTACTGTGATATAATTTACATTTTGCGTAAGATGCTTCATTTTGGCATAGCTCTTGTGAGTTAAATGCTGAATTCCTCTGAAAGGAATACCTTTTTTTTTTTTAAATGATACTTTTATATATAGAGAAAACCTATGCAAACAGGACGTGTGTTTGAACAAGGTAACTAACTGTGCTTTTCCATAGTATTTGTGACCAGCACACCCCTCAGTCTTAGGTTGTCTGCACTTACCCAGCTTTGTCCTTAGCAAAAAGTATGGTAAATGATCTACTTCTCTGATTATTTGTGAAAGTGTATGAATGACTTCTGATTTTCAGTTTTATTAATACCTAGATACAGTAAAGAAAAATGGTAAATCTTACCTTACCTGTACTACATTTGACAGTGGATAATGGATCTGTTGTCCCAAAAGCCAAAGGGGACTGGAAGAAGAGGTGCAGAAGAGGACACTGACCCTTCCAGTCCATAAGAAAAGGACTGTTCATGGGCGATCTATTGAACACAGTAGTGTGTCTTCATTTCTTTATTTTACACTAAGATCTGGTGGATCCAACTTAAAAAGAAAAATCAGCATGAATACAGATGGCAATTACAGAAAGCAGGGTGAGGCTTCATTCAAGGAAAAAGTGAAGAGGCTGGAATTACTTTTGTATGTGGGAACAAAATAACAAATTCTGTAAACCGGTGTAGTGGGTTACAAGAGTCAGGGAACATGGGAACCTTCAGTGAAAGCCAGAGGTACTATATTTAAATTCCAGGTTTTCTCTGTTGTGTTCTGATTTATTATTCTCATTTATTTCGATCAGTTCAGATAGGAAATCCACTTGGTTCAAAGCTTTCAGTGAATGAGGGCTCAGTGTGAAGCAGAGGCACAGAAGTGCAGTGTCTGCTCACACCCAACAATGAGAAGGTTCTTTATTTTAAAATTACATTTGTAGGTGGAAGGAGCTGTGGTAATGTGGAGGGATGGCTGTGTGGTGGTGGGGGGGCCGCTGTCATGCTCTTGGGAGCGAGCACAGGTCCAGGAAGGAGGAGGAGAGCAAGCATCTGTACCTCAGCTCTGGACTAAAACACAGCCTTCCTTCAGGACTTTAGAGCACATCAAGCAAGATGTCTTTGTTACTAATCGGTAAAAATTCTTGTGCCAGTGTATGCACATTACCAATTCTGTTTCTATTCCTACTTGTATCTGGTAAATGAGTGCCAGTGGAGCAATATAACCAACCTACGTGATAACAGTAGAGGTACCAATGGAAGATGTGATCTGGAAGGTTATGATTATGTATTAACTCATGAGTATTAACTCATGACAGGCCAAGTACAGCAAAGTCCTTAAACTACTGTGTAACTGTGTCATTTTGCATGCAACCTAAGGAGAAAATGAATTAACCATTGAAACCAGAACATGCATATTACAAATCACAAAGTTTTAGAAGAAAAAAAAGACACTCCAACTTTTGATACAGGAAAATTATATAATGTATTATTTAAAGTTTGCTATATACTAATAAATTTTGCTTGTATACTAGTTTATAGAAGAATTATTTTCTTCAGCATAAAGTAAGAAGGGGAAGTTAGGGAAGACCTTTTTCTCTCTCTCTCTTTTTTTAATAGCAAGAAACTTGCAACAAAGGACTCCATGGTAATTTACCTATAATGAAAAAGGAACAGATTTATTTCCTTATCAGTCATTAATTTTAAAGATGTATTTTATCTTGGATTGCAAGGAACCTAATAAAAATTAACACAAAGTATTTATATTTGCATGGCTTATTATTTTAAAGTGCACAATAATCTTACATCAGGAGGCATTCATGTATTTTACACCTCTTCCAGATGTTTGTCTAACTTGGTGCTTTTAATGACTTACTATTCTTGAAGGACAAAAAGGAACTGCTTGGGGAAATCTGTTCACAGTCACTGGAAAAAAAAATCTCTTTATTAATTTAACTTTATGTTTGTTTAAGCTTAATAAGCTGATTTATTAAGGCCAGCTGATAAATCTTTTTGAATAGAAGAGGGAAAATAGTTACTGAAGAAGTATAGAAGTAAATTACAAAAATGGGATAAAGATCTCAAAATGTCACACCCAAGAAGAGCTTAGGAAGTCTGACTTTGAGAGTAGAGAACACAGCATAGAAAAGGATTCAGTGGTGAAGATCTTATGGGTAGGACCATCTAAGAGAGTGAGGGGTTTGAGATCTTATCATCTATAAGCAAATACATTCTTCAGAATTATGTAAAAGGTTTAATTTGGCCATGAAAATGCTTTTTATGGGTTGTAGAAAGTGTGCAAAAATATTCTAAATAAAATTCCTAGCTAATTTATACAACTTAACCTTTTTGTAAACTTAGAAAAATGCTAAGAAATATGTAGGTTTTTTAAAAAAAATATTTCACTTTTTACCTGTTCTATGAGAAATCTGAATTTGGAGTCTGCCACATTATTGCATTACTCCTATCTTGATTTCTGTAATTCAGCTACATGCAGGTTCTGTTTGACTGGAGTTTTAAAAAGTCTTGTAAGAAATCTAATAAGTCTAATGCTGAGCTTGCATTCAAAATTATCAGAGTGCACTGAAACCAGGTCATTAATCTAAAACAACAAGAGGTTAAAAAGTCCTTGAAACTTCTTTTGCTGCAAATAAGAAACATGGGTTTTATCCCGCTTAACCCTCTCAGCCTACAAAGCGTTAGTTTTCCAGCCTAATATAATTCCCTATACTTCTATAATAAATGGAAAAACTGCACAGCTGGAGGTGGCCTGGCTCAGACAGTGCTCGGGATCAGATAGACCCCACCTGTAATGGTCAGGAGGTGCCTTTTGGAACATAGTTTGCCTCAGATGAACAGGAGTTTGACTGAAGGAAGAGAAGTGCAGTACCCCAAAATGCTGCTGCAACTTTAGGGGCGTCCAGAAGTTTTATGGACAACCATAAAAGGTTATAGGCTGGTTTAGGAAAATAATAGTCAAACATACTCATGAAAGAAAGTTCCCTGAAGCTGCAAAGTTGTGTAATTTCATATAGAGATTTGCTCTTGCTGTACTTCTTTGCGTGTGCTTTTGGAAGGATAAAACCTTACAGACAGAATTTCCTCATATCACATCCCAACTTAACACCTCTTTCAGGCAACTGGTTATAGTTGGGAATAATAGGTTCTTCATTCCAATTTTCTTAGCTCTCCCTCAGCTGAAGCTTCTGAAGGTCGTAATATTGTTCTGTAAGGAAGAAACCTAAAGATCTAGAAACTGAAAATGTATTGAATTGTAGATAAAGCTCTGGCTGGACTTAACCCATCAAGGTGAAGTTTTGGACATCACAGTTAAAACATTGGGGGACATAAATTTGTTTGAGCTTTCCTGTTGTCTCCATCATTATTTATAAAATACTTGACGGATGTGGATTTTCTCTTGCATCTTAGGCTTGACAAGGATATATAGATATGATTCAATGTGATTGTACTTGAAGACTTTTAATTTGAAATTTGATGATGATAGTATGTGTTAATTAGACACCAGTAAAAATATGGATGCAGAATTATGCACTTCATGAGGAGCAACTGTCAGCTACTGCCATTGACACAACTAATTTTCATTTGCAGTTTTTGTATGCTGGTCTTTAGATTCAATATTGGGTGTTGAATTGCAGCATAAAAAGGAATGAAATACTTTTCACTGTTGGTTATTTTTTTTTGTTTTCTTCCCCTGTTGTTGCTGTTCACTGCTTGCAAGCTTTTAATTGTAAAAGATGCTGTAGATGGAGTTTTTCTTCTTAGCAGTGCTGTCCTATTTTCCCCATGCTGTCCCCCGGGGATCCAACATGAGTTTAAGTGAGTCCATTTTTTCTCAACTGACAGAACAAATGTTCAGATGCTTTAAAATTTAAACAGCAAAATGTAGGGATGGGTAAATCAGTTTAGAAGAGGTTGAAATTTCCCATTCAAATCAAATAACCTTCTTTTTGTTTGTTTGCTTGTTGGCTTCTGGGTTGTTTTTGTTTGCTTTTAATTTCGCATAATGATGTTACATTGCGAGAGCTAGGCATTCTCAACACCCTTGGTTGTACCTAAAAGAAAGACCTTTCTGTATCACTAAAGACTTGCAACCAGTAGGGAGAATTATGTGTGAACTTTGTCAGTGAATGCATCTATGTGCATAAGACCTTTTGCATGAAAATTATTTTCATGGCATGCAGTTTAATTCTCATTAATATTTATAAGGTAACAGAGTTGCTCTGTGTGTAATAAAGAAAATTGTCCTCTTCAAGGACATTTCTTGTGTAAAAAGCCATTTGAGAAGACAGTAGTAAAAAGTCTTACAAAGCAGGTCAGAAAGTCCAAAAGTGAGTTGCTGAAGATATTTAAATGTATTTAAATATCTTTATCTGTTCTGTTTACTTTGAAAAGGCTTATTAGAAAAATATAGGAAGTCATTGTTGCTGAAGTTCAGCAAGGCATTGTGCCTTAAGGGTTGGTTCCTTAAAGTGGTCTGACATCCATGTTCTTGCGTGGAGTAAGCTGAAACTTGCACAAAGTGGCACTACTGATTTGAAATGAGTGTTGTTTGGGTTTGAGGATTAAAAGAGTCAAAGATACTGCCTTTTTAGAATGCCATTTTACAGAGAACTGGTCTTAACTTTGCTGTATCCATTAAGGATTCAAACTATGGTTCTTACGTCTCCAGAAGTGGCTCGGCAGAGATCCTAGTTGGAAATGTTTACCGAGTGAGCTGTCGGACATTCATCCAGTGCCATGACAAACTGCGGTGCATTTGGGATTACCTGTTGAGCCGTAGCTGCCCCCAGATGCAGGTGTGTGATGTCCTGGGAAGGCAGGGAGAAATGGCAGCAGCACACGCTCTGCTGGGAGCGGGTGAGATCAGCACGTCTCGCGCCTTGCCTGTGTGCTCTCCGTTGCCTCGGTGTCCACATCTCCGTTCAGGAGTACCCCTCAGCTTGTGGGGTCCCTGCGCCCACCCCATGCTTGGCTCTCCTCCTGGGCCGAGCTTGACACCTTCCATTCCTCTGGCAAATCAATCTGTTAGTAGAAGTGGAAGCCGGCTTCTTGAGTCGGCTATGACACTCGTCCCCACTAGCTGCGGTTAGGTGTTGGGGGGTTCTGCAACCTGGGTTGCCTCTCGGCAGGCAGCTGCCCGTCGCTCCGAGGAGGAGGGTGCGGGGATGCACCCAATCGAGTGCTCATTTTGTGGACCCGTCGGTGCACCCCCTCGGGCCAGGCTGG
Organism: Rhynochetos jubatus; assembly: GCA_027574665.1. Lineage (NCBI taxonomy): Eukaryota > Metazoa > Chordata > Aves > Eurypygiformes > Rhynochetidae > Rhynochetos > Rhynochetos jubatus. The sequence goes on along the minus strand of CM050663.1, from coordinate 19,875,785 downwards.
GCGCTTTTAGGGTCAGACGCGGAGGAGAGGCGTGAGCGAGGTCAGAAAATAAAAGACAAACCCAAGTAAACTGCTTGTGCAGGGACCGGCGCTGGCTGAGGTGGCTGAGCTGCCGGACAGCGCGACGGGGACTGACCCAACCCTGCCGAAAATGCAAGTATCCCGGCGGCGCGCCCCGCGTTCCGCTGCTTCTGCTGAGCCGTAGCGGCCACCGGCGGGCGGCCCGTGAGCGCGGCGGCGGCGGGCAGCAGCGGTGGAGCGGGGCGGGGGGAGGAGCGGCGGCCCGGGCAGCGAGGCGGGCGCTGGCTGTCTGAGCGCGGGGGGTGGCTCCCCGGCCCGGCCACCCCCCCTGTCCCGGGAAGCGCGGCCCCAGCCAGGCGTGAGAGGAGCATTGTCCCCGTCGCCCCCTCACAGCTTCCCGCCCCGTCCCGCGACAGGTAGGCACGGCCCGGGGAGGGTGTATGGGGGTGGGGCTGTTGAGGCGGGGGCCGCGGCCGCCGGTCTCGCCCCGCGGAGTGGGAGCATCGCCCTGCCGGCGGCGCTTCGAGCCACCGGCTCTGCCTCGCCCGGGGGTCGGTGGCTGGTCCCCCTTGCACTGAGGCAGGTGGAACGTGGAGCCAGGCGAGGGGGCTTCGGCAAGGGAACCCCCTGGAAAGCCCTGACTCGGAGCTGCGTGCAGGCGGGCTGCCCACCCCCCCCTTCCCTTCGGCGGCAGTTTCGCTCGCCCGCGCCCAGCGTAGTCCGGCACCCGGGCGTGGCGGCAGGGGGTGCCGCTTGGCTGGAAGGCGGCTGCCTGCCCTCGCTGCCAGCGGGGACGGGAGTGGGGAAGCGGCACGTTTGGGGCAGTTGCGGGTGAGGATGAGGGGGGTGCGTGGCGCTAAGGAGGTGGCGAAGGGGAGGAAGCGGTGTGGGCTGGACAGGTCAGGTACAGACAGGTACCCGCGCGGACCCGGCTCCCAAATAGCGGGAGGGGTACGACTGGCTCCTGACTCCTTGCACAGAAGGAAGAGGTTAGGAAGGCAGAAGTAGGCAGAGTAGAGAACGCTACATCCTCGCTCGAAGCAGGGCAGCCTTCCCCTGCGCTGTTTGTACGAGACTGTGAGTGGCAGGATGAAGGTAGGAGAGGGGGAAGGGGTTGGAGTATGAATAGCAGGAAGGGGCTTCCTGAGGGCCCTATGGAGTAGTAAAAGCAGTGGGAAATGCAGTTACCTGCTGGCATGCTTAGTCTAAAACACCTGTGTAAGTAGGCCTCCCGCTTTAAAACTGGAGAAGTCACAAAACGTCCCCATGGATAACTGAAAACAGCAATGAATTTGTTCTTCTCCTGAAAGTTTTTATGTCTTTTCCTTTTTAGATCTTGCTTTTCTCCATTCTTGTGGTGTTGGCTCTGTTTAACTCCTCTCAGAATGTTGTGCCTTGTTCAAGAGAGTCTCTGTCAGAGGAAAAAACCCTAAAGTCCTCAAAAGACAAATGTTATCTTTGTTTAAAGCTATTTGTGGATCAAGGTTGTGACTTAACTGTGAAATAGCACGGCTGTTCTTTGCTTGTATTAAAAACACAGTAACACATTAAAATAAAGTCTTGGGAGGTAACTAGACTGAAACGCAATTCAACAGTCTAAGACTTCGATGTAGCTTTCACGGTACCTCATCTCTCTTGTGAATAAGTATGTAATTGGTGATAAGGATTTTTGCAGCTTTTATTTTTGCATTTTATTTGAAGAAGTACTTCAGGGTAGAAATTATTATAATTGACAATACTTTTAATCTTGCCCACTTTTTTCCTGAGGTCTGTAGCTATGTCTTTAGGTGTTTGTTAGTTGTGGTATGCTGTGTTATTTTATTGGTACAGATGTTATTTTAAACCTGTTGTGTTTTGGTAAGTGGATTAGATTTCCTGTGGACCTGTCTCAGTTAGACTTGCGATTGCCTAATTGCCCCTGATTGTGAAGAATAAGAATCAATAAATGATATCTTCCTTCTAGTCTCACATGCCTCGTATGACACATTTGTATCACCTAGCACAACATGGCCTTAATCTGCCTGTTATTGTGGAAGAAATAATAGAGAGTAGCACACAGCACTGTTACACCCAAGGGGAGTAGGAAGATGAAGTAGCGGTGGCTGTTGCTGGTCAGCCTGGAGCATGGTCTTTGGGCTCAGTAAGACACTGATGAACACCCCAGCTCCCATCTGAAGTGGGAAACAGAGCACTTCCATATCCACCAGCTTAGAGATAATAGGAGACAGCAAGAAGATGGGTTAAGGTATACAACCAGACTTTGTAGGTTTCTCTTCTGTTTAAAAGTTTCAGCTACAATTAGTGAACTGGAGTACCTGCTGTTAAATTTTTGGATCTATTGCTGGATACCACTGTGAGTTTTCAGGCTGGGATATGGATATGAGCAGAAGCTAGCAGTTTCTCAGCATCTCTGAAACATAGTGAGTTTTAAGCAGCATTTCATAGCTCCAAGACACTGAAGTCCCAGCTGTCCTCCTGGATATTATAGACACATTGACTTTGCCCATATCTCCATATATTAAAAATATAAGGACTCCAGTTAGGCCAGATAGGTTAATCCCCCCGAAGTCAAATGGGAACACAAACTGCGAACAAAGCTCAGGGAAACAGATGTCAGTGCTCAGGTCCTTGCAGTGGCAGTAGGAGGTGAGCTGGTTAGCCACATCCTAATTGGGAGAAGTACTTTGAGGCTTGCAGGAAGAGGCAAAATGGCCTCAAAAAGCCCCTGCAAAATATGGGTAATGCTTTTCCCAGTCGCAGATTTGATGGTCCATGCGCTTTTGCATATATTGGGGATAAGCACCATCCAAGCGTTTGCCATGATTTTCTGCAGCACCTCCAAACTACAGCGCAGCTTTGGTACTTTTTCTCTAGCCACAGTTAGTTTCATGATTTAGAAGAATTAAGCTGAAAAAAGCAGCATTTGAATTTAGGTAGGTAGACCGGAAGACTTTCCAAATGCAGCATTATTCCTGCACACCTTTTCCAGGTGTTTTGCTGTAAACTATAATAAAAAGGCCATGAAGATACAGCTGAGAGTCAGGGCTACCTGACAAATTCTTTGCATTAACTCTGATTAGGTCTTTTGGTAGCCCCTGTTTTACACCACAGTGCTCATGCTTTCTCCCTCTATTAGGTAAAAAAAAAAAAGAATTTCTTCAGGTTTTCTCCCTGCCTCTGTTTCAGCTTTTCTCTTTTTCCCCACACTTTGTCTTTCTCTGTCTCTCAGATGATATTATTCAAGCTTTCTGTTTTCCTCTAGCTTAGAAATTTCTCCGAGGTTGTAACCCTGGGTTACTTCTTAGCTCCCCCACTCAGAAATAGCCCTGTCTCTTTCTCAATCTGGGCTGTTCGCAGCTGGGGCCCCCAGCGCTTCCTGAGTAGTTTTTGTCTTGAAAATAGTACTTCTCCTTGCGCAGTGTTCCTGGAGTGGGTGGTCCTGTGGCTTTAGCCCTTTAGGATGTGCCTCAGGTGAGGTGCCTAGGGTGCCTGGGATGTGAGGAAGTTGGAGGGCTGGGAGGCATGGTCCCTCTTCTCCAGAGCAGCTAAGAGCTGTCTGAAGAAGAGAAAGTGAATTATGCAGGAGACTCCAATAGCCTGATCAAATTTCTTTCTTAAGTTTCACTGGTGCACTTCAATTTCATTGCTTCTGAGGCCAGACTGTTATGTTGGGAAGTTTGATGAGCATTCGCTGTGTCACAGAACTGCGAGTTTCTCAAAAAGCCCCTCAGAGCCCCAGTGTGACGTAGGTCTTCCTATCAAACTAGTTTTCCATTAATTAAAGAAGTATGCACCCTAGATAGTGTGAACTCTTTGATAAGCATAGCAGAGAAATTATTTGTATTCAGCCTTTTACACTTCTTTTTTTTTTACCTTTGTTACAGTTACTCATGTCTTGCGTACCTGAAACATCTTTGCTGAAACCTACAGGAGGATCATTGCTCTATTTCCTAACTTCTCAATCTTGTCCTAATCAAAAATGTAAATACATGCATAATGATTTGCATGTCATTAATTTCAGAAAAACACTGTCATGCTAAAATCAACATATTTTGGAATCTAATTTTCCTGTCTGCCTGAGAAGTAGCACCTGGAATTCACAAACCAAGATTTCTGAAAATATAAACTACTTCTAGCACTGCTGTTTACTTTCTGCATTTTTCAGTTCAGCCAGGGTAGAACAATGATTTAAAAATATGATGATGGTGATTTTTCTAACCAGTTTCTTTCTTCAGTCTTCATGCTTTAATAAAAAGCGTCATTGCTTTTTTATTTAAAAATGAACAAACTTAGTATGGTATGTACTTACACTCAACTGGCCAGCACTGATCTCATGGTTATTTATGAACACATTCCAGAAATTTCAGGGAAAGTACCTGTACCTGTAGATGGGAACTTTCAGATTTTGAGGAAAGCCAGGAAAAAATAATGCAGTTGGAGGTAGGGTAGCAGTGCAGCTCACTCTGGATTTCAGCTTTCCTACCACAGAGCTTTGTGTATGATCTTGAAAGATCAGGCTGTCTCTGTATGGAACAATCAGTAGACAAGGATATGACACGGGCGCTTTGCCAGCAGTTTACACAAGTGTTTTTGCTTGATGTCAGAGATGCTGAGAATAAAAATTCTTGGGTTCTCACTTAGATGTGGAGATGATTGTCACTGACATCTCAGTGATGCTGCATATATTAGACACAGTCATTCTAACTTTAAGAATAAGTAGGTGAGATTTAATTCATGTTAAAAACCTGGGGTTTGGAATGAAACCTCGATATGCATCATCTGCCCAGAATTCAGGTCTTGTTTTAGTAGGCTGCCTTCAAGTCAGTGAGTCTGTAAGCCAGCACAGGATTACTTTGGATCAGATGCCATAGTGTGTAAGGACTATCCTTAACTGAAAGTGCTCAGTCTTTGAAAACAGGATTATCAGCAGTATTGTAAATACTGTGTACTGCTGGAGCGTGTTACACTGTTCGTTAGAAATGCACATTCTGCACCCCTTAGAGGCAAACAGAAAATACCACTATTATTGATGATTCAATACAGCAGCCTTAACATGTTTTTATTTTCAGAGAGGAGGGGAAAACAGTGTACAGCATTTCTGTTAGTACAAATAAAGACCTACTTCTACATAGTGAGATAATACATAAGGCAAACTGTGGATCAGATTTAAGTTCAAATTGTATTTGAAAAAGCATTTTGATTTTCTTTGCTACGACACATTTAGCATATGGTTCTGTCTGATGTCTGAGCTGTATTTCATGCTCAGCAACGTTTCTTATAAATTCCTGTATTAAAAGTAAACAGTACATGATCTGTCACTTAAAAAACCCAAACAAACAGTGCATCCATGTTCACTCTTCAGCATTTAATCGTATTTAGGGGCCTGTTGTAGCATATGGGAAAACATGCACTGTGCTTAGCAGTGTGAGTGAGCTTTGAGGATCTTGATAGCTATGCATGGTTGAGCAATAGGATGCTTAATGAGGGGATGCTGGAGGATTCAATAAGTATTGTGCCAACACCTTTCTAGAGGTACCAGAGACCATGCCTTTTCAATTAAATAAAATAGACCAGTGCCTGTTTTCCATCCCTGAGGCCAAATGGCATGGCACAGCTCCCTCCCACACACCTGACCTTGCTTCCTTTCCAAAATGGAGTGGCAGTGACCAGACTGTCTCTTGGGGTTGGAGCCTGGGGTCCCTGAGCGCCTGAGTTGTGCCCTTTCACTCACTCTCTGGGATCGCAGGGTGAGCAGGCAAAAAACATGCTAGCAAGAGTGCAGGCAGTTAAGCCGTGTAAACAATCTCTGGCCTGTTTTGTTTACTAGTAAACCTGTAGGTGTAACATTCAGGACCTGTGGTGTCATTCTTCCAAAATCGTTATTGCACTTTCACGTAGAAGAGGTTGTTGTATGTAACTGACTTAAACTGTTTCATTCCTATGTTCGGATTCTAAAGGTCTCCGATTTAGGTTTTGATAACACTGTTAGCCATGTGCACTGGTTCATTGTTACAATTTCAAATTCACAGTGCACATGTGCTTTTTGTTTAATTAAACTTTACTGGTACAATATTAGCAGAGCGAGTACTTGACAAAATTTGAGAATTGTAATGAGGATGCAGTCATTATGGAAATACAGTTCTGAGGCTAACATCCTTCCAATTACAAACAGAGGATATTTACTCTGAGTAAATTTTGGAAGTGAATGTCAGGAAAACAGTTTGTTAAATGGTAAGAAAAACAGTTTATTAAATGGTATTTTTATGCTCAATGACGTAACTGAAACTATGAAACCAGGAGTTAAAGCTTTATATTTAAAGTTTAATCACCAGAGTGCAACACAGACTGTGTTTAGCAGTCCTTATTCTGATTATCAAGATGCTTCTCAATTAATTTGTGTTAACACTGCAATGTAAAAGTTTTAAGTCATCCAACCATTCCAGTATCATGACTTCTACCTGAGGTTGCAAGAAGAGTCTGTGTGTATTGAATAGTTGTGACTTTTGCAGATCATCCTTTCACATTCTTAGGGCTCAGGTAGGGAGATCTGTTTCGGGGTCATTTACAACAGCTAATGGTCACTGACGGGTTGTGCCAGCTGGAATGAAACCCAACTGCAGCTTTCTAAGTGAGACAAATGAACAAAGAAAGACGATAGATATTAAAGAAGCAGAGAAGTAGAGATGGAGGGAAATGACCAACAGCAAAGCCTATCACAGTTAAAGTGTTACATTATGTTAATCATAACCAGGGAGAAAGTGTTTGCTGACCTTAATGTGGGATATATGGGTAAAAATAATCAGTGGAAAAGGCAACAAGAGAAGTGTTAGAAGTCCTTAAAATGTCACTTATTTAATCCTGCTTGTAAAAGAATCTCCATTGCTGTTGAAAACTAATGTCTCTGTTTCCCACCCCATAAGAAATGTAAAATTCTTTCCCAAATTTAGCTTTACTTCTTAACGTCCTTTGGATTTCTGCATTTTTGGTTGAACTGGTCTTCAGTTTCTTCGTTCAGCTGTAAAAGTTGCAGTTAGTCAATTCTGAAGCTGAAAATCTATGATGGTGACTTGAAGTGTAAATGACTCAAAGTTACTTGGCCCTTCTTGGGAAACATTTTAAGTGTCTCCTCATGAAATTTTTTTAAATAAGAAATCTGGACCAGTTTTCTAGGTAGCTTGAGGTGGAGACAGTGCGTTATATGCTGTCTCCAATCTAATTTTTAACAAACATGTAGGCTATAATTAAAGTAGGCATGTAATTAAAGAATTTTGAGATTAGACTTTTTTGGGTATGAAAAGATGCTTTTGTAATGAGAAAAGCCTGTGCTCGGATCCCATCAACCTATTTTAAAAGGAAGGCTGATTGGAGAAACTGTGATGTGCAATAGGCTGTTGGTGAATTACGTTGACGTTCCTCATATGCGTATGTTTTAAAAGCAGCTTTTCCAGTGAAAGAAAGTGATGTGAATAGGGTGTGTCACTGTAAATTATGTTGCGTTTCTGTAAACAGTGTCATTTTGGTTAAAATTGTTGTGTATTAATGTTTTCCCATTTCCCCAGTATTTTCAAATGTTTTACTGACCACTGTAACATATGGAGTTTTTTTTCAAATACTCAAAAAGAATGTATTGAATCCCCCCACCATGTAACGCCCCTTGTGAAGTTATGAAACTGAAGGTATTCCCACCCACCTGAGTCATGCCCCACTGCTACGCCGCAGACAGGGAGGAGGAATCAGACGCCTGCTGCTACCACTCGCCTCCTCTCTGGAGAGAGACTTTAAAAAGACCTGGTCTGATGAAATATGGAGTTTAATATAACTTGTGCCACTTGCCAGCCTTCGGGTTACTCCCAGGTCGTGTCCTAACAGCTTCGACGTAAGAGTAAATTTAAAATGGGCAGGTAACTGACCTGCAATTCCACCAGCTTTTAGACCAACTGCTTTCCAATTAGTTTCCAGTTACAGCATGCCATCACTGTAGCAAGCTTAGTAATTTGGCTCATTAATTTAGTCTAGCATGTATATGTATCTGTAGCCATTATTTCTGAAAATAGATTTTTAAGTACACTATAAATGATTGTAGCTGCATGAAACATTACGTCTCTCTTGAATGATAGCTATCCAATTAGACAATATTCTGATAGGACATGACTTTGGTGAGGTATATTGTTATTAGCATTGTTATTATACATTAATAAGACTGCAGAAAGATTCCACCATCAGTGCAGTGGACTGTACGATTTCTATCTTCTCCAGGAAATACTAAGATAGGATTTTCTGAGGCACATTATAGCTTGAAAACATAAGCAAGAAGATGATATCCTTTCCTACTGCTGATAGTCACGTATCCTTTGTTACCCATTGTCCCTTCTTAGGAATAATAAAAAGAAATGTGTCTGCTCACTGATTAATTTTTTAAAATTTCATCGATATATTGTTATATGTTTTTTTTTTTCAGTAAGAATATCTTGTATTAACTTCCAGAATCTGTGATTGCTGTGGGAGCAACAGAAGTTGGTGTGTACCCAAAGATCTTAATTCAGCTCAGTCACTGCCCCTCTCCTCACATATTCTGATTACACCTGAAAAAGTTGAAAAGTTTAAAAAGAAATGTCAATGTTCTTTGGTAGACAAGGCTTGTCTACTTGTCTGCTGCAGGCAGTTGTAGTTTATAAGCATGTAATTCATATTAGGATCAGCAAGATGTGTCAGCTGTGGGTTCCTGAGTGGAGGGATAGAGCTGAGGACTTGAACAAAGAGATGCCTTTTTGTTTTTTTCACTGCCTGCTATCATAATGAAGCAGGCCCAGGAACCAAGGCAAAATTGAGACCTTCACCTTTGTCGTGGTTTAACTCCAGCTACCAAAATACCACGAAGCTGCTCTCACAAATCTGCCCTCCCCTCCTCCAGTGGAGGGGAAGAATTGAAGGAAAAAGAAATAAGGAAGCTCATAAAATTGAGATAAGAACTATTTACTAATGGAATCTAAATTAATATATACAAATAGTACTACTCATAAATAATTAAAATAACAGAAAATAAAACATATGATACAATACGATACAATTTCTCACCACCCACTGACCAATGCACACCCAGGTGCTGAGCAGTGAGTCAGACCCAGAGAGCCCGAGAGCTGCAGCCTGAGAGCGATCGCAGCCTGAGAGCTGCAGCCTGAGGGCTGGAGCCCAAGAGCTATCGCAGCAGACTTGGAGTGAACCCTGTCAGCGATAGCACGATCAGCAAAACTAAACAAACCCACCAAACTCCCTCACGAACGAGCCAGCGCAGGAGTTGCAAAGCAGCTAACATGTGAGTCAGGGAGAGTGTTAGCAAGTGTACAGGAGTAAAGGAGCAAGGGAGTAAGAGCGAGAGTAATGGCTCCCAGACCACCTCCTTGCCTAAGCCCTGAGCATGACGTACTATGGCATGAAATACTCTCTTGGGCAGTTTGGGTCAGCTGTCTGAGCTGTGTGTCCCCTACATGCCTGTAGCGAGACAGCGAGAGCTGGGAATGCAGCTGCAGGGTCAGAAGCAGAGAAAGTCCTTGAATTCAGTGCAGGCATTGCCAAGTGCCAGCTCAGACCTTCTCAGTGCTGCTCTCAGCACCCAGAAGCACAGCTCCCTGGCAGCCATGGTAAAGAGAGGTAACTCTTTCCTGACTGAACCCAGCACAGTCTTACAGGGCTTTATTGCTTTAAAATACATTTAATTGAGGGTTGGTTTCGTTTCACGTAACTTTAGTGGTTTAAGTGCCCTCAGTGGTGAGTAGAGAAGGGTCCTTCTGGAGACCCCCTTCTTTCCTTGAGGCTCAGCCATTTCTGTCAGGGCGAGTTTTTCTGTCCCACCTGTGCTTGCAGTGGTGACTGCTGTGCAGGGATGGCAGATGTGGGTCTTACGCCCTGTAAAAGTCTGCATTTGTGCTCTGGTGACTGACTTGAGAGGGGAGAATCTGAGGAGCTTTCATGTGGAAGGCTGGCTGCTCCACTTGCCATTGTCTTCTCTCTAAAATGGGCCTGAAAGCTGCTTGGCAAGTCAACAGCCCACAGAAATTTAATGCTTTTCCCATTTTTCACTTTCAGCTGTGTTGCATCCACTTTGGTCTATCCACTCCCCATCAGAAAGTACAGGCCCAGCAAGACGTGGAAGCGGTCTGGAGGTTTGCCTTCGTGGATGCCAGCCGCCGTAAGAACTGACTCGACTTGGGTGTGAGGTAAGGTCATACAGAGGGAAGAGGCTTCTCATGTGAGGGAGGAGTGACCTCAAGGTCGGCAGTAAATATCCCTCCTGGCCTCACAACTGTGGAGGCTGTTCTGTTTTCTTTCTCTTGGCTGTAAGTCAGATATCCCCCTCCCTTGCTGTTCTCTGTGTGAGGGACAAGAGCTAGTGACAGAGGCAGACCTGCCTCTCCTCCTGCATTCTGACCTTAATTTGGAGGTTTCCTACGATTTCCACTGCTGCTGATAGTTGCTGCATGCCATCTTTTGGTTTGTCCTTTGATGTCTGCCAGCTTGCCAGCCTGTAGTTAAGGTGTTATCCATGCTTTGCAAATACTGAACCTACCATTTTTCTGTCTGATGAAAAAGCATTACAGAAGAAAAATAAGTTGTGGGGTTTTTTTTGTTTGTTTGTTTGTTTTTTTACTGCTTCTGCTCTGTGAACCACAAATGTGTGCGTCACCTTGCCATCAGCATAGTGTTTATCAGATAGTGAAGATTACCCCTAAACAAATATTTGAAAATGTTATCATACAACAACTTAGCTTTTGACAAATTCTGCTTTTTATTCTGGCCTTTTCACTTTCACAGTCAGATTTGAAAAATAACGTTTTTGTATCACTGTGAATGCTGCTTAGCTTGTCAGTCATCTGTAAGATGAATGTACAGAATAAAGCAATGTGAATTTTTTAGACTTCAAAAGCCAGGCAAAACTTCTGAGGAACAAAAGTGTTTATTTTACATCCTTTGAGATCCTTAGCTGGAGTCAGGAGCTATGCTGAAGTCAGTTACTTACGTCACCTCAGAGCCAACTTCAAAATTGTGAGTGTTAATGCAAAGAGCAGGCACTGTGAAGCAGCCTTTAAATGTCACATAGAAGATAATATATCAAGGTCTTTGAAAGATCCATACTACAAAAAAATAGTTAAAGGTAGTATTTTCTTTTTTATGCTTCTCCTTCCTCCTGTTCCTCTCCCTATGATATCCCAATAACACCATATTCTTCAGTTTTGTCCTGAGAAGAGGGATACCTCCTACATAGCTGTGCAATGGCACTGTGGTGGATTATATCCCACAGAGTTGCAGCATAGTATATCACTGGTTTTTTGGTTTCCAGTGTATTATATTTCTAACCCAAAACGTCTCTATACAACAGCATTCTTGTGTCTGATGGCTTTTCTGCCTTCCCTTCAACTGAGGACGTGATCTCAATTTTTAATGAGTTCCTGAAATACAAACCTTCCGTAGGTTTGAAAGACAGGGAAGAGAAAGAGAAGCCTTTTTTAAAGTTCAGCTGAAAACAAACATTTCCTTGAACTTGTCTCTTCTGTGGTAATCCGCCTAGTTAGTACGACTCCCTTCTGTCAGCAAAGCTGGGCTAAAACTGTGAGAATCACTATGAAAGTTTTCTCATGTGAGACTTCAGGTTGACAAACAAGGTGTAAAACTCCATGAAATTAAACTAATCCAACTACTATTTGCTTCCCTTTTTGCAACGTTCCCTTACTTGCCAAACCAGATGGGACAAAAATACAATGCTAGTTATGCTAAATACAACAGTTTAGTAATGTTCAAGACTGTCTGTAATAAGCTTTTAGCAGAGAATGCATACTGACTTTTTTTTGGTACAGTTTGTTCATGCTTACTGTTTTTATTCAGAATGACAGAATAGTATGTAGTGAAAAATGACATATGTGGTAGTATATTCATTATATACATATTTATTGATACCTAAGGTTCAATACTTGTTAACCTACAGTGAAAATAATATCAAGCTGAGGCCCTCAGGTATCAATGTTTCCTTACTGGTCATCTAGAAGTGTAAGATGGCCCCCTGAAATGTAGTCTAATTTATGGCCTTTTGTAATTTATGTTGCATATCAGTGTAATTGTTAACCCAAGCCTTGCTCCACAATGTTGTTGCAAAGTATTTTGTTCTTATTTTTTTCCTTCTTAGCCCTCTTAGCATTTGGCTATAACTGAATTTTTTATGAAATTACTGTTCAGTATTTCAGCTTCTCTCCAGTTCTGTCAAATTTCCTGTTAAAAACTACTTTTTAATATTATTTTAAATTTATTTTTTAACGGCTTGAACTAGCTTCTAGCTTTTCAGTTTGGAAAATGTTGGATTTTTTTTTTGTTTATTCTATTGTAATCTCTCAGTAGTAACTATGATTTGAAATGTTTGTAGTGAGAAGCATCATGTATACAAACTTTTAAATATGTCATCTCTGAAAAGCGTCTGTTCATCTGGTGACCAGAAGAGTGAGCAAGATTACTCGTTTTCTACACCTTTATTTATATCCTAATTGGTTAGAAGATAAGGACTTCAGATTTCCATGTAAATATTACATCTTTCCTTGAATAATAAAGAAATTCTGTGACTGTAGAATCATATTCACAGGTGCAAAAGAACAAGAAAATAAACCTCAGTATTGAAAATGAAAAAAAAAGAATTTAATTCCTGCTTTAGACTTCCTTTCCACAATGTCTGTGGAATCCCATCAGTGGGAGAACTTGGGTCCCCTTGGGTTCTTCTGGCTGATGTGCAAGTTCCTGATTTCCTAAACATCTCATGTTTCAGTGTACTCAGTCCCTATGCTTCACCCACAGATTAATTTTATCAGTTTCTCACAAACTGTATACAAATGTTGCACTGATAATTGCAAATATATACAAGAACATTTGTGCTCCAGTAGCATGTAGAGGTGTTAAACACCTGGCGTTTCATCCTGCTATGTACTGTAGAGAACATTGGTTTTGCCTTGAAAGCTGTCTGGCTTAAATGTAATGGAAAATGGAATGTAAAAAACCACAAAACAGCCAGCAGTAGAGCTGGAGGAAGTAATCGGTATACACAATTCTGCTGTAATAAAAACATGGGCATAATTTTGTCAGTTCAAACCATTCTAATATTCTTTCAAAATTAATTAATAACTTTGTATGAAATAATTGTGTACTATCATGCATTTAGAAAAACAGTCATGTAAGCACTGAAGTGATGTGATTAGGTAAATAAATAGTGGCTGCAGCAAAATAACCCATTTTGTACATATTTGCTTCTTGGCTGTCATGTATACTTGATATTTCTGCCATGTGAAAGTCTGAGAGTCTGGTACTGTGGATGCCGTACCTTGTACTCTGTCTGTGTGTGTAAGTGTTCCTTGGTTAATGATTGTTTTCATTTCAGACTTCTTGGGGAGCTTGTAAAATCTGTGTCACTGAACACTTGTAAGAGCAAGTAAGAGATACCTGTTAGCGTATACCTAGGTCTAGGGGCAGGGAATGCACTACACACCTTCCTCGTGTTTGTTTGGCCCTAATTTGCCTGGTATTTGATCTGCTTGAAGTGGTCAGCTAAAAGCTTTCTGGAAAATAATTTATGAAGTGTAATTGAATTTATTTTTCCTGAAGAAATTCATGCACTGAATGGTACAGTAGTATCATTAGTGTGTAGTACAAAACTACACACTAGTTTTTTCTATGGATGATAATCAGTTAATTGTTTCTTCAGAATTTCATCATTAATTCACCTCTGGTGAGGAAGACCAAAATCACTTGTTCATTAGCGATTTAGCATTTGCTAAAAGAACATGTAGCCCTGTCATCCTTTCCAGAGTAAGGATGTACTCAGTATGGACTGGGTATAAAATGAGGGAGAACTGGGGGTCTGGAATGGGGGGATGTAAATTCCTGCTCTAGTTTCTGGATGTGGATCAGTTAACTAATGGACACGCCTTCAATTCAGGCTTTTTAAAAAGGAACAGTGTGGCAAATTCACGGAGGCCTCGCTGAGTTATAATGCTTTCAGAAGAGTCACTAATCTAGTTAAGAAACATTGTAGGTGCACCGATCAGTTGTTCAGTCAGACGAATGCCAGCAAGATGTCTGTGTTCCCTGGCTGGAGGTCCTCAGAGCTAGATGGAGAGACTGTTGGTATTGTCACTTCTGGCAATACAAAAATCTCACTGGTATGCTTGAAATCACATTTCCACATACTTCTCTTCCATCGCAAAGGTGGTTGTGATTTCTCAAGTCATGATGGAACTTGCTGCCCTGGGGACAGTTCAGTGAGGTCTCCTAAATAACGTCATTACGGTGGACCATCCTTTGTGAAATGCTTAGATTTCTGTAAAAAGATCCTGGTGGCCTAAGAACAGTTGTTTTCAATTTATTGAAAATGTTGAAAAAAAATGTGTTTCAAAACCAGTGAAAGTAAAATTGTGTGTAAACAATTGACAATTATGTGCATTGGTAAACTTTTTTTAAAAATTATTACATCCCAAGCCACAGTAGTGACAGTGATCCCCAAATCAGGCATTAGCAAGGTACAAGGCTTTTGTGCAGTACGTTTAACCCCAAGGTCAAAGAAGCATGCAGAAAAGCTGTTCTATCAAATAAATGTTATTTTAGTTCCAGTGGCATACACCTGAAAAGAAGCTGCAAACAAAATTAGGTGGGTTTAGTAGGGTTTTAGAAATTTTATTATGGCAAAAGAAATACATAAATTAGATTTTGTCTTACCCAGACCATTCACATGCTCTTTATCCCTTACCACAAAAAAAAAAAATCTTTACCCACTCTCTGTTTTGTTTCTTATTTACTGAATTGCATTCTAGAGTTTCTGTGGAGATTTCTGTTTTAAGTTACGTTGGTGGCCATTCTATAAAGGAAATGTTACCTACCAAAGTCTTTGGTAAAAATCATCTCCCCCTCTCAACAGAAATTTAACAGACAGTTAAAACAGAGGCTGTGAAAGCCTTCAGGCAGGGCAAGTATGGGAAGGAGAAAGACAGGGCAGCTATCACTCAGAGCCAGCTGTAGGTGGAAGGAGTAGGACTGGTTCCCTTGCAGAACAGTCCTGGAGCTAGAGGAGTCAAAAAGCGATGAAGCTGGAAGTCAAACATTATCATCCTTTAACTTTCTGGGCTTATTCCTGTTTAAGCTGTGGAAGGAGAAAGTGTAGTGTGTAGCTACGGGATACTTGCATTAGATCCAGTTATAGGGTTTGTCAGGAACGCTGGCTGTCCTTCAATAACCAACAATTCAAATACATTGTAACTGTATCCTTTATTTTAAGGTTGAACAGAGGTGATCAGTGTTGCAATAAGGGTTAGGTTATATAAATTTGAGATGGCAAGGAAAATAATATACTTCAGGTTTGAGAAAAGTATAGACAAAACCCTGAATGTCTCATCTGAATCATCAAATTACATCATTCACGTACCACTGTAGGTCCTGCAACAGCAAAAAGCCTCACAGGGATGTTGATAACATTGTTTAAAGCAGTTTATATAGTGCAGTCAATACAAGTAAAGGGTTTTTTTTTTAAAAGTCTGTATTGAATGAGTATCTGATTCTTATGGACAGACTTTAAGATAAGACAGGGCAAATATACTGCAGTATGTCCCATTCTGCTTTCTGAGTGTTTGTGTTTCAAGGGGTTTATTTAAAACTCTGCCATGTAGCCCACATGCAGAAGAGTTACTCTGTGAACTCAAGTTGGTATGTGATTTGTTTTCTCACGGGTTAAGATGTGTGCCTGTCAGCTATGCCATGGAGGGATGGATTGCATACCAATACCTACTGTATTATGATACACAAGTTCTAATTTTAAAGAATGCTGGTTTTAATTTTTCAGAGACCTACGTTGTGTTAGGCATGAACAAGAAGGCCCTGAGAGGAGGACTGAGGGCATAATTTTTCTGTTGTGTAAACACTTAGTGAGACATAGTTCTTTAATACTGTATATCTCTGCATCTCATTAAGGATATAGTGGAGTCAGACAAGATACAAAGGGAGAATAAGAAAGCTGTGATTTCAGTTTGGAAAGGAGAAGGCTGAGTGCGAAAGAACGGAGATTTTCAACATCATGAAAGTGGTGGATTAATTGTACATGGAACTGTTGTTTATTGAGTTCTGCAAAATGAAAGCTAAAAATTGAAAATTCTAGTTGAAATAAGTTTCAAAACAGATTTTTTTGAATTGTTTGAAATTGGTTCAAAACAGAGAAAGTATGTTTTTACACAGTGGGATATTGTACTGTATGGACTTTATAGCATGTGACTACCAAGACTAAGCTTCCGATAAGGGTGAAAGTTGTCTTGGAACAATACAAAAAGATTTCCATTAATGTTGTCTGAGTAGGACTGGGTTAAACTCAGACCATTACTTCTGAATACAGCTGAACTGGGGAGTGTGTCGACATCAGCCTTGCAGTTCTCTGTTCGGTGTGGTAAGGAAAGCTGACAAACGCTGGCAACAAAGCATTGCCAGTATGATGGCAGTTGGAAGACACTTAAGAATTGCACGTTATTTGTGAAGAAGAAAATCTGTTTTTTTTTTTTTCTTCGCTCGCTGTGAAGCAATGTCTTGATGGATAGCAGGTTTTCAAAGCATCTAGGAGCTCCAAAACTAAACCCTAATGCATTATGGCAAAACTCAGTAACCTCCTAATCGAAAGAGTTCCATTTCAGGTGGGACTTTTACTGATCATGTTGTGTTTTAAGCTATTCCAAATATTGTTTTCAAATTGAAGCATAGATAATGAGCATAGATATCCAATTTGTTAATTATAATGCTAATAGGCCATTAACAACTATTTTGTTAGCACTTAGTGATGATACTTAATTCGAGTTGCTTACTATTGTGTTTACATTTGTTGGTACTAATAAAGCATGCAAGTAATGCAAATCACTCGTGATTTGTTCTCTGAAGATTTATCTGAAAAATACTGCTATAAACATAATCGTTATTGTTTTTTCCCTCAATACCATTTATTCACTTTTCCGTTTCCTACTAATAAACAAGTAATTATAATTTCCATGCCCATAATTTTTATGCAAGTGTCCTGCAGAATTTGTGTTTAGAGAATGTTCTCCATATTCCTTTCAGTGCCATATTATCTTCTTCTGATTTGTCTGTGATTGGCCATGTTATAATGTTCGTAATACCCGTAAGCAAGTGTAATGAGTGATATGGCTCACTGGAGTTGAGATGCTGTGTAGACAGCACCCACTCACATCACACTGCTGGTGAGCAAGGTAAAACGGAAGTGGGAGGTGGATAGCGAAAGACACAGAAGAGTTGCAATGCAAGATACAGCCAAACTGGGCTGTGGCAGGTGGGCTTGTTAATATGTTTCCAAAATAGATTTTGGCTAGATAATGTCATATAGTTTAGATTCACGGTTTTGCCATAATGCTCATGGTATCTCTCCTAGCTGAAGCTGCAGTGCATAATCTCATTGAGTTAGGGATGTGTTATCTTTAGAGCCCTTGATGGGTTTTTCTCCAGCAATGTGTTCAGTAGTGCTTTGAACATATGCTGAGCTTTGGTGACTGATGGCATTGTGTGGCAGTGAGTTCTTCAGCTTCACAGTATGTTTTGAGCTTGTGAGATTCACTTGCTGTTTCTTACTTGTTAGAGGAGGATGTAAGTACTCTGTTCACTTTCTCCAGGCACTCATAATGGTACATACCTCTCTAAACTTTCTCCAGGCTTAAAAAGTTGTAATACGGTTTTTTTTCTTAAGTGCATGCTAGCTGTTTCATATGTTTGTCTTCTTGGACAACTTTCTATGTCTTTTCTAATTCCATCCTAGCCCTTTCAAGACTGGGAGGAAGCAGAGAAAGGTAGAGAAAGAATAGGGCCAAGACCTGCATTTCATGTATTTATAAGATGACTTAATATATTTTAGTATTTAATATAACTTTAATATTCAAGTTAGTCTTGTGAATGCGATGCACAGAATTGACATTCTGTCAATTCTGTCAATTCAATTGAATTCTGTCAATTCAAGACTGTCTGTCTTGAATGGCAGTAACTAGCTCAATTTCCACTGCTGGATGTGTAGGGCTGTTTTTGCCCTTGTCACTTCATATTTATCAACTTTGTATTCGATCTGCCATTTTCTTACCCAGTCATCACTTTCTCCTGCTGCTCCCTGCAGCCAGCTTCTTTCTTCCCTTCAGATTTCTCCTAGACCTTGTTGAACGTTAAGCTGGAACCACTTGGAGGGTGATGTAAGTTTTGCTATTTGATGTGGCTCCCTCCATGGACAGCTAGTGATTCCTTCCCTGTAGGAAATAGGACCCAGAGCTGTTCTCTGAAGGAAGAGCTGTCTTGGGAACCAGGAGAGCTCTGAGATCAGGCTACTCAGATCTTACTCTGTGCCCTATTGCCAACAGTGGCTTTTACAGCTATTTTATGCTCCCTGCTTTTGTTTATTTCTTCTGTGTAGTCAGAAAAGCATACTCAGCCAACTGAAGATTAAAGAATTGCCTAACGGAAGCCATATACATCTTTCAGCAAATGAGTATTTTTGTATTTCACATGCACAAATGTGCTCTTAACAGTTCCACATACTATTTTTTTTCCTTTCTTTTTAAGTCTGTGGTGTACCTTAGAACTGTAGCTTAGGTCCGGGTGACACTTCAGTGTTAGCTTTGCTTAATTTCTGACACACGTACACTTTGTATTTTCAGGGGGAAGGAGGAAAGGGTTGTTTCTGTCTGAGATTGGATTTGAATCCAAGTGCTGGTTCTCAGAGTAAAGATCACTCTAACAAGGTTACAGCTACTCTGTGTATATGAATATTTGAATTCACTTAACAGATTGCATGGCCATCTACTGATTTGGGGCATATTAACATTTCTTTTTTCTGCATGGAAGGTCAGTTCTGCATACTGCAATCTACATATTTGTAGAGCCAGTTTAGTGAGCTGTAGTAGCTGAATGGTTTTTATAGGCATATATGATCTTCCAATACCTTATTTTTTGCAGATAAGTTTTCTTAGTATTATAATATTTCACCGTATTTATAGGGTTAAACAAATTTGTGGATAACAAAACTAGGTCACATGGAGAACACTAATTAACCTGTACACAGGCAGATAAAACTAGGGAGGGGAACAAGGTGTGAATACAAGAAACACATGACAAAAGGCAGTGTGACCTGTATTTGAAAGTTAGGGAAAAAGGTATGTGCTTTCTTTAATTGTATTTACACTTTTATATTTGTAAATGTTTGCAAAAACTCTACTGTGAGCAGGGATACAGTGCCAAATAAATCCCCTGTGGAAATAATGGCTGCTGTTCCATGCAGTAGATCCTTACTGGAAAATCCAAATAAATAAACAAGCAGATGCCTGGTATAACTTTGTTTACTGCAGTGGGCAAGGATTTTATGTTAGTGGCTCAGATGCTTTATTGGTATTAATAAATGAAGTTCCACTAATGTGCTAAATATCTCTGTGGTGATTCAGGGAAGGGACAATATTTTTAACTTCACAGAATCCAAATCAACATACCTTAAATTCAATACTTTGATAATAAATGGGCCAAGTTATCATATATGGTATGCACAGCTGTGTCTATCTAGGCACCTAACTAGCAGAAAGCCAAACAAGCTTTGAGATAGGGATTGCACTGTCCACGTGAAGGAGGTGCAGCTGTGCAGCGGGGAGATGGATAGGTGCCAAGCTGCCCGCCAGAACTCAGCACCAGTGCAACAGCCGTATTGCAGAAAGTAAACACCAGTCCAAAGCTCATGTCTTAGTGTGAGTAATGGTATGCAAAACCAGGTATAAATATCCTCAAGAAGATGTGTTTTATGAGGGAGAATCAGCACAGCACAGCTGTCTCACGGTGCTCAGCTGGAGACCGCTGGAGCTAAGTGTCCACTACATAAAATGTCAGATGCTGCCTTCTTAGGAGTTTTCTTCAAAATTTCGATGTATTTCCAGCAAAAGTAAATAGACATTGCATAATTTGGTTGATTGGCATGGGTTTTATTCATCTAACTTGGGATCTCCACTGAGATTTGTGACATCTGTCCATTTTACTCTCCTTTCTCCCATTCCT
Organism: Rhynochetos jubatus; assembly: GCA_027574665.1. Classification (NCBI taxonomy): domain Eukaryota; kingdom Metazoa; phylum Chordata; class Aves; order Eurypygiformes; family Rhynochetidae; genus Rhynochetos; species Rhynochetos jubatus. The sequence goes on along the minus strand of CM050663.1, from coordinate 19,855,682 downwards.
TTATCAGAGAAGTTGTTTGCTTAGGAACAGTGACTTCCCTGGGGATGCTGGGGTTGTTAATGGGACTCAGAACTGACACCTGGTAGTTTTGAACTGAAGTTGTGATCTTAATGCATTGCTTGCATGTGGGTATCCAAAATGTGCAAGGACTTTGTAAATTGTGGAAAGCCTTTGTATTCTTCTATTTGTTTTGCTTCCAGTTTCATGGAACGTTTTTTGTTTGCTATCTGTATTCAAAAGGGAAAGAAGAGAATCCTATCCTAGAGTAAAACTGTTCATTTAAAAGACAAGGTATTGTCAGTCCAGATGCCTAAGGTCTGCTTCTGCTCTACTTATCTGCTGTGTTAAGCACATAAATGTATTGCAATTCAAATGAGTCTAATCTTGTTGAATACTCTCCAGCATATGTGGACATAATCCCGTTTAGGCAGCTCAAAAAAGTCACGATCCATGTTTTGTTACTTGCTGTACCTACTTATGTTGTTAAGTCGCATTCTTTATAAACTCTGCTCATAGCATGTTATGAGGCTCGTGTTTTCTTGTTTTTGTTTCCTCATCTGTTTCCCTTCCAGCTCACCACATTTCACAAGTAAATTCGAGGCTGGATTAGGAAGCGACGTCCCAGATCCTGTTGAATAGAGTGATTGCATTTGGGGAGGCAAACTCCCCCCAGGAGTGTGCTTGAAATCTGCTATAAGGGATGATTCACACGCTGCTCATTTACAGGGCATCTTTCCCTGTACTGATCTGGGATAAACTGAACAACTTCTGTTTTGACAAGCAACATACATAATACTAAAGTCGTGTGTGGTTTTCACATTTTCTTGTTTACTTTTCTTGTAATTTTCTCCATGAAGAGACTGTGCACTGTCAGGTTAATTAGGCTTGATGAATTTCTTGAGATCATGTGGCAGCAGCTCTTAACCTTTGTAGCTCATTATATGCATGGTGATCTACCTGCTAAATCCTAACAAAATTTAAATTAGCACAAATGTTTTCTTTATTGTTGACATGGCTGTCATAGTAGTTTTAGTAAGAGCAGTTTTATCTTCCATGACAGGTTGATCAAATTATTTTAAATATGTTGCTGCATTTTATCTTGCATTTCTATTTCCTTTAGATACTGCTAGCGTGCTATAAGCTGGTTTATTTCTTCTGGTAACAGCGAATGTTCTTCTTAACCAGATTTTAACCCAATCCCCCTAACTACTTACAATCCTGTCATCTTACACCAACCTAAATATGTTGCAAATAAACTGAACCAAATGGGAACGAATTGACCTGTGCCTTCACACTACTGGAGTTGCAGGCAAGACCTTGCAATTGAACAATTTACTTCTGAGCAGGTTGGCTCTCCCAGCACAGGTCAGCCACAACTCCGGTTTCTCTCCCTGTCATTACTTTATCTTTAATCTCTCTTCACTAACCATAGTTTATCCAGGAAATTTAGTAAATTCCTATCTTTCACTGAAATTCCTGTCTTTAATAGAATGATAAAGAAACAGAGGCTGCAGTTGCCCTCAGTGACTTGTGATTTATAACTAGGAGAGGGAATACTCTCCCTTCTGTTGTCAAAATGGCAGCAAGTGTTTCCACAATGCAGCAATGATTGTTTAGATGGTACATGTAAATAAAATGGAGCCATGTGGACTGCTGAAAGCATGGTAAATACAGTATTCTGCTAGTTTGAGCAGATTAAGGCTGTTCCTTCCTTTTAGGTAATCGTAACCTGTGGATTCCGTTCAATTCTTGAAAATATTTTTTTCTTTTTGGTTAACAGCTGATAACATTCACAACCCTTTGAAAGTGCTGAAGTCTAAAAACCAAGCAAGTTTGCTAAATACAATTTATAGGTTTTCCTTTGAATTTAGGGTCAAAATCCAGTTACACTTATGGACAGAAAATGAAGTTTTTCTGTGAATCTAAGTTACAATGTGGTCCACTTTCTCACAGCACATAAGAGTAGAAATTTTGCTGTGCAAAATTTAGCATCAGCTTCATTGAGTTGGGCAGATCTGATGAGTTATATGAAAAATTACACTCAAGGCGAGCACCGTCTGGCTTTTCAAAAAGCTTTAATTATTTATTAGTTATCATGGTTTTTTGTGGTATTTGAGTAATGAAATAATTATGAGCCATGAACTGAGGATGACACATTTTTCTTTCATCACTGATTGCTTATAATTTGCAGTAATACTTATTGCTTTAATTATATTGCCATTTTATGTTTAGATAAACGTAGGAAGGAGGTATTTTTCTTTCCATAACTGAACTTTTTTTTTAGCCTGCTATGAACAGGCAACAAAAATGCAGGATCCTATTGTAGTCTTGGTTTCATTATCATAAACTCAGAATTTAAGCTGTTCTGAATTATATTTTTCTCTGTATGTCATGGCTTTCCTAGCAATAAGAGTTACATTAAGCTTACATTTTGGAGAGAAAATGTTTCATTTTAGAAATATTGAACATGGGCATTGAATAGGTTTCACATAAACTATTATCAAGACATCCAGGTATTTTTCTAGGATGGAAAAGGGTTGTTGGCAGTGTACATTTTATTCTTGAGCTTGACTTTAACGTTCAGCCAGAGTATTGCATATACTGCAAGTTGTTTTAGTGGCAATGGACCATCCCTTAATGAAGTGTCACACAAAATATTTGCTTCATGCTTCCTATCTGAATTCTCCTTAGTTGATGACATGTGCAGAGGGCTCATGGATCCCCATCATATAAGTTAAACCATCTGCTGCTTCAGGTGATTGTCAGTCCAGCTGATTGCAATGGAACTGCTGTTTAAATATCTCACAAGCTCTTCTGATCCAGACTCTTCAGGTTTTTCCCTAAAGGGGTCTTTTTAATGAAGGTTATACTACTCTAAGTAATCTGTTAGAGAAGCCATCAAAAATGAGTGGCATGATCTGAATTTGTGGCTGTCCCACTTATGAGAGGAGGAGGGAAATCTAGAAAGATGTTACCCTAAGGGCTCTTGTACCTGGGAAATCAGGAAACCTTTGAAAGCCAATCGTATCCTGGGCTGTATCAGAAGTGTGGCCAGCAGATCAAGGGAGGTGATTCTCCCCCTCTACTCTGTTCTCCTGAGCCCTCAGCATAAGAAGGATATAGACCGATTGGAATGAGAGGAGGACACGAAGATGATCAGGGGGATGGAGCACCTCTCGCAGGAAGAAAGGCTGAGAGAATTGGGCTTGTTCAGCCTGGAGAAGAGAAGGGTCCGGGGAGACCTTATAGCACCTCCCAGTACATGAAAGGGCCCTACAAGAAAGCTGGGGGTGTGTGCTTTTTACAAGGGTCTGTAGTGACAGGACAAGGAGTAACGGGTTTAAATTGCAAGTGGGGAGATTTAGATTAGGTGTCAGGAAAAAATTCTTCACGGAGAGGGTGGTGAAGCACTGGGACAGGTTGCCCAGAGAAGCTGTGGATGCCCCATCCCTGGCTGTCTTCAAGGCCAGGCTGGATGAGGCTTGGAGCAACCTGGTCTCGTGGAGGGTGTCCCTGCCCATGGCAGGGGGTTGGAACTAGATGATCTTTAAGGTCCCTTCCAACCCAAACTATTCTGTGATTCTATGATTCTAATTCAGCACAATGACATGTTGGTTTAGAAGTCCTGCAAAGACTATTTTGGACAGCAGTACTGCCCAGTAGCATTTTGAACTGGGGAAGAGTTTCTGCCAGTTACTATGCTTGTCCTATTTAAACCTCCTACTGTTTGTTTTCCATTTAAGTGGTGAATGTTTGTATGACAGACCTGAATTCTGCTTAAGTTGGATAAGCTAGTAACATTTGGCTTATTTCGAGATAGTGAAGTTTGAAACTTCTCAGATCCTGATAGATTCATATTTGTATCAACTCATTTAATTATGGCTTATGTACTATACTCCACATTTATTGAGGCTGATCAAATACATCAAATATGTAGATTCCTGGCTCTTTCTGTCACAAGGAGGTTTTGTTTCATATGCTCACGCTATAGCACCACACACCCCTTTTGGCTTCCAAATGCAAATGGTTATAATCCAGTGTCCTGGTATAACTCCGGTGTTATAAGGATCAGCAGTTCTACCACTCCCCCCCCTCCCCAACACCTCCTCCCGGTGAGGAAGGGTCGGAGGAACAAACCGAGGAAAAGCCCGTAGGAGTTGAGATAAGAACTATTTAATTATATAAATGAAACTTAGGGGGTTACTAACAATGCTAGTGCTAAGGAGTAATTTAAGGAACGGAGGAAGAGGGTAGAACAAATGATACAGGATCCCACCCCAAGAAGGGAAAAAAGGAAAGAAAACCCACCCGAAGGGAGCAAACCCCCCATAAAACCGCCCGGGGGCCGAGAGAGTAAGAGAGAGGAAAAAAAACTTTCAAACCCCGACTCCCCGACCGATCTGCCTGGCACGACGCTGGCTCTGCCCGGAGCACCAACCACTCGCCACGAGGTCCCCCAACAAACAAACCCCCAGCCCCCTCAGCCGGAAGCCCCCTCAGACCCTTCCTCTTCCCAGGGTTGTGTCCAACCACAAGCCTTTCCACCCATATCCCCACCCCCTCCCCACCGGTCCTGCAGTGCCGCGGGCCCAGGGCTGGCACTACCTATGCAGCTTGATGTGCTATGGGGTGAAGCAAAACAGACTAGCTGGTGCAAAGCTACGACATCCAGTCAGTGGTGCTCAGTTTGTGTGGCCATGGAGCAAAGAAAAAGTGTGTCACCAAGTTTCAGCAAGGGATTTGCATATGCTTTTAACTTCACCCATGCACTATTCCTTCTGCATGGCCAAGGTGTTAGAGCTCTGCAGTTTGCATGCAGGTCAAAACTACTAAGTGAGGTCTAACAACTGTTTAATTTGCCAAGTATTTTGGAAATAGGTTTACAACAACAAAGTCAAGTCAGCTCTAACACAGGTCCAGGTGGGTTGTCATGAACATTGCACAAAACTCTAGGAAAAGTGAAAATAGCACTTGTTTTGTCCCCTGCTGAGTCTGTCATGGAAACAATCTGGTTCTGCTGAACTGGCCAGTGAGGTGACCCTGAGCACAGCTCAGACAGGTGGGATAATGTCCTGCTCATGACTTTGCACCTTGTCTTCCTTCCTCCTGCAAGACCAGGGAATTGGAAGAAGCCATCTATTGCCTGGGTGGGAAGGGATGGCTGAGGGATCTCTTCTGTGTGTCTGCTTTGCACTTACATGGAATATCCCTGGGTTTGTGCTAACTTTTATAATTTTAGCATATTCTGTTGCCCAGATTCTTGGTGCTGCCTTTTTCCTGTGTCTATTAAGTGTCTCTGAAGAGGCAATGTGTGGGATTGTGGATCTTATCTGTGTGTTTAGCATATACGAAATGAACAGTACATGTTTATATTGTCTGTATTTGGACAGGAACAAAATTTTGGTTTTTGCTGTTAGCATGAACTTGCAACCATAAGTAGCGAATAATCTGAAGCTGCAAAGCATCTGGCATTTTTGAAGTCCATTCCCTGTTACCACACAATATACAAGCATTTAAGCCGTTATGTTTAGACTGCTGAGGAAAAAAACCGATTAGATTAGTCAAGCATAGCAAAAAACCAAGAGAGTCACAAATATGCGAATTAATTTCAGTAGGTGTTAAAGCAGCTGTAGACTTCATATTTAGTTCCAAAAAGGTTCATGTAGAGTTCTTTCTCTTCTGGATTTAAATATATGCCCAAATATGGTCTCTCCTGATGAGTAAAATAACTATTTTTCCCACTTCATTGAACGGTTTTCCTGATTCTGTTTCCATTTTAACTTTGTGAAAAGAGTTTCTTTGTTTGATCTGGCTTTAAATAATGGCAGAATTAGGTGATAGTAGTCTCTCAAAATCTCAGATATCTCTTTCCTTGATGAACTGATTTTTCAGCTAATTGCTTTGTTCTTTGATGAACTGGAATGAAATCAGGTTTGCTTATTAAGTTTCTCTCAAGCAGCATTTGAATCCATCATGTACGTATGTGCCAGAGACAGAAACCTTGATCCTAGCATTTATATCAGTATTTGAGCTCCCAATTTAACATAAGGAAAAAAGTGCAGAATTCAGTGTGCATGTTCGGGGTCCATTAGTATTAAGGACATCTGGGAATCCCTGAGTATTACTCTACTCATGGCCTGCCTGGAGCCTCACAGTGCAAAGTGTCTTTAGCTCTCTACAAATTATGTGAGTGTACTGTTAAAACAGCAGTTAGTACTTTCATGTAGCGTAACTGGACTGCTTTAGCAGCTTTTTACTAAACGTGTAGACTCTTCTGGTATTCATACCCTGTAGGTGTCACATATATGTTATCTTTGGTTTCAGAAGCTGCTAGTAATGTAAGCTTATGTGCAAATAAGAGGGTCTTTAAGGTTGATGACATATTTTTGCAATCATGAAAATAGAGAAGGAACACTTAGGATTCTGTGATAACATTAAGATTGCAAGGGCTGTTTGTGTTGAGCAAAATTAGGGATAAATTAATGAAATGTGTTGTTTTAAATAATATTAATTAAAACATACTAATCCCGTAGTCAGATGCTCTCAAATGCTTAATTTTTGAGTGTTACAGTGTATCCGTTTTCTGTGCCATCTCATAAATTCCCAGAGATGGATATTTGTCTATGCCTGTGCAGACATCTGTGCAGACAAGCTGGCAGGTCAGCTGGGAGCCAGTTCCGAACCAGAATCTGGAGCCACTCTGGCACTGAAATAGTGTTAAGAAGTTATGCAGAAATATTCACTCGAGTTTGCCAATGTGGCTGTATGATTTTTGTTGACTTGTGTTTGTGTGAGTCAGAATTTGGGCAGAATAAATGCATATTTGTCTCCCGAGGAGCTTATAGACTTGTCTTATCTACTCAGTAGCTGAATTTACTTGAGCTTTGCTCTTATTAGTTAATAAATTTTACTTCCCTATGTGTGTGCCTAAGCATAGAGAAATGCTCACAAACAAGGTTATCTTGCTGTATAGAACATTCATTAAATGTAAATATTGCCATGAAAAAAGGTATGCAAAAATCTTATTTTCATTCCACTCATTAAAATTCATACAAATATTGAGATATTTTAAATTTTGAAATGTTCCAAATGTGTGGGAAGATTTGACCTGTGTCCTTTTTGGCCATGTTTATTCTGCAGCACGCTGGTACAGTGAAGGCTTCCCTGCAGCAGTGGAAGCAGCTGCGGTGCACCGGGTTTGGGAGGCAGCGTCCTGGCTAATTCGCCAGGGGGAAAGGAGCAGCACTAAGAAGCTGAGGAGAGAGAACTATAAATACTTCATGGCTGCAGCTATATTTCTCCCTGAACCAAGTTACTATTGCTCCATTGCACACTGCAAAAATGTCAGATTTCTTTACTGTACAGCACTGAATCACGTGGAAATAACTGTACTGTTCATCTCTCTTTTGGCTTGGAGTCGCGGTTTGGCGTTTTTTAGGTTGATTTGATAAGGAAAATAGCTTATGTGACCATGCTGTCACTCTTTTCTCCCCTTCATATCCCTCTCCTCCTACTTTCCAAGGGCTTTTGATTTTACTGCTCAACTTCAGCTAAATTTTTTAAAGAAACAGAGATCTCTGAAGGTTTTACTTTCCTACAAACATGATAAAAATGGTATAGGAGACATCCAAGGTAGAGCTCCTATGGAGGGGAAGGCATGTTGCCCGTTGTGTTTGTTGTGGTGCTTGAGGGATGTGTCTGTGCATGGCTGTGCTGTCTTGCCCAGCCACACATGAAAGCAACGTCTGGAAGGGAAACCTGTTGTGGTAGGAAGTGTTTGGGTTTGCAAGTAACCTGGGATTTTGTGGCACAGAGATTTATTTAGGGATGCGTTGGAGGCTCTGAGGTGAACAGGAGCTTCTGTTCTACTCATCCTGCACTTGAAGAGAGGAAAAAACAGGATCGGGGGGGGACACACACGTCTGCTTCTGAGTGTTAAGAGGATCCTTTTGCACAAAGAGTTGCTCACTTTCCACCGATGGTGTCTTTCTCTGCTGTTTAACATCACCCAGCCTCATGAAGAAGCACCATTTGATTTTTGCATATGAATGTGCAATGTACAAATACTCTAAAGAGCTTTTCCTAGCTCTTGGCAAACCGCTGTGTTTCACATTGATTTCCTTATCTTTAGGGTTAGCGCTAGAGAGTACTTTGAAGAATAGGTTAACCTCCAAAGTACAAAATGGAGTCATGCCGCTGGATAATTTTTGTAAATAGAAGAATTTGGCCTTGACACAGAACAAACTGCTGGCATTCATGTCAGGAAATGGAGCTATGCTGGGTGGTTTAGGCCGCTTAAAAGATCAGTGTCGCGAATATTAGGGGAAAAGCTGTTACTTTTAATATGAATGTGAGAAGCGTGACTTAACAGAATTCGATGGCAAGGTCCACTCCACTACTTACTCGACATGGAAAAGCATACAAAGGCAAAATCAAATCAGAAATGGGTTAGAATGGTTTATACACAAATGAAAAATTATTTACAGAGTCAAAGAAGTCAAGGCAGGATGGGATTGTTGTGATATGAACTAGGGAAAAGGGACAAGGAATTTCATCTCATTTGGTCACGAGGTTCAGAGTGGACCCCCTTGCTTTCTACACTCCTCCAAAGAGAAGTCCAAGTGCGGCTGAATCCACCCCTAGTCCCAGACCTGGTCAATGGTTTATGCCTAAAGAATTAGGGAAAGGATCACATTGTGTGGAGTTTGGGCTTTGTGCGAAACTTTGGGACAGCAATAATGTGGGACAACAATAATTCGAAGTTCCTTAACATTGTTCAGTAACAATCACACCATTAGATTATGTAATTCCCCAGCAGGACTTAACTCTCGATAAATCAGCACAGTAACGGTTTGTGAACTCTGAGAGGTGTCCCACTCTGAGGGAGATGCTGGGCGCAGCCGCTGTGGTCCAGGAGAGCTCAAAGGGTCAATCTTGGAACCACTGTTTATAGGGATGTGAGATGATTGAGCGTGGCATGTCAGTTTGCACAGCAGTTTGCGCAGGCAGGGCAGGCAGGTGAGGCGTGTGGGCATAGTCCAGCCATGGTAGCCACTCGAGGTAAGCCATCTCCAGGAAGAACACGGCAAGCCAGACGGTGCTCCCACTCAGCGATGCTGATGTCCAGATCTACGGCTGCAGGAAGTGCCAGAGCCTGTCAGTCGTACCCAAGGACAGCAGAGAGACCAACTGTGTGAGGGGTGAGCAGGTAGGTGATCTGCTCAGCTGGTGACGGAGCTGAAGGAGGAAGTGGAAAGGATGAGGAGTTTCGGTGTGTGAGAAGGAGAGAGGTTTTGCCTCCACCAATTGCCCACCCCTGAGGCAAAGGCAGATCGAGGTCCCACAGCCAGCAGTGGATCCCATATCCTCTTTCTGCCAGGCAGATGGAAGGAACGTAAGAGAGGGAGGGGAATGGAAACAGGTCCCTGCTCAGGGAGGTAGGCGACACCCCTCCTGCCTTCCCTCCCCTTCCCACTTGCCTGTGCAAAACAGATATGGGGCTCTGGAACTCAAGGGCCAGGCAATTGTGGATGCAGAGGAAGGCCCATCCAGGGGGTTGCCCAGGATGAGTCTGTCAGCCCCACGTTATGACTGCCTCCATTAAGAAAAGGAGGGTCATCATTGTAGGCGATTCCCTTCTGAGGGGAACACGGGGCCCAATATGCCGACCAAACCCATCGCACAAGGAAGTCTGCTGCCTCTGCCTCGGCCTCCGTGGAGCCTGTGTTAGAGACATCACTAGGAAACTCCCTGGACTGGTACGGCCCTCGGACTATTACCCACTACTGGTCATGCAGGTGGGCAGTGATGAGGTTGCAGAGAGAAATCCGAAAGACATCAAAAGGGATTTCAGGACACTGGGGTCATTGGTTGTAGGATTGGGAGCACAGGTAGTGTTCTCCACAATCCCTTTAGTGACCGGGAAGGATGCAGGAAGGAACATGAAAGCATGCCTGATCAACATGTGGCTCAGACACTGGTGCCAACAGTGGAATTTCAGGTTTTTTGATCATAGGGAGGTTTATACGGCACCGGGCCAGCTGGCGACAGATGGCGTGCAGCTGTCTCAGAGGGGGAAAAGGGATTGTTGCCCGTGTATTGGAAGGGCTCATCAATAGTGCTTTAAACTAGATTTGAAGGGGGAAGGGGGCAAAACCAGTAGTGCCACCAGCAGATGCCCAGAGCCTGGAGAAGAATCGCAAGTCAACCGGAGAACACCTGGCAAACAAAAGAGAATTCCAGCTGCTCCAGTCAGCAAGCCGACTTCACCAGTGGCCCATCTTAAATGCCTCTGTGTGAACGCATGGAGCATGGGGAATAAACAAGGGGAGCTAGAGGCGTGCGCACGCATGAAGGGCTGTGACCTCATTGGCATTGTGGAGACGTGGTGGGACGGCTCCTGTGACTGGAGTGTCAGAATGGAAGGGTACAGGCTCTTTAGGAAGGACAGGCAGGGGAGACATGGAGGGGGTGTTGCTGTCTACATCAGAGACCAGCTGGAGTGTGGAACTCCACCTGGGGATGGATGAGGAGCTGACCAAGAGCTCATGGGTCAGGATTAAAGGGAGGGCAGGGAGAGGGGATACTGTAGGAGTTTGCTGCAGGCCACCTGGCCAGGATGAGCGAGTGGATGAGGCCCTCTGCAGGCAGACAGCAGCAGCCTCATGGTCACAAACTCTGGTGCTCACGGGGGGCTTCAACCACCCTGATATCTCTTGGAGGGACAACGCGGCAGGGCACTAGCAAGCCAGGAGGTTCCTGGAATGCGTCGATGTCAAGTTCCTTCTCCAAGTGATAGAGGAGCCGACGAGGAGGGGTGTCATGCTGGACCTTGTTCTCACCAATGCCGAGGAGCTGGTGGGGAATGCGAAGCTCAAGGGCAGCCTTGGCTGCTGCGACCATGGCACGGTGGAGTTTGAGATCCTTAAGGAGGAGAGGAGGGTGGGCAGCGAGCTTGCTAGCCAGGACTTCAGGAGAGGAGCCTTTGGCTTCTTCAGGGAACTGATTGGCAGAGTCCCAGGGGATGAAGCCCTGGAGGGATGCAGGGCCCAGTAAACCTGGTGAGTATTCAAGGATCTTCTCTTCCAGGCTCAGGAGCTGTGAGTCCCAATGAAGAGGAAGTTGGGTAAAAACACCATGAGGCCTGCGTGGATGAACAAGGAACTCCTGGACAAACTGAAGCAAAAAAAGGAAGCCTACAGAAGGTGGAAGCAGGAACAGGTAGCAGGGAAGTCATCTGACAAGTCAGGGATCAGGTTAGGAAAGCCAAAGCCCTGACAGAATTAAACCTGGCCAGGGACATCAAGGCCAACAAGAAGGGCTTCTGTAGGTACATAGGGGATAAAAGGAAGATCAAGGAAAATGTGGGCCCTCTGCAGAAGCAAAGGGGAGAGCTGGTTTCCCAGGATATGGAGAAGTCTGAGGTACTCCATGATTTTTTTGCCTTGGTCTTCACTGGTAAGGGTGAGAGTCATACCACCCGAGTTATGGAAGGCAAGGGCAGGGCCTGGGAGAATGGAATCCATAGTTAGAGAGGATCAGGCTTGAAAACACCTGAGGAACCTGAAAGTGCACAAGTTCATGGGACTAATGGAATACATCTGTGGGTCATGAAAGAACTAGTGAATGAGGTTGCAAAACCTCTATCCATCATGTTCGAGAAGTCGTGGTGGTCTGGTGAAGTTCCCACTGTCTGGAAAAGGGGAAACATAACACCCATATTTAAAAAGGGAAAAAAGAAGGATCCAGGGAACTCCAGGCCAGTAAGTCTCACCTCTGCATCTGGCAAGATCATGGAGCAGATCCTCCTGGAAACCATGCTAAGGCACATGGAAAAGAAGGAGGTGATTGGTGACTGCCAACATGGCATCACCAAGGGCAGCTTGTGCCTGAGGAATATGGTGGTCTTCTACGACGGGGTCACGACCTTATTGGATAAAGGACGGGCAACTGATGTCATCTCCCTGGAATTGTGTGAATCGTTGGACACCGTCCCACACAACGTCCATGTCTGCATTAGAGAGGCATGGATTTGACGGATGGACCACTTGATGGATAAGGAACTGGCTTGATGGTTACACTCGAGTTGTGATCAATGGCTTGATGTCTGAATGGAGACCAGTGACGAGCAGTGTTCCTCACACCAAGCTGTGTGGTGTGGTCAACACTCTGGAGGGAAGGTATGCCATCCAGAGGGACCTTGACAGGCTGGAGATGTGGGCCACTGCCAACTTCATGAAGCCTAACAAGGACAAGTGCAAGGTCCTGCACCTGGGTTGGGGCAGTCCCAAGCACAAGGACAGGCTGGGTAGAGAATGGCTTCGAGCAACCTCGGCTAGTGGAAGGTGTCCCTGCCCATGGCAGGGGGGTTGGAACTAGGTGATTTTTAAGGTTCCTTCCAACCCAAACCATTCTGTGATTCTATGTAATAGGTGTAACATAATTTAGTATTATTTTCTGGTGGAATACCAAACACAAAAATGTAAAAAAATTTGTCAAACTTGCTTTTGAAATGGAAATCTCTAGATGAGCTTCTACTCATCAATGAAGGCAATAAAATATGACTTTAGTCATGTACTTTTCAAAGCTTCTCAATTAGCTAGCTATAGGCTATCCCTTACTGTGTCAGGTGCTGGACTGTGATGCTCAGCACATTTCTGATGTTTTGGAGAATGTCTTTGGGGGGCTGGGAACAGCATACCCTAATTTCTGGATCTCAGACTTGGAAAAAACAAGCATCTTGCTGCTCAGATGTGGGTTGTTCAGCAAATGCACGTGCCTGGGACACTCAGTGCTTTGGCAAGAATTAAATCAAGGAAGATGTCCATGGGAAAGAGCAGAGCAGCATCATTCAGCTTCTGTCACATCTGGCCTGAAATTACGTCTGTCTTGATAACCAGAAGAGCCCATTCTTGCCTTACTACTAACTTCATGCTGCCAGAAGCACTCTGACATGAGGGAAGTTAAATCAGGCTCTGCCCTTGTGAAACTATACATAATGTTTATGTTACAACATTATGAATATGTTGGAAATTTGCAGTGTGGTAAACTTCCTCTCTGTCTTGCAGACTAACATACCAAAATCTCCTTTGTGCTGTATGAGTTTCTGCTTTATAGGTTTTAAATGGGGTGGCCATTAGATCCCTGAATTTCTTTTTTCACATGTCAATCTTCTTTGCCTTTCTGTATTTTTTACAGGAATCTAAGATGAGAGAGCACTAGATTCTGATGATCATCTTGACACTGCTGCTCTCTTCTGTATATTGACAGGTAAGCATGCCAAACTAATTTTGTAGAGAAATCATTTAAGTTACTTGTGTCATTTAGGACTTGAACCATGTATCTTGCTGGATTCTGCTCAGGTGTATTTCAATAAACAGGAGATCAAAAATTCTTGACAAACCTGCTTGATCCCCAATAAGGAAAATGTTCCTCATCCTGCTTTACAGTGCTGGGTGGATTACAAGACTGATCTCAGAGCAGAGGAATTTGCAGCTTAACTGTAGCCTGGAGTGAAGATGATGGGCAGATCTTGTTAACTTTTATCCTCATGTGTAACAGCTCTCTTCCTACCAATATACTTTAAATATGAACTAGCAGACAGACTAACGTTATAATACGTCTTGTAGTAGACATGTTAAAAACCCTATTTATTTTATCAGAACAATTTATTGATGAGTTCACTGTGAATTTGCAACTGATGTTAGGTTTGGATAAAGAATTTCTGGAGTTCTGTATTTTAATGCCCATATACAGTTAGATGGACTAGTGAGTCAGTGTAGAGGTTCTTCTGATACAGCACAAATATTTATATTGTATCTTTTATTTTAACTTACCTGTATGCTGCATTTTCAGTGTTTCTATAAAAATGGACTTCTAGTCTTTGCATATTTACTGCCTTTTTAAAAAAATATTTTATGTGATTTTTGTAAAATACAACTTAAAATTTTTGTTAATATTCTGGAGATGACTTACAACTTTTTATGCAAAACAGTTTCTTGAGCTAGAATTATTTTATTAGCTTCCAGTCCAATCATTACAAAATAAATAGAAACTTTAAACTCAGAAAACTGGAACAAAAAGGGGAGTGAAATAGGTTTCCTTTGGTAAAGCTTGATACTTCTGTATGATCTGAAAACAAAGGAACTAATATATGTGATAAGAGAAACTGAAGGTGCCTTTTCTTGCACTGGCTACTGAAAGTATCTGTGTTAATGCATATTATGAACACAGACAAAGATGGGGTAGTGAGTCCTAATGGTGTCTTGGATGAGCACTGGAAGGAGAGTGAAAAGACAAAAATTATGTAAAATGTGTGAAAAGGATTGCCATAAAGTGTGTGGTATCATTTGGAGCAGAAGTGGAAGTGGAAAAAGGAAAGAGATTTAAAAAATGTGTACTTCAAAGGCCAGTACAAAACAATATTTCTAGCTTATCAGGCATTTAGTAATTGACTGCTGCTGTGGTAGAGCCACTATCAAAGATAAATACTTATGCCAATCAGAAGAGAAAGGTAATAGTACAGAAACAGGTGTGCAAATTTGTATTTTAAGTATTGCATTTGACAGTATGTTGAGTTGATGTGAATAATTATATTTTATTGGCTGAAATGTATAAGTGAGTTTGCAGTTGTGATTAGGAGCTTTTGAAGACTCAAGCTAGTCTTTGGTCTATGGCATCACCAAAATAATCCATCACAGCTCATACTGTAATGCGCTGGTATGGGATGTATATATTTGAATTGGATACAGAAGTGAGAAGGTGTGGTTTGTGAAAGTAAATGTGTTAAATAAATCTAAGAACAAGAAAATAAACTGAAGTGGCTCCATTTTTAAATTATTTGCTCAGTGCTACTAAACTGTTCGTGGGAAAAAGAAATACCTCATCAGTTGTGGCTGAAGTACGTTTCAGATAAGTCTGAAGCATAAGGAGCAACAGTTACTCATAACTATCTTTGATAATGTATGAAAACTGAAGTATAGTTTATAATATAGATGTGACTGTATATATATGTACATATATATATGTATATATATGTATATAATAGAGAGGTGACTTTGCTCACCTTTTCAGTCTTGTGTTTTTTTTTTAATGTCGTTCTTTCCTATTTACATTCATAGCAGTCACAATCACTGCAGATGTGAAAAGTAGACATTCATGACTGAGCATGCTGTGCTGTTTCATAGTGGGAGCCAGCAGTGACAGTGATGTTTGATATAGGCTGTAAACACTCCTCTGTGCTTTACGTGCTTTGAGTAGTTAGTGAAACAGAAATTTCATCCCAGTTCTGTGGTTTTCTACAAAATATCAATATAGGTCTTTGTTGCATGTATAGTGTCTGGTATTGAGTCCTAAGGTTAGGGGGCTGGGTTTTTTTACATACCTATATATTTAGCAGCCTTTATTACAACATATGCAATATTGTAGTCATATATAGAAATGTTTGGTTCTTTTTAATATAGCAAACCAGTATTTTGTATGTAGTCTTTTTGACTTGTTATTATCTAATGAGTCTTCCTCAGGCTAGAAGATAGGGGATCCAGTCCTGCACCCTGGGTGTCAGTAGCCTGGGCACTGCTGCAAGAAGGGATGGTCTGAGGGCTGTCATACCTTGCCTGTTCCTCCTGCCAAGCTCTGGTGCCTTGTGTAGATGTGGGGGAAGCCTGCTTGGCGAGAAAAGGCAAGCTATATTGGTAGGAAATGCAGCTGTTGGGCATATAAGTAGCTGCAAGTTTGCAGTAGGACAGAGCACCCCAGATGACCTATCTGTTGGGGGGAAGGTTAGGAGACAACCTGAAATCTTACACGGAGTAGCTGATGGCTTGCTGTGCCCTAAGGGAGAGACAGGAGAAGTGTAAAAATTATGAAATTAAAGCACATCATAAAAAAATTAAACTCTGATATGCTTCCAGTACCATGAAAGGGGCAGAAATGATCACTCTTCATGTTTGGCTGATAAACCATGTGGAGGAGGATTTATTAAGGCCTGGGGAAAACTTCTGAGGTGAGGGATAGCAAGTGTAAAAAAACCTGTGAGTCGGGCTAAATAAAATCCATGGGCAAATATGAAGCAGACATAAAACCTAATGGCAAATAACTTTTTACTGCTTCTTGCTGTTAAAAGTGTGAATTGAACAAAATATTTTTCTAGTTTTGTATTAATGCTGAAAAGGAGGGCTTTTCTCGCTCTGTCTCTACCTCCTACATTCCTGCAAGCAGCAAAGCAGAAAGTGGGTTCAGTAAATCTCATTAATGGGTATGTCTTGAAGGATTTGGTTCACATGATGAGCTTAATTATTTCCTTCCCTGCACAGCTGCGTTGCATGGTAAGCAGAGCTGCCTAGATAATGTTGTTCTCTTATAATGAGGTGTAGGGATAGGTAGCTCTGAGAGCATCAACAGCAGTGTTGTTAGGAAATGAGCTTTGCATAGTAATTGTTCAGATTAGCAATACACGTGGAAGTATTTGAGCAGCAAATAAAAAGAAGTTAAGCAAAGGGAAGGGCGTGTCTCATAGGGTCACCCCAGCCCACAGTTTTATAGAAAACTAGGAGTTCTTTCACATTGCTGCTCTTCATTCCTAGAGACCTTCCCATGTAGGTGGCCATCACAAAGGTTTCTGACTGTAAAATCCTGTATCAACTGCTCAATACCTATGGAGTAGGAACTTTTACTAAATACTTTCATAATGAATTAGAGACCCTACATAAACAAGTAGAAATTACACTTTGTAAAGAAATCACTGTGATATAAACAAATCCAGAATTTTGTTTGATGCTGAAATTTACCTGAATCACTGTTGTAAACTCTAGATCCGACTGTTCACAGATAAAACTTTGGATTCAGCCGATGATAATTTTAAACGTGATGTCCCCTTGGAAAGCACAAGAAAAGGATATCTTATAGCTTATATATATAATATGACTTTAACAGCCAGCATGCATTTGTATGGTTCAAATAATTTTACACATATATTTTTCAGTGTAAATATGTGAGACCATATTGATTGCAAAATGTATCTTGCTTATACACTAACTTTCAAGAGCTGTGGGGTTATGGAACTAAGCCGTAGTTGTAGGTTAATCTTTTGGTTTTATTTTAAACCTTAGAGCTCTATTTAAAGACAAAATACAGATACAAGTGCTGCATTTTGTGGTTGGCCTCACTAAGACCAAGATATTCATACATCCAGCATGGTTTCCAGTGTTGTTTCTAAACTTAGTTGTTGCCTTGCCACCCTTCATCAGGTCAAGTTTCTGTAAATGGTTTGGCCATGGCTTTGTTACATACATCAGTATGAGAGAAAAATGCCCTTATCTCTCTCTCTGACCTGGAGAAAATGATGGAGCGTGCTTTTCTCAGGTTTGTGGGTGGCACCAAACTGGGGAAACAGGGCTGCCATCCCTAGGGACCAAGGCAGGCCGGAGAAATGGAGTCCTGCACCTGCGAAGTCAGAGCCCCTGCAGCAGTGCAGGTAGGGACTACCTGGCAGGGGAGCAGCTCTGAGGAGGGGGATCAGGGTGTCCAGGCAGGCAGCAAGCTGGACATTGGCCAGCAGTGTGCCTGGCAGCAACAGCAGCTAACAGCAACCTGGGCTGTCCTGCAAGCTGCACAGCCGTCAGATTGAGAAAAGTAATGATACCACTTGCCTTGGCACTTGGTAGACTGCATCATGGGTACTGTGGCCAGTTTTGGACCCCCCAGTACAGGAAAGATGTTGACAAACTGGAGCAGGTTCTGTGGAGGGCCACTGAGAAGATGGAGGCTGGAGTACTTGCCCTGTAAAGAGGGTCAGGGGCTTGTTCATCCTGGAGAGGAGATGGCTTCAGGGAGCATCAGCCAGCCTAGACCTGGAGCTGCAAGAGAATACTGAGATGACAGAGGCAGACTCTGTGCAGCAGTGCATGGCAGAAGGATGAGAGACAAAAGACATAAGTTGAACCAAGAGAAGTTCAGACTGTGTTTGAGGAAAATCTGTTTCCCCATGAGGACAATCAGGCAGGGGTTGCTCAGGGAGGTTATGTAGTCTCTGCACTTGAAGGTTTGCAAGACAGACCTGGACAAAGGCACGAGCAGTCCAAGCAGATCTCATTGCTTGACCTGCTTTGAGCAGGAGGTTGGACTAAAGACCTCTGGAGACCTTTCCGACCCAAATGACTCGATGCTTCTGTGACTGTAAGGCACAACAAAGAATCTGTATCATTGTGTTCGCGAAAGCTGGTATTTGTCTTGATTCTGCACTGAGAGGCAACATGTTAGAAAATAGCACTGTTGGTACTCCAAACCTCTGTCTCTAAATCAAAAGTACTGCAAGCAGTTAACCTAGGGTGATTTAGCATACTATTTATTTTTAAATTCCAAACTACACTTGGCATTCAAGTAACGAAAGCTTGAAGAGTTTGTTATTAATCTTTCTGATTTTGTAAACATTAGTATGCTTTATAGTTTTTTTCATAAACTTGTATTGCATTCTGTTTTCTTCTTGCCTAAGAAGTGATCTTTTATTTCTCGAGCTGTTTACTGAAGGCAACAATGAAGTGTTGGTAGTCAGTGAGGAAAAATGGTTCTTTTCATCAGTTTTACTGAGTTTTGATTGCCTAAATCTTGGCTAGATATAATTTGGTAAAAATGCATTTCTTATCTTTACAATGAGTTGAATCAAAGGTGAAGAGAATAATTTATTTCTCAGTTCTTCTGCAGAGTCACTGTGCTGCCTGGGTCATCTCGGTAGATCACTTAACCTTTCTGAGCCTGCAGACATTTTTCCCCAGTCTGCCAGCACCATCATCGTTCATGTACACAGTCCTAAAGAACGTCCTTGTGCCATGAGCTCAGACTTGCTTGCACAGGCTGGAGTATAAATTAAAGCCCAAGATATGTTTACCTTGGGTTGGAAAATAAGCAGGCAAGATGCAGATAAGATCAGCAGAGCTCCTTTTTCAAAATTTCCTCTAAAAATAAGCAGTTAAGTTTTTCTGCAGTTAGGATAAGAGAAGCCTGGAGACCATCTGTCACTGGGAAGCAGGGAAATTTGCTGCAGATTACACAGATGGGCACAAAGATAGAGAGGACACGGCATACAGCTTTTCTTACACTAGAGTTTGGCTAAACCAAGGGCTGGTCACCTGCCCCAGTTCCACAGTGTGCACATCCATTCTGGGTCACCATTTGTTTGTTTCTTCCTTCTTTATTTAGAAAACAAATTATGTACAAAAAGGCCAGGTAGTTTCTTCTGCCTTGCTTCCCTCCTTTCTATGCAAGTTGGTTTAGTGGTCCTAACTGAGGCCAGAGCTTGTTCCTGCTCAGCTATTCAGAAATTGAGACATTAACTGAACTAGACACATATTCGCCCACTATATTGCTTCATGTACTCCAGTATTCATACTGACACTGGTCAAAAATAATGGTCACAACTTGACCGATGTTTGTACAACTGCTCCTAATCTGAGACTTCTGGACCCTCTTATGTAATTCAAATGAAACCTAACTACAAATGAAGCTGATCAGTGAAACTGGTCTCTGCATCTGACAGTTTACAAACTACTCTAGTTAAGCAGATCTATATTGAGAAAAAAACCTGTTTTGTGGAGGATTTGTGTGTTTCAGAACTTGATTTCTTTAGGCTTTGGAACAAAACTCCTGTGTTTTGGTGTCCTCCCTAGAGCACTGCGCTGGCGTGGCATAACTCCAACTACAGGGCACTTTGGCAGGGGACTGCCCCAGATTTGCAGACCTGGAGAGTCTGAGATCTGTGCCTCCAAATCTTATTTAGCAGCCTGCTGAAGACATTGGGTACCTGGTGGCCTCTACAGACTCCGAAGGGGTGTTTCCTGCTGAGTTGAAATAACAATGAATTTATTGAAACTAAACAAGAAAAGAACCCAACAGGCACAACAAGAAAGGATAATTGATTTTTTTTTTTCAACCAGATCTCAGTCATGATAACTCATCATTTTATAAGAAAAATAAAACATCTATTTGAAGCTTTGCCTTTTTAACTGGCATATTATGTCTTTGATTAAAATCATGCCAATAATGAGACTTTCTGGCAGCACAGAAAATGAACTAAAATAGCATAGTAGCCTCCATCAGGATTGCACCTGAAAAAAATTTCTGGTTAAACATTATAGCAAACTCTGAATGCTAATTCATATGTAAGGAGTAGAGGGAATCAGCTTTACCTAATCTCAGGGCCTGATCTGATCTACATAACAAGACAGCAGCAGTGCTTATCTGTTAAAAATAATCATGTTTGTATTTGAATTATGGAAAAATGTTTTCCTTATGGATGAAGAGGAAAAAGGTTGATAAGCACAAAATGCAAATTAACAAGCAGCTAAGCTGCTTTGTCCACCAGGGAGATGGACCTGAGGTAAGTATGTTCAACAAGCTTTGATTTTATTTTTTTTTAAATTCCTGTTATAAATATTTTTAAATTCTCATATGTCCTTTCCTTTCCCAGATATTATAATCTTTTTGATATTTATGTTGTCTAATGCAAGCAGGGGCTGAAAAAAGAAAGGCTAGAAGATAAAATTGCTTTCCCTACATGCTTCTGTTTTGTAAGGAAAATTTCTGGGGAAACCAAACCAAGCATTATGTCCATCTTTTACAAATAGATGACGACTGTTTAAAATTGGCATAAAACTTGCACACTACTTAAATAGCACAATTCATAGCTAGTTACTCATGTATTATTTTCATTTTAGATAACTGAAGGGGATTTTTTTTTTTGTATTGCTGAATTTTGCAGCTTTTAAATCTCCAGTTACTATATGCAAGTATGCTTCATGACAGTAAATAATTGTAGTCATAGAATCATAGAATGGTTTGGGTTTGAAGAGGTCTTTAAAGGCCATCTAGTGCAACCCTCCTCCAATGAGCAGGGACATCTTCAACTAGATCAGATTGCTCAGAGCCCCGTCCAACCTGACCTTGAGTGTTTTTAGGGAACTACCCATAAGTGCTACTTTGGGCTGAGGACAGAGTCCACGTAACAGCTGAATCCATGGCATATTTTCCTGGTTTGATAACTGAAAAACAGTCATATTATGAAGAAATACCTTATTGGATGCAGAACTGGATAAACTTTTCCATGTTTCATGCTGACTACTTATAGCTTACCGTGGCTGCTGTTTTGCACATGAATACAACATACAGAGGTCAAGCCTTGTTGGAGCTATTCCTGAAGTTGACTGCAATGGGAATAGATACATGACTGATTCCTTACACAAGATATGAAATTGCTTAAAAAGGATCTCAGAAGGTTACTCTGTATATTTTTGCTCCTAGCAAGATCAGCTATATAAAGATTATATGGCCGATCCAACCCTGCTTCCTTAGAAAGGGGTATTTATTTGAATTTTTAAGTCCAAGAAGACACATCTCAGATTTGGGATGATGGTGAACCTTGGTATCTGGGCTAATATGCTTGGTGCATTTTCATAAAAAGTTTTGTTATTTTTTATCATATTTGAATTAGTTATTTAGTTGATACTTATTTAGCTTCTTTTTCTTAACATCCCTTCAGGGTTTTTTAAAATTCTGAATTAATACATCCTGGACAGATGAAATTTCAAATTGAAAGTTGTTTTTACAAGTAAGCGTATGCAATTGCTTTGGGGTCCAGTCTTTTATTTAATACTTCAAAGTGCATTATGATTTTGTCCTAGGTAAACTATAGTATCCATTGCAATCAGTATTTAAAGAACGTACTTAAACAGTACTTATGAGCACTGTTGTTTGTTAGTATTATATATTGGAAAATGGAAGTTCTAATAAATCAACAATACTGGGGCCATATTAAGAACAGCTACAGAAATGAACAGAGGCTAGAAGCTACCTGCCTTGGGGCTCACAGGGCTGGCCATAATTCCTTGTCTGGAAGAATGTTCTTTAAATAAAGGTCAGACAGAATTGCACTGGAAACCTTGCAGGTGCTTAAAAGAAGGCACTTAAGATACTATATTGCCAGTGGGAGTTGGCCTTTTCTGTAAACTTCACTGTGGTTAACATTTGTAAATACTTGCTATGTTCCCCCTAGTAATATGTTTGAATCTGTTCTTTTTTTAAAAGATTTTTAAGCATTTTAACCAGCCTGACTGTGCTTCTCTGTGCTGAAGCTTTACAGCTGATTCCTTTTTCTTCTAGCATGTTCTGTTTTCTCACGTCAAACTCCTTCAAATGCTTCTCTGTTTTCTCATTGTCAACTTATACTTAAAATGCTTTTAGGTTTTTTCTACAACTGTTTCTCTACCTGTATTCCAGCCTTGCTCATTCGGTACAATAAGTTGCTTGTCTTCTGTATTCTTTCTATCTATCTGTCCTTCTCCAGCATCTCTCTTAGCATCTGCCTGATTGAACTTCAGCCTTTCCATGAAGATACCTTGACTGGCTGAATAGTTTGCAAGGAAAATAAATACTAGGTACAACAGACAGAGGACAAAGGAAAATTTCAGCATCCAAAGCTACTTGAAAACTGAAGAAACTTTTAGAAAACAACCCTTTATTAGCAGGAATAGGTTGCATGTGTAGATTTTGTATGTGCACAGAACTGCTAATGGTGAAATACTACTGTTAAAAAACCAAAACCCAAAACATTGTTAAGTCTGATCTTAAGACCCACTTTAATCATATGATGTTAGTATTTAAGACTCTAAATACCGGAAGTTAATGGGGCTTAACCTTTTCTTGGCAAGTCTGTGCCATGGAAATATACATGAATGAGGGGTCGCAAGCTGCCTGAGAAATAAGGAGCAGGTTCAACAGTTACTTCACTCAATTTTCTTCTTTTTTTTCTTTAAAAAAAAAAAAAGAGGGAGGGAAAAGTGTCACTCTCGAGCCCTTTTGCAAAACAGTTTGCTGTGTGGATCACTTAGCAAAGAAATTGAGGACTGCATAAATCTGACCTTAAATAGGGCAGTAGGATGGCGCTGGTGAGAACAAATGGATAGGAGCATTGATTTTCAATACGGATTTCAAATCAATATGTAAGTTTGAAGTCAAAGGTACCATGCTGAGAAACAACAGCTTCGAAGAAAAGTAAAGGAGGAATTTTGCTTGGCATTCTGGTACATTAATAATTATGCCTCAGCGCACATCTTCTAAAATATTTATTTAGGTGTTTTAGTTATTTAAAAGAGAGATGAAAAATGCATTACCAGACAGTGTAACCAAAGTGAATTTAGGTGAAAGACTGGTGTAGAGGGAATAAAACTATAATTATGGTGGTTGTGAATAGTAAAATAG
This sequence comes from Rhynochetos jubatus, assembly GCA_027574665.1. Classification (NCBI taxonomy): domain Eukaryota; kingdom Metazoa; phylum Chordata; class Aves; order Eurypygiformes; family Rhynochetidae; genus Rhynochetos; species Rhynochetos jubatus. The sequence continues at coordinate 19,832,435 of CM050663.1, read as the reverse complement.
TGTATGAATAGCATTGTTTAGGTATTTACCACAGAGGGGGATTTTTCCAAATAACGTGTGTTTTGGTTTTCTAGCGTTTCCTCCAGAGAGTACAAATGCTTTAGAGGACTCAAGCATCAATTGTGACATTTTACAGAGGCAGATCAAGGTAACTGCAGGGTAACAGGTTAACTTTCTAAGAGTCTTCCTATATGTCATTGTTCTTTATTTGTCAGTCTCTGAAACTACAGCTATACTTCTAAATAGAATCAGACCAGGAGGTTTTCCCTGGCCCTTTAGGCCGTGTAGCGTGAAGTGGATCTTGCTGACTCTCAGGTATCTTCTGAGTTCCTGAGTCCCAAGAAAGTATTTTTTGCGGTTTTAGCCTTTCGAAGTCAGTGTCTTCAATAGCACATGGGCTGCATTGCAGTGCAGCAGGGAGACATTTCAGTAGCATGAAAGCCTGCAGAGATTGGAGAACACTGAGCCTGGTAGCGCCTCACCTGTGTGTCCTGTATGTGAGGGACGTTGCTTGGTGGGACCACACCCTGGGGCATGCCAAGGGAACAGTGCTTCATTTTGCTGCTTGGCCACTTTTTCCTAGCTGGATACAGAGTATTGGAGCCTGGCCAGGACTGGAGCCTGCCCAGCACAGCTTCATGTGGTGCAGCATCAATGCCAAAGCTGCCTGCTTGTCTGGTGGGCCTGTGTTGTGGTTTAGCCCAGTCAGGCAATTGAGCACCACCACTCACTCTACCACTCCACCCCCACCCTCCACTCCCAGTGAGGAAGGGTCAGAGGAAAAACAAGGGAGACCCGTAAAAGTTGAGATAAGAACTATTTCATTATATAAATGAAACTTATGGAGTTACTAACAATGCTATTGCTAATAAGTAATTAAAGGAACAGAAAAATAAAACAAATGATAGAGGATCTCACCACCCATGGATGGACACAGCCAGGGTCCAGGCAAGGCAGGAAAATAAAAACAAACACCCCAAGAAAGGAAAAAAAGCCAAAAAACCCCCAAAAAACCAAAATGGAGGGAGAAATCCCCACCTCAGTCAGCCCGGGAGCTGAGAGCAGGGGGAGGAAAGAACGACTCCTAGATCAATCTGCTTGACAGAAGACGCTCCTTCTTCCCTAATCACCTGCCACAGGTCCGAACAAAAGACTGCGACCTTGCTGCACTCCTGGCCGGAACGCCCCTCTCCCGAGCTGACCCTCACATACTTTTTGGGTCGCACCCTCCTTGCAAACTCCCCCCCCACACACCCTCCCCTGCCGGCTCACAGTGCCGCTGGTACCAGGGTGACACCAACCACTCAGGTTGATGTATTATGGAGTGAAACAAAATACAGACTGTACCTAGGAGAGCACCTCATCACTGCCTGGGAATGGGACAGCCTGGAAGAACAGGGGGAGCTCCAAGTGCTTCTTTTCCCTCGGGTTTTGCTGTGGGATGGGTTAACACTCCTTGTAGATGTGTTCTGTTAGGTTTTGTGTTTGCCTGGATGAATTTTGTATCAGTGGGTTTCAGTTAGCTGTCTTGTTCAGAGTTATTTTGGTACTAATGATCAAGAGATTTTCATCAAAGTTAATCAGATGGACGTATTTATGTAGATTTCTTTCCTGTCACTTAAACAGTGGTGCCTCAGATGAATTTTATGCTGGCAAGCATTAACACTGCCTTTGAAAAAGCATTTTTTAGAAGTTTTGCCCTTTTCATGCCCTGTCTGTTTGCTTCTGGCCCTCTGCCATCTTTCTCCTGCTGCTTATGCAAACATTTGCATAGCGATCCAGTTCAGAGATGTGATGGGTGCTGAAACTAACCTCTCAGAACAAAAAAGGCTGGTATTTAACCTCGATCAATACTTTGTTCTGCTTCACTGTGTTGGTGTGGAGACTAAAGCAGCTGGGGGCAAGAGTGGAATGGTCTGAGGAGTGAGGGAGGGTGTGATCACTTCTTTGGGAGGCAATGCCAGTTATTGCCAGCTTTAAAGTAAGAGAGCAAAGGGGAGATTCAATCCACCACACTGCATGTTACCTACTGGAGATGGTCTTCAATTCAGGTTTTCTTCTACATGACCTTTTCTGCAGAACCCTGGAGAGGTGTGAAATGCGTGGTGCGTTGGGATTGCATCGTCTATCTTCAGTTCTGTCTGAAATGCATTTTTGTTTTAATATTACTATAATTAGAAAAGGCAATGTTTGATCTTCTCCAGCATTTAAGTTTATTAACTTGGTGAGCTGGTTCTTGAGCTGATATATATAATCCCAAATAAAGCTGCAGAATCCAAGTGTTGGGAGCTCTGTCAGGTTGTACACGGATGGAAATCCCTTTTCTGAGTAGTTTTTCTTCAAAGTTAATTATTAAATACCTCTTTCTAGCAGTTGCTGTTATTCTAACAGCAAACTTCTCTCACAGTCTGGTTAATGGCATTACTCAACCTGCAACAATGCCAACTGTGTATCCGAGATATTCCCACAGGTGCATTTTTAACTCTGACAATAGCAGTCTAGATGACTTCTCCTTGCAGGCAGCAGGATTGTTATTGTGCAAATGAATGTTTATATAAAAATAGATTGTTCTTATCATGAGTAGGAGCCAGTGACCCTTGAATTTGAAACCTTACTCTGCTATCTAGCCTTTTTGGCTTTGAACAAGACATTTGATGTGTGTGCCTCAGCTATATTTTAGAGAGAGAACTAATAACTATTGTGATTAGTCCGATATGGCCACTCGTGTGAGACACTAGTCTACATTCACAAGGTAATAAAGCTGAACTCAAAATCTCACAGGTCAGGGAAGGAAGAGCTGCATCCTTTAATGTGATTTCCCTATCAAAATTAGTCTCAGTGTTAGGGGGGCCTTTACTTCTGTCTCACCATGTGTTAGTCCTGCCCCCTGCAGAAACCCAGAGGGAGGTTCGCTGCAGCTGCAGTGTTGTTCTGCTGAATCCCTGTACACGCGGTTGTTCACTTTTGGTGGTTGTCAGATATATATTGACTGTTGGGTTTTCTCCAGGTGTAGGATACTATAGGCAGGGGACTTTATATGAGACAGATCTTTTTAAAATAAGTGTTTGTGTGTGTATGTATCATTATGTTCCATGTTTACCAATGTGAAACTGAGTAGGAGGGTTTGTTGCTTTGCAGGATTAACAAAATTGCTCATAGCCATAATTAAGTCAAACTTCTTAAAACATGATTTTTATAGCAAGCAAGTGCAATTTCTACCTTATAATACATCTACGTTTAATGAAGATACCCTGTCCAATACGTGTCCATATCTTATTTTTATTATCCATATTTTAATCCCTTTAGTAAATGTCAAGTTTCTAATATTTAAGATAGTTAAAAATAAACGTAAGCATCTATATGTAATACATTCTTTTCATGTGATGCTTAACAATCATAGGCTCCAAAAAATAGGTAAGTCTGTCACTGCTCTTACTTTTTTCCCCTGACATATCAGTTTGCACTCACTGGAGCAAAAAATTCAGATAGAGAGTAAGCAATTCTGGGAGTTAAATTTCTTGCCAATTGATAATCTATGCACTGTTTTAAAAAAGTCTTTTGCTGCTGTAGCTGAAAAAAAAAAAACTGGAAGGAAAATGTTCTGCTGTTCTTATTGTGAGACCTCTCAATACAAATGTCCTTACTTTGGAATAAACATTACTTTCATTTTAGCCTCATCAACACCACAGATTAAAAATGTTTCTAAAATCTGTATTTGAGGGTGTACAACAGAAAGATTTGGTAGTGTTGATATTAATGGGTATTGTATGAGCCACAAAGCACAAAGCAGCATCCGCATCTGTCTGGCTTGCTGTAGTATTTCATGATTTTATTGATTCTGTGATTTGAAAATATTATGTTTATTGAAGCCTCACCTGTACAGTTTTGCAATGTACAGCTGATGTTAGTTTAGCACCTATATTAATTTCCTCAAATGTCTTTTTGCACTGGGAGAAATAGGCTTCAAAGCCAAATCTACTTCTAAGTACAGATTCTAACAGTGCTATATAGCAGAGAACCTGGTAATTATGCTGGGATTTTCTGGATCCTTTGGGAGGTTGGTTGTGGCTGGGAAGAAAGGTCATCTTTCCTTTGATTAATCTTCTTCTTTCTCCTGTTCTTCTTCCTCTTCTGTAGTAAATTCGTAGCCAGATTTATTTCCATTACACTCTGCATACCCACATAAACTATGTGAGGAAATAAAAGGAGGATAAACCATATAACGTTGTTGTTAAATGCATGTTACTTCCAAGAAAACAAAACTTGTAGCTGATTCATTTTTAAAACTTTAACTTATCCTTTTCTCTTTCTCCTTTGTATTGGCAGGATAAAAAATTTGAACATGCCTCGTAGCCCAACATCAAGTGAAGATGAAATGGCACAAAGCTTTTCTGACTATTCTGTTGAATCTGAATCAGACAGCTCAAAAGAAGAAACTATTTATGACACAATTAGAGCAACTGCAGAAAAGCCAAGCAGCAGAATGGAAGACAGTCAAAGCAACACGTTAGTGATTCGAATTATAATACCTGATCTGCAGCAAACGGTAAGGGCTATTGCATTACAATAAAATAAAATAAAATAAAATAAAATAAAATAAAATAAAATAAAATTAAATTAAATTAAATTAAATTAAATTAAATTAAATTAAATTAAATTAAATTAAATTAAAAAAACCCCAACAGTTAAATGGTTACCTTTGCTGACTTTAATCTGCAGTAGTTCTGTTCTATTTGCTTACAGTATTTTAAACAATTATAGGCAAAATTGATGTCCTGTTTCCTTTTAATGTCTACATTTTTTACCTCAGTGATGTCTGACTAGTTGCCTAAACTAAAGGCATCATCATATCCAAGCGAGCGCATTTAATATGTTAACTTGATGAAAGCTGTGATTATAAAGCAAAATAGCTGTCTGATCTACGTTCAAAGGCATTTGGGTAGAAGTAAGAGAATTAGGCATCTAAAATCTCATAAGAAAATGAGGATGAACCCCTAAACGTTTTCTCTATGAAAGCATTGTAGATACATAACCTCATTGTCTTCTCTAGTTTCTCTTTTCATGACATAGTTTGTGATTGACACTAGACTGGGGTCTAGCAGGAGATCATAAAATTCTCTCTTTCTTTACCACATTAGTTGCCTTTTGCTATCATCCTCCCACAAAAATATATCCTTGTCAGATAGCTGGTGGCTTTTAGAACATAAAGATGAGGAAGGAGAAGCAGAAATAAGTCTCCTTCCACCTTTTCTCTTATGCCTTTAGTACACGATGTTCTTTCTCAGACTTCCACCCAGAGAAATCAACACACTCAAACTGGAGGAAGAATAAAGCATGGCATGACACTGTTTTACAGTTTTTACAATGACATAAACCCACTATTGTATTCTCTTCTGCTTCCTTACCACTTATACTGAAAATAGAATAAAACAAACGTTTTCTGGTATTCCTAGAGGAGCCATTTGCAAGCTAACTTGTGGACCTATGGCTGTATGTCCACAGATACAGCTGCAGCCTGTATCTGCCCCTCCTCCGCCTCCAGCACCACCACCGCTCCCGCCAAAACTGCCTCCAGCACCTCTCCCCCTCAAACGGGTCAATGGCTCTAAAGTGCTTCTGGCACCATCACTGAAAAAAGATGGGCTGATGCAGATCACTCTCAAAGATCTCCTAAATGTTAAACTGAAGAAGACGGGCAGTGGAGTACACGTGGATAAACGGATGATGGCAGAATCACCAGTAAAGACATGCAGGACATTAATTACAGTCAGATTTACAGAGTGTCAGTTTTGGATGTTGAGTCTGTCTGGAACCCCAACCTGTCCAAGTTTGTGATTAATTATTTAAATTACTCTGGGCATCCTTGAATGCTGTTGTTGGGTTTTTCAATTGATCGTAGGCATCAGACCTTTCCCCTTTCAAAGATGATTATAAAAACACATTCTTTTTATGGATGTGTGCTGCATACATCACTCTGTGCTGACATTTAAGATCTTCATCATACTGTGCTGCCATTGAAGCTCTATCTCAGATTAAATTCTTTGTTTCTTTTTAATTAAGTTCATTTTTAGAATGATAGAGATTGATGTCTGCAGTCTGACAGGGAAGAGCTGTTCTGACAGTGTGGCCTCAGGTGTGGTTGTAGAGCTCTTTTTTTGAAGCTCAATCTACACAGTGCTGCAGAAACTCAGAGAAATCAGTGTTGGAGTTGGGAGCATCATCTCTTAAATTCTTGTACTTAAAAAATTCTTTTAGATGAAGATTGCTACTGAAGTTACAATAAGCCTCCATTAGTTTATGTGGTGTGAGAATAACCTCTGTGAAGAGGAAGTGGAGTGGGACCAGAAGTGGTCAGGAAGGCTTCAGAGGGCAGAGCAGACCTGAGGTTGCTGTGAGCCACACACAGGATTTCTATTAAAAGTTGGCTGAAGCAGTCATCACCTTGGGTCTTTCAGTATTGATTGAAATACTGAAGTGCAATCTTGTACATCTTAGATTTATAAGGATTTTACCTGCAGTGAAGTCCTCTGTCAAGACAAGCTCTGACTGAACATGGTTAGGATTTTATTGCTGATCCTACCAGTTTGCTATAATTTGACTGTGTTCAGTGCTCAGTGAATAGATGCAGTAAAATGGGAAGATTAGCTTTACTTGCTAGGTTTACTCTGCTGTTAAAAATAGAGCCGTGTTAGCCTCCTGAAGCCCTCTTATTTCATTACTCTATGTTTGAGACCAATAATAAGTTATTTATTGACACTTTTGAAACAAATTTTATTTGTTTTATTTATTTCTGCAGAAAATGAAATAAACCAACAGGTATTTTTGGTTTTGTGTTTGATTAGTTCTTTTTTTTTTTGCTTTACTTATTGCATTTTTTTCCTTTTCAATAATGTCTTAATAGAAAGTAACCAAATAGTTTTAAAAAATTCTGTAACAGGTGATCTATTTCTGATTTAATTTATCAGCCCACAAGCTCTTATACAGAAAAATGAAATCTGGATTCAGGTTTGCAAACAAGAGACATAGCTTAAATGTAGTGTAGCGAAGTTTAGAGAAGATCATACTTCACGAACTATATTATAGCTACAAGCCAAATCATCATACACCCCATTTGCTGTATAATTACAAATAATTAAACATAAGAGGGATTTAAAATTAGTATGTTTAATCAAATGAGCATGAAATGACATAATTTAGTTTTATGCTTTTATTCTTTATTGTTTTTTAGAAAGTATGATCAAGACTATGTTTGTTTAAATGAAGGCAGGTTTAAGGTTTTAGGTAAAACTCAACCCAGTGGGAAGCTTTAAACCCACAGCTAAACTCACTAGGAATAAAAGTTTGCTCATTAGCCCTGACTGTTGGGTAAATCACCTTTATTTCATTACACAGATGAGCACCAAGCATCATAAGTAGGATGTGCTGCAGTAGAAAACTTGATAAATTATCACCCACTGTAGGAAATTTGTCTTGCCCTTTTATTCTCATTTGAAACTTTAAAGGTAATGTAAGCCTTGACAAGTTCACACAAACCTCTTATGAAGACTTACTTTTCAGTTCTTATATCAAGTCTTTTTTGTCTCCTTTTCAGTTCAGATAATAATCCAATGTATTGAAACAATACTTTGTCAAAAGAGTAATTTATTACTGCTTTTGTGCATCATCTGTGTTCAAGTGTCATCCTTAGCACAAGAAGGTGGAAAACATTTATATGACTGAAAGCTTAGTGAAATTACTGAGGGAATGGAGAGCATAGAAAGCCCTCCATACTCACAAACATGTGCGTAGGAGTGTGGGTAAAAAAACTATATTATCTGGCATTTAATTTCTTGATTTAATAAGCCAGGAGGTTCAGCTTTAGTAGATTCATTATGGAGGCAGCACACAGGTGTAACCTCTTGACCAGAAGCTTATTTGTAGTGCAACCAGCCCAGAAGGCTCCAGCTTGGCAATGACCCCTACAGTTTGCTACTGGAATGGAATTGACAGTGACTGACTAAATCCTCCTCTCTTTGCAATAGTGGTGCAGGGTATCTTGCAGCCTGGACAATATTCAATGGTGTTTGCCCTGGACGTGAGGATGTGTCATTCCCAGTGCAGTCAAGTTAGTTGTCACATTGTCAGCAGCACTGGTTGGTGACAGATCTGCATCTTTCCTTCTTGGTAAGGAAAGCTGGCAGTCAACAGCCCCCAGCAGTTTACATCCCAAGGTGACTGCCTACCTTGTGCCTAAAGGCAACCATGTCTCTGTATGGTGTTGAATGTCTTTTGGACATGAAAAACTAGGTGAACTAATGTGTCTGTGCTTTCCTCTATGATCCCTGTCATCATATAGATGGAGTCTGGTTCTTCTCCAGTAGCTGTTGTCAAGAAAATATCCTTTGGGTGATATTCTGACAGTGATGTCCGACGTTTCATGCTTAGAATTGCTCTTTTTCCCAGACTTCAAGAACAGATCTGTCAGCCAATTGTTTTAAGGAACATTTTCATCATTTTATTATAAACAGATGGTGGTTATTCCATTCTTTTCTTATGTCTGGTGGATGAGGTTGCAAAACCTCTATCCATCATGTTCGAGAAGTTGTGGCTGTCTATTGAAGTTCCCACTAACTGGAAAAGAGGGAACATAACACCCATAACCCCCATCTTTAAAAAGGGGAAAAAGAGGATCGTGGGAACTACAGGCCAGTCAGTCTCACCTCTGTGCCTGGCAAGATCATGGAGCAGATCCTCCTGGAAACCATGCCAAGGCACATGGAAAAGAAGGAGATGATTGGTGACAGCCAATACGGCTTCACCAAGGGCAGCTTGTGCCTGAGGAATATGGTGGTCTTCTACGATGGGGTCACGACCTTGATGGATAAAGGACGGGCAACCGATATCATCTACCTTGACTTGTGCAAGGCATTCGACACTGTCCCACATGACATCCTTGTCTCCAAATTGGAGAGGCATGGATTTGATGGATGGACCGCTCAGTGGATAAGAAACTGGCTTGATGTCTGCACTCAAGAGCTTGATGTCTCAATGTCTGAGTGGGGACCAATGACAAGCGGCATTCCTCAAGGTTTGGGATTGGGTCCAGTGCTCTTCAATGTCTTTGTCAGTGACATGGACAGTGGGATAGAGGGCATCCTCAGCAAGTTTGCTGATGACACCAAGCTGTGTGGTGCGGTTGACACACTGGAGAGAAGGGATTGCCATTCAGAGGGACCTTGACAGGCTGGAGAGGTGGGGCTGTGCCAACCGCATGGAGTTCAAAAAGGCGAAGTGCAAGGTCCTGCACCTGCCTTGGGACAATCCCAGGAACAAGTACAGGCTAGGCAGAGATTGGATAGAGGGCAGCCCTGAGTGGGGGTACTGGTGAATGAAAAGCTGGGCGTGAGCCAGCCATGTATGCTGGCAGCCCAGAAAGCCAACTGTATCCTGGGCTTTTTCCACAGAAGCATGGCCAGCAGGTTGAGGGAGAAGATTCTCCCCCTCTACTCCACTCTTGTGAGACCCCACCTTGAATACTGTGTCCAGCTGTGGAGCCCTCAACATAAGAAGGATATTGACCAGTTGAAGTGAGTTCAGGGGAGGCCACAAGATGCTCAGAGAGCTGGAGCACCTCTGCTATGAAGAAAGGCTGAGAGAGTTGGGCTTGTTCAGCCTGGAGAAGAGAAGGTTCTGGGGAGACCTTATAGCACCTTCCAGTACCTGAAGGGGGCCTACAAGGAAGCTGGGGGGGGAGCTTTTTACAAGGGCCTGTAGTGATAGGACAAGGGGTAATGGGTTTTAACTGAAAGCAGGGAAGTTTAGATATCATGAAGAAATTCTTCATGGAGAGGATGGGGAGGCACTGGGACAAGTTGCCCAGAGAAGCTGTGGATGCCCCATCCCTGGAAGTGTCCAAGGCCAGGCTGGATGAGGCTTTGAGCAACCTGGTCTAGTGGAGGGTGTCCCTGCCCATGGCACATTTTATGTGCTCCCTCTGAGTTATGTTTAAAATCAAAATGTTCAGATTTGTATTTTTTATCAAATTCCCGTGCTGAGATGGAATTTGGTCTCCTGAAGACTTCTTTGAAATGCTTTCTGCTTATTTGCATTGCTACTCCACCTCAGTAATGAGTATTTACTGACCCCTTACCCTGTTTTTGTTATATTGGACTTTCCACACAAAATGTTGTTTGGTAAGGGGCAGTTTGGTAAAGCAACAGCTTTAAGTTGTAGCTACGTTTTGGTTTTTACACTTCTCCATTGCTTTTTATATTTCTTTGTCCTTTCTTTACTATTTCCACTCTTCATTGGCCTCTAGGATTAAGAATCTTTTCCTTTGGTGCTTTTCTTTCATAGATAAAACACTTGTTTAGTTTGTGCAATGTGTATCTTATGAAGATAGGAACCCAGTTATCACAACTGCTTGAGTCATATTTTTGCCTCTCTTTTTACTTGTCTCCAGCTTGGACTGCCGTTCATCACTGCCTCAGATGTATTCCAGATTTTCCTTTGCAACTTTTCACAAGTAATCTTCTTTATCCCATTTTGTGACTGATGATTGTTCATTGCTTCTTTCTGTTTACGGTTGATTTGCCTTCTTTTTATCTTCAGTTTGACAATGGAAACTTTGTGAGTGCTCCTGACATCTGTTCTTATGCCCTTGATCTGGACAGGTGATCTGACTTGCCAGCTGATGACAGTGTGACCAGACTGTTGTTTTTTGACATTTCATCTCATTAACTCTATGTTTTCTGAATGCATTTTGTTGAAGGAAAGTAGTCCCTCCAAGGATTAAGTTGGATACCAAACACAAATCAAAATGAGAAACTTGCTCCATTTTTTTTTCATGATATTCTACTCTTATTTGCCTTTTCCCCTTTTCAGTTGTCAGATCTTTAATATCGATGTCTTCTATTGAAAGGAATAACTTTGATATTCCGAGAGTCACGTTTTGGAAGCAGCTGTACAAACCATTTGTTATGGTTCCTCTGTCGCGGCACAGTTCTGTGTGATTGACAGTTTCTTGAGTCTGATGAAAAAGATGTGATGGTTGATAGATTTTGAACAGATAAATGTTGTTCCTCAGAGATTCCGTATCATGAACATTACTGCCATTGAATTAATATTTTCCCTTTAGCTGGAGTGGGTGAGCCATATTTTTCCCTTGCTTCCAGTCCTGTTGCACTTAGTGACTTACTCTCACCAGTGGGTAGGAATGCAAGATTATAATTGACCACATCTCTCATGATCCAAAGAGCTTTAATGTCAAAAACACAGGTCTCACATTTCAAGAAGCATTATTGATGTGCTGTCTTGCTGCTAGACTTGCTTTATGAGTGGCCTAGCGTGGTTTTGACAGTGTTTTTGAGCCACCTGGGGCTTCTTTTTTGGTTCTTATTTGAAAGAACTGTTGCCATTTTTATAGTGTATGTAGCTAGCCTTCAAGACAAACTATCACATTTTATCTGGTCTTGGGATGCAATAAAAATGGTGGAAAGGGTAGATCTCACATCTGTCAATGCAAAATATCTTTGTTTCATATGTGTTTCTGTAGTTCTTTGCCACTAAACTATCCCTACTTTTTTTTTTTTTTTTTTTTTTTTTTTAATAGTAAGTCGTTGAAGATTAGAAAAAGCTGTCCAGTTTTTTTGACTTAGCTACTGTCCCATTTCCTTGTGGTCACCATACCATGTGCATCTAATGAATTCTTAGTTATTTCATAACTAAAGCAGCCTGTGTGTAGATTCTGCTGTGATTCAGCTGATGTTTTCTCAGGGTAGAAAGTGTGGCAGTAGGTAACCACTTATCTGCACAATAGAGATGATGACTGTGGTGGTCTCTGTCCTGGGAGGGCTGCCAGATGGACAGAGAAGTGGCATAGGGAAGGTGTTCCAGGGGCAGGCTGATCTAAAATACACCTTATGCAGCATTTGAGTGCTCCTTATCCTCTTGTTCAGCAGCTGCCTCTGAGAGAGTTTTTGTTTCTTGTGAAACACTAGAAAAACTAGGGCTGTGGATAAATTAGTTTGTGACATCATTACTGGTTTCAAAGCGTTTCTGTATCTATTCTGCCATTGAGGACTCCATAACATATTGTAGCTGGTGTGGTAGAAATACAATAGTGGTATAGTTATCAGATGATAACTCATTTTAAAACAAGCCTTCAAGTTGCTTACTGCACAGAAAGAATTCCTTACTGCCATTTCAGTACAGTGAAATTGGTTAAATTATTATGTCCTGTCCTCAGGCATTATATGAACATGCCAATGTCAAATCTATGGAAAGCAAAGTATTTCAGAAGATAAATATTGTGCATTACTGCTGCAGTGTGCATAAATGCTGTAGAAGGATTTATTTTCCATTTCAAATTTCTTCAGAATAGATTTCAATTATTTATAATTCCACCAATTTAGCAAATCTTTGAGAGTGCAAAATGCACAGCATTCTCTGCAGTATTCACATGCAATCAATCAAGAACAGAGAGAACACAAGAAAAGACTGAAAAGCTGGACATGAGCCAGCAGTGTGCGCTGGCAGCCCAGAAGGCCAACCTCTCTTATGAAGAAAGGCTGAGAGAACTGAGATCAGTTAAGCAAACTGAACATCCACAAATCCATGGGCCCTGATGGGATGTACCCACAAGTGATGAGGGAGCTGGCAGAAGTCATTGCTAGGCCACTCTTCATAATCTTTAAAAAGTCCTGGAGAACAGGAGAGGTGCCTGAGGACTGGAGGAAAGCCCATGTTACTCCAATCTTCAAAAAAGGCAAGAAGGAGGACCCAGGCAACTACAGACGGGTCAGTCTCACCTCCATTCCTGGAAAGATGATGGAGCAATTTGTTCTTGGTGCCATCTCAAAGCACATTGAGGAAAGGAAGCTAATCACCAGTAGTCAGCATGGATTCAACAAGGGGAAGTCATGCTTGACCAATCTGATAGCTTTTTATGATGGCATCACTAGATGGATGGACAAGGGAAAGGCAGTGGATGTGGTCTACTCTGACTTCAACAAAGCTTTTGACACCGTCTCCCATGACATCCTCATAGCCAAGCTTAGGAAGTGTGGACTGGACCATTGGGTGGTGAGGTGGATTGGGAACTGGCTGGAAGAAGGAGCTCAGAGAGTTGTGGTCAATGGGGCAGTCTCTGGTTGGAGGCTGGTGGCTAGTGGTGTCCCCCAGGGGTCAGTGATGGGTCCAACACTATACAATATATTCATCAATGACCTGGACAAATGGATGGAATATCCTCTCAGCACGTTTGCTGATGATACCGAACTGGGAGGAGTGGCTGCCATGCCAAAGGGCCGTGATGCCATCCAGCGTGACCTGGACAGGCTGGAGAGTTGGGCAGGGAGAAATCAAACACAGTTCAATAAGGGCAAGTGTAAAGTGCTGCATCTGGGGAAGAACAACCCCATGGATCTGTACAGGTTGGGGGCTGATCTGTTGGAGGGCAGCTCTGGGGAAAAGGACCTTGGAGTCCTAGTGGACAACATGATGACCATGAGCCAACAGTGTGCCCTCGCGGCCAAGAAGGCCAATGGCATCCTGGGATGCATTAAGAAGAGCGTGGCCAGCAGGTTGAGGAAAGTTATCCTTCCTCTCTACCGTGCGCTGGTGAGGCCTCACTTGGAGTGCTGTGTCCAGTTCTGGGCTCCTCAGCTCAGGAAGGACAAGGAGCTACTGGAGAGGGTCTGGTGCAGGGCCACTACGATGATGAAGGGCCTGGAGCACCTTCCATATGAAGGAAGGCTGAGAGAGCTGGGTCTGTTCAGCTTGGAGAAGAGGAGGCTGAGGGGGGATCTTATCAGTGCTGATCAATATCTAAAGGGTGGGTGTCAGGAGGATGGGACCAGGCTCTTCTCAGTGGTGTCCAGTGACAGGACTGGGGGCAATGGCAGTAAACTGGAAAACAGAAGGTTCAAACTGAACATGAGGAAACCCTTCTTCCCTGTGAGGGTGACAGAGCACTGGAACAGGCTGCCCAGAGATGGGGGGAGTCTCCTTCCCTGGAGACTTTCCAAAGCTGCCTGGACTTGTTCCTGTGTGATCTGCTCTGGGTGCTCCTGCTCTGGCAGGGGGGTTGGACTAGATGATCTCTAGAGGTCCCTTCCAACCCCTACCACTCTGTGAATCTGTGAAACTGTGAAACTGGGCTTGTTCAGCCTGGAGAAGAGAAGGCTCCGCGGAGACCTTAGAGCACCTTCCAGTACTTGAAGGGAGCCTACAAGGAAGCTGGGGGGGTGCTTTTTGCAAGGTTCTGTAGTGACAGGACAAGGGGTAATGGGTTTAAACTGAAAGCGGGGAGATTTACATTAGATATCAGGAAGAAATTCTTCATGGAGAGGGTGGTGAAGCACTCGGACAGGTTGCCCAGAGAAGCTGTGGATGCCCCATCCCTGGAAGTGTTCAAGGCCAGGCTGGATGAGGCTTTGAGCAACCTGTTCTAGTGGAGGGTGTCCCTGCCCATGGCAGGGGGGTTGGAACTAGATGATCTTTAAGGTCCCTTCCAACCCACACCATTCTGTTATTCTATGGCAGTTTCAGTGGCACTGCTAGCCAGCAACAATCAGTAGAGGACATCTCAGTATCAGTGCCTACTGATAGTACTTATATCTGATTAATTCACAGAAACAGAGCCAAACTCCTAACTTCAGTATGTTGTGACATTCAAAACCAGGTAATCATCTCTGATCTTATAAAGTGAATATATGTGTTTCCTGACTTAAAAACAGTTGTAAATTGAAAGCCCTTCATGGTTATACTTTTTACAGTTGAAAATTTTTGCCATCTAATGTCAAAACAGTCAAGAAGACACTGAATATATAAAATATTGTGACTTGCTTTCAGATGTATTCAGAGGTTGCCAGGATAAATATATCTAGTTCTGAAAGACAAACTGTAACCATTTTCTTATGGATTGCCTTAGGACTTAAAAAAGACGCTGTAGGTAAAGTTAAAGGAAACACTTCACTCTCGTCATGAAACATCAATCTTATATTTACTTGTAATTCTATTCTCTAATTTTTATGTACAATTTTAATAGGAAGAGTAGTAGAGGTCTTCAGAAAAGACCTGAGGAGTGGTTACTGACATAATTGCTCTAGCAAGAATGACACCTACATTCATGGAAATGTCCTGAGAAACACTATATAGCTGTTAGCATTTTTCTTCAGCCCACCTGCAATCCCTGCATCCTGTGTTGAATCAGGAGGTGACAGGGATATCCTTTGAGTGGGCAGAGAATGGACTCCTATGCTGTAACTCTGCCCTGGCAGCTTGGTATGAGTCCTTCTCATGTCCCAGTATGGGATGGGTCAGCAGCACTGTATGTTCGTAGTGCACATCAGAGGCAATAAATTGGCTTCTAGTCATTGCCATCTGATGGTACCTCATAACCGCTGACCACAATGTAAGCTACAGTTGCAAATTTACTAAATTTCTTAAATTCCTAAATTCTAGTTTGGTAAGGAACAGAGAACTGGAAAAGGTTTTCAAGTCTTCTGCTGTTTCATCTTCTATCATTCCTACTAGAAACTTACCCTAAGATAAATGTAGCTTAAAATGAAGCAGAATTCTTGCCTGAATACTACTGTTTTTGTGAAATTGTTGTGGATCTGACTGGTTGTCAGAACATCCTAGAGTCAAGAGGATGGTTAAATGTCTTGTAACATCCCTTTCACTTGGCTTTCCAAACAGGTTTGCCATGAAAGTGTTTTTTCTCTGAAAATGTATATGATGTCTGACGTTTATGGAAGGACTTGAGACATGCTGTGTTTTCACAGTACTTATGCATTAGTTACTGTAGAGGAATGCCCATCTGAAATGTGATTCCATTGTGTGTTTGCCATGGAATCGATAGGTTTATTGTGTATGTGTGTATATATTTATGACACTTGTGAATTTTGGAACGTAAGATCCTATTTAAATGATTTTTCATTAATTAGATTTTTTAATAATTTCTCTTTTCAGAAGTGCATTAGATTTAACCCTGAAGCTTCAGTGTGGGTTGCAAAACAGCAAATTTTGTGCACTTTGAATCAGAGTTTGAAAGATGTCCTGAATTATGGACTGTTCCAGCCTGCAAGCAATGGTAGAGATGGGAAGTTTTTGGATGAGGAACGACTTCTTAGGGAATACCCACAGCCAGTGAATAAAGGAGTTCCTTCCCTTGAGGTATTTTAGATCTAATATCTGAAATATTTGTATTCTGATACAGACTGTACAGTAATCTGTACTATACATGCACCTGAATTGTGTTTGGGAAATAATGATCAGCAAGTCTGAACTTGAACCCTTGCTTCTAGAAGTGCTGGCGTTCACTTGCTTGGTGGGGCTGTTCCATGTGTTATCCCCAAAAGGCTGCAAAGAATCAGCCCTTCTGGGAGGTTTAATTTTGGAGTTTTCCTCTACTGAGGACACGGCAGATGTATTTTATACTGTGATTTAATGAAAGAAATGTAAGGTTCTATATTCGGGTCTCTGATTAGGTTTGCAATAGTAGGGTAGCAGTTGCTGAATAACCAGCCTTTGCTTTCTCCCAAAGAGAGTATTTCTTTCTCAGTGAAGTTCCACCCCCATACCCCCCACCTTTCAGACTGCACAGATTTCCTCTGCTTATCTCTTGGGAAAGCAGTAAGGGAAGAGATGGTGTATATATGTGAAGCAGTCACGCACAGACACTGGAATTTCCCCCTCTCCCTGTTACTCTTTCAGAAGCTGTGCAGCTGGGGGAAAATCTGGGCTGAACTATTACAGCACTGGGTGAACATGGAGCAGAGCCAGGTCACATTGAAATGCAGTATAGCAGGAAACTGGGGCATGAAAGTAATATTTAATTGATTTTGGTATTGCTTGTATGGTGGTACATCAACCACTAATAATCTGCAGTTAATAGACTTACTCCACTATAATACAAATCCAAGAAAAAACCAAACAGGGTCCAGAGACAGTTTTAAGTTGTAGCTTTTCCTGCAGTTTATTTCAGAGATTCAGTCACTGATGTCCATAGGCATAAGCAAATTAAATAACTACAATTTTTTTTCTGTCACGTTGTTTCATGAGGTTTCAGTTTGTAAAATTATGCACACTGCAGCTAAAGGATTGAAATTCAGGGGTTAAGAGTGGTCTTGTGGAAATCCAGTATTAAAATGTCATCCAAAACAGTCTCCTTGTCCAACAGACTGCTGCATTCTTTGAATTGTGTGTAGTATAATTAGATAATAGTAAATTCGAACTGTGTAAATCCTGTGAATTTTGCCATAGATCTTGCTGCTCTGGTCACAGGGCAGCATACTGTTCAGGATAAACTGTAGTGAGTTTCAGCAAAAACACCCAGAGGAAATCCTCTGAACCTCTTTCACAGGACCAGACCTGTTAAACATCAGCAGAACCATTCCCATGTGTAAGTTCTGCCTATATTGAATAAGGGATTTTCCAGCAATCCTTTTTTTTTTTTTTAATTTCAGAAATGCTAAACTGATACTTTGAAATATGTATTTTCTTTATTTAATATGCCTTCCCAGTTATTCTTCCTGCCTGAGACTGTAAATGAAACTGCACAGATACCCTTAGGGAAAAGCTCTTTTCAATGTAATTCTTGCTTATTTATGTAGATTCTAGAGGTTGATCTCATTTCCCACACACCTACACTGATTTCAGTGTATTTATACAAGATACTAATTTTGCTTATGAGAACTGTAAAACTCTGATGCCACTATGTTAAAAGTGGACTGCTGACTATTGATGAATATTCAAAATTAAATACTAAGCATTTTTTTTCAAATTTTGCCTAAATCTGCATCATCATGGATGATAATTTCTGGTGAGGTCAGAAAACTATATTACAAGTGATTAAGCTTAGTAAGACATGTAAAATTTATTCTTTTCTCCCCCCAGTTTCGATACAAGAAAAGAGTGTACAGACACTTCAATCTTGATGAAAAACAGTTGGCCAAGCTTCATACGAAGGTAAGCCCAGTTTACTGGAGAAGTTAGCAATTGCTTTCTTAGCAAAGTAATGTGTCTGAGAAACAAGGTGAGTGGGAGTTCATTACCACCTGGGCCAGTTGCTGAACAACAAATGGTACATGCTGCCAGTACCAACAGGGATGTGTAAACTGTGTTCTGGGAATTTCTCTCATAGAATAATACTTATGTTTGACTCTTCCAGATGTATACTAGTAATTTTTAAATGAACCTCATTTTGTAAATATGAAGTACTTTCAGCATGCTGGAAAAAAATGCCTATGTGTTTAAGGATCATTTGCAGGTCATAATAATAATAATGATTACCATATGCAATCCTAATTTCTTGCTGAATGTATATTTCACTCATTTTTTCCTTGAAACTATAAAACCAAGAATCTTCTTACTGTGTTTGACTTTTGAACATTATAAACCATAGGGTTTATGCTCTCAGTATAAAGTCAGGTTCTCCAGGAATATGAATTAGCTACTGTTCAATGATGTCAATGGATAGTGACATCAATTGACAGAATATTTCACTTTCAGTCAAAAAATTTTCCTTTTAAAGTTAGAGCATGATTCAATTTTTACTCTTTGTTTCAGGCTAATTTGAGAAAATTTATGGATCATGTCCACCATCTCTCAGTGGAAAAAATCACAAAGATGTTGGACCGAGGACTGGACCCAAACTACCATGACCTAGAAAGTGGAGGTCAGAACAATAAAACCAGCAGCATGAAGTAGTATCTTGCATTTGTTCAACCTAAATTGATTAACAGGCTGAATCTCACACATTCTTTCTGTGCGATAATAAGACAGAAACTTTATTCTTCATAACTCGTCTAATGGAATCCATATGGTTTTGCTGTCCAAAGGAGAAAATTAATAATTTATAATTCTCTTTGAGCAGCATTGTTAATGTTTTTAAAGCAAATATTCTTTATTTTATAAATTTGCTCATCTTTTTTCAAGTGCGTGCTATTCTCTTCTTTAGAAACACCCCTAACTTTGGCAGTTCAGCTTGACAATACAGTAGAAGTGATAAAGGTTCTGAAAAATGGAGGAGCACATGTAGACTTCAGAGCCAAAGATGGAATGACAGCTCTGCACAAAGCAGCCAGAGCCAATAACCAAGTAACCCTTAAGGTAAATGCTTTTGGTAGCAAATTATACATCATTTTATAGAAAAAAATATATAAAGGAGAGTCTTTTCAGTTAATTACTGTATTGTCCTCAATGGATCCTTCAATATGTGCCTGTTCTAGTGCTTTCTTGTGGCTTTCACATTTTAGGATTTGCTTTCAATAAAGGGCCTTTACATTTCTGATTTTTTTTTTTGGTAGAAAGCAAAAGTGTTGAAAGTTAACCTTATTCATTGGTACACTGGGAAAGATCTGAAGAAATAGGAAGAGCATTATTGTTGCTTATCTCTTTGAAAGCAATTGCCAGTGGCAGGGATTACACGTTATGTCTTAACACAGTTTCTTCTGTTTTCTTTTGTACTTTAACAGGTATTTTTAAATCACCTTGATAGTCTAGATTAAGTCTTATGTTTATGGCTTTTGCTTATTTCCTCTTGACAGATATTCAAATTGCATGACATTTTTGATCAAGCAACTTGTAACTGAAGAGGTAAATGTGTTGCAAAGGTGATGCAGCATTTTCAGAATTGAGATTTCTGAATTTAGTGAGAGGATGGAAATTGGGCATTACCACACATCCCTGTAGATTCCTATCCCTGTAGATTCCTTTAGATCCTAATTCTTCTGAGGTAATCTCTTACTTAACTTTGTCTGCACTGTGGTCCATCCTATCAGCTGTAAGTAAGCAAATAAGTAAGCAAAAAATATACATTATGACAAGTATCAACCTTCTAAATACCTTTTCAGCTGAAGTCCCTTTATAATTGGAAGTCCCTCCAAAATACATTTTTCACAGTTTGTGTTTGCTTTCAGACCCTTTTAGAGCTTGGAGCATCTCCTAACTACAAAGACAGCTGTGGCCTGACACCACTGTACCACACTGCTATTGTGGGAGGGGATCCTTACTGCTGTGAACTGCTACTTCACGAACATGCTACAGTCAGTTGCAAAGATGAAAATGGATGGCAAGAAATTCATCAGGTAGGAAAGATTACATTTTATTTGGAGCCTAAGTTGCATGAGGAAATGTGCCATGTATGTTCTCTGGTTAAACGTTTTGAAGGCTGTTTGAATATGTTTAGTCCATGTGCATACAAGTATGGGATTTCTTGCTTTTTCTATTTGCTTATTACTGTGCATTCTGATGTGGTGAATTAGAACTGGTCCAGTGGAACTCAGTAATTTTGAAATCCTATGGTTACTGTGGATTTTGCTGCAGAAATTGCACTAGTCATATTTATGTAATGGACTCTGAAGTTTAACATCCTATCAGTGGCACTTAAGTAAAAAAGTGTTACTAACTCGATCTTTTTGTTAGATGCCGATTTTAGTATCCTTTGTAATGCTTCTTGTGTGTTTGTCAGAGGTACTTTCTCCTTTCTCCCTGGTGAACTTTACAGGAAGGTTTGGGTTCAGGATCTAGCTGCTAGAATCATTCAGTATGTTGCACTGAAGGATGTTAAACTTACAAACTCACAGTTTGAGTCAGTTTTCATTGCCTCTTGTGTGGAAACTGGGATTCTAGTGATTTTTCTTTTGCTGTTTGTACATGAGTTTTCGATTCCTTCCTTACATGTTCAGTGTGTGGATAAAGGTGGTAGCATGATTAGTTTAAGAAAGTAATCTTTTGGGGTTCATGACACCTTAAGTCAGCTATGGTGCCAGAATTCTTCATGTCACATCTTGACCAGCTTCACCATAGCTATCGGGAAGGTAGACCTTCTTCATGAAAGATCTAAACTGTATCTCTTACAAAGGACCTATAATGTATGGTAAGGCATTTCCTGAAAGAAAAAAAAAACCAAAAAACCAAACAAACCCAAACCCAAAACCAGAACCCTTTTTCTTTGAACTCTTTTATCTTCTCCAGAAACCTCTGAATATTATGCAAGTTGTGTAAGAATGCTTTATTAATTTCTCTTTGCATAGTGATGAATTCAGTAATTTGCAACGTTTAAAGATTCTAGCAGTCCTAATGTCATTGCCTCTATCTTATGCCTTTTCTCTGTATGGATGAGTTTGAGTAATCATAAAGTGGAATTGATGCAGTATGATCAGATAAGTAAAGATATGAGTAATCAACCTTGCAAGCTTGCTTAGGTCATATAGGCTCACTTTCTTTTTTGTGCACTAATCTTTACAATGTTCTACTTCTTTTCTTTGAAAGTAATGGGAAATAGCTTTGGCAGGGATCTGAGCTTTTTCACTGTGGAAGAGTGTTCAGATTGAGGTAATTTGGATCCATCTTTCGTAGAGGGGGAAAAAATGGATTAAGTTACTACCATTGTTTCTGAGGATGTGGAGGAAATGGACTGTCTGGATCAAAATATTACCCTATCTGGACTCCCTGAAAATATAGAGAAAAATTTCCTACTTCGAAAACCCACATACAGTTATTATTTCTCATAATGAAACAGAACTTTCCAAACCCATTGTATTGGTTGTAATTCTAAATAAATCAATGTTTACATCTGGATTATGGGAAATCTGTTTTCAGTAATCAGTAATACAAGCCTTCCTCAATAAATTAAGAAAGATAATGATATAATACAATCCCATATGTTGTCAGCGAAGAAGGTGAAGTTGGCTTGCATAGCAAGGAAAAAAATGGTAGCAAGTATATTTTTCATTTTCCTAACATAATCTTTAACTGTAGAAGCTAAGACTCTGGATTACCTTTACAGTAAAGGGAAAAAGGTAAGGTTCATAGAGTCACAGAATCTTTTAGGTTGGAAAAGACCTTTAAGACCATGGAGTCCAACTGTTAACCTAACACCGCTAAACCATGTCTTTCAGCACCTCATCCATATGTCTCTTAAATACTCCCAGAGATGGTGACACAACCACCTCCCTGGGCAGCCCATTCCAATGCCTGACTATCCTTTCAGTGAAGAAATTTTTCTAATATCCAATCTAAACCTCCCCTGGCACAACTTGAGGCCATTTCCTCTTGTCCTATCACTTGTCCCTTTAGAGAAGAGACCAACCCCCACAACTCTTCAGCCTCCTTTCAGGTAGTTGTAGAGAGTGATAAGGTCTCACCTCAGCCTCCTTTTCTCCATGTGAAACAACCCCAGTTCCCTCAGCTGCTCCTCATAGGACTTGAGGTCTAGACTCTTCCCCAGCTTTGTTGCCCTTCTAGACACCCTCCAACACCTCAATGCCTTTCTTGAAGTGAGGGACCCAAAACTGAACACAGTATTCAAGGTGCAACCTCACTCATGACCAGTACAGGGGACAGTCACAATGCCCTGGTCCTGCTGGCCACACTGTTCCTGATGCAGGCCAGGATGCCATTGACCTTCTTGGCCACCTGGGCACACTGCTGACTCACATTCAGGTGGTTGTTGACCAACGCCCTGAGGTTCTTTTCCAGACACTTGTCCCCAAGCCTGTAGCATTGTATGGGGTTGTTGTGACCCAAGTGCAGGACCCGGCACTTGGCCTTGTTGAACCTCATGGAACTGGCCTCGAGTCATCAATCCATGTTACAAATTCATGCTGTGCTAGGATAATAATAAAAAGTATATCCTCTGGACATACCTGTCTCTCTCTGTTGATCGTACCGAGGAGCCCTGATTTGGACAGCTTACCTGCCATGCAGACCCCTTTAACAAAGGGAAATGCATCTCCCTTGCATTGGTTGTCTTTTAGCACCTCCCCATGAGCTGAGTAAGTGTTATTGTCAGATTGGCAAAGAGGAGGCAAATCCCACTCTAGCAAAGGAAGCAAATTGGAAAAAGGGCCTGGGTTTAGTCCAGTTTATTGTAGTAAGGATAAAAAGTTGGAATTAATTCTTGTATTTTAGGAGTTATTTTAATAATTACATCTACACATTCATACCTAGATGTTGTGTGACTTTTAGCAACTAGACAGAATTGATAATTTATGGTTGATTGTGCATTTGCTCCTCCCCAGTCAGAAACACAATTATGGTTTGGTATTGTTTCTGCCTTTGCTCGTTGTTGGATGCTTGCTTTCTGCTGCCTAGCATTAAAATGTTTCTGTTCAAATAAACAACGTGTTTTCTCTTTCTGTGTGTTAAAAATTGAAAATGGAGGGAAATAAATGCAGTGGTTAGGATACTAGACTGGGATTTGGGATGTGTCACAGATTTCATTTGTGCATTGAGAAGTACACTTACCTAAATTGCAAGATATGTGTTTGTAACTCCCACTAAAGTCAGTAGTAATTAGGTATGTAATACAGACAGAATGGCTTTGTATTTCTGTATCTCTTACTTTAAATTGCATATTATTATATAGGAATGATACTGAACTGAGATGATACAAAGTTAAAAACTTTACAAATTAGGATGTGCTTGGTGTGCTACAGACAAAAAGGTAGCCAGGTAAATGAGAGTCATGAATGCAAATACTCTGATTTTTCTCAAACTTATCTGCTAATCAGGAAAGTTTATAATTTCATTGGAGTCTTGTTCATAGAGTTTTATTTCCAAGCATTCAGGGTCTAACATTTTATTTGTGTGACTGAAGAAGTAACTCTTGAACATTTTTCCCTGTTTTGGATCAGTGCCTTGTGTATTGTGTGTCTACTTCACATCACAAAATCACTAAGATGACTACTTGAATTTTGGCCAGATTTCCCCAAAGTGTTTTCACACTTTAAAAGCTATCTTTGGAAATCTGATCATCTTCGGTGCCATCTAGTGGGCAACTTTCCGAAGATTAACAGGACAAAAACCTGTCAGTTTGCTTGTCACATTTGACAGTTACGACTATTAGTGGATAAAAAGGGCCAAACTTTGTATTTTTTTGATACCTTAAACTGCCATTCCTCAAATAAGCAGATGCTTAAACTTACGCACAGACTTGCCATACCGAAAGTGCACAAATTGATGTTTACAGCCAGATAAGCACATCTGGGTGTTAATCCTCACATTCAGTCTGGGGTTGGATCTAAAAATTAGACCCTAAATAAAGCAGCATCTTCTCTGCTAAAAATCTTTACCTGGAATGCTTGCCTAGATTGTATAATAACCAAAATATGAATGCATCTCTTCACAGGCTTGCCGATACGGACACGTACAACATCTAGAGCACCTCCTCTTCTATGGCGCTGATATGTGTGCGCAGAACGCTTCAGGAAACACGGCGTTGCACATCTGTGCCCTGTACAACCAGGTGAGCTGACTTACACCTCCTCATGCCTCAGACCCAGTGCAGCAGGGTCATACCACCCTCATTCAGTGGCGTAAAGGTCACTGGTGGGAGCTGAGAGTTGCCTGGGGTGTTTCTGCATGGCTAAGTGGGGAGGAATATCTTGCTTTGAGGTAAGGTGGGTCCAGGGAGTTCAGTCCCACGGAGACTGGAAACCAGCCCTGTGAATGACATGTAGCCAGGGAAAAAAAAGGCATAATTGAGATACAAATGCTGAATCTTTCATGTCCATCCACAGAATCAGAGGCTTGTTGAGTTTTCTGTTGAAGAATTTTACTTGTTTGGTGTTAAGTTTTCTTGAGATGCAGTTTCCTTGCTTTTAATAAATGCATTTGGGATAAATTTCCCATTATTGTTGATATTTAGAGGCAAGTTACACTGTTGAAGAATATAGATCATTATTTTCCATTTAATTTATTTAATATGCAATCAAGTGTTACAGGTTTTAAACAGTGGTCTTAGAAACTAGAAAAAACATAATTAAAAAAGAATTTAATTAGTATTTTAAAATTATAAATTAGATTATAAATAAGACTACTCATTGTAGGTAGCAAGAGTATACATGTTAATAAAAGTATAAAAATAATACAAAATAAATAACATAATGTTCTACCAGCTTGTATTTTTTTTCTATCGTATCTAAATGTTTCCTATTCAGAATTTATTGCTGTTTTTCTAGAATTTAAATTAGAAATAAATAAGAAATACTTGGAATACTCTGCTGTTTACAACGTGTAGTCATTTACAAGTAATAGAACCATTTGATTTGATAGCATTTTATACTCTTTTTGCATGGATGGGATGGGGAGGGAATGAGTTTTACAACTATGTTAAAACACAGCACATATATTGTTACATTGAATGAAGAAAACACAAGTCATGAGATGTTTCACTAGTTACAGTCACATCTGTTAAAGCATCCACTTCTTAATTACCATCTTAGTTGTTTTTTCCAAAAGTCTTGTCAAAACACATTCCTCAGGTCTAAAATACTCTCAAGTACTTAAAAAAAAAAATTGGGGAATAATTTGATATTCTTCAAGACTGTTCACTTGATATGCATGTCATAATTGATACCAGTTCATAGAGAGTCTAGCCATAGAAATCTTGCCCGTTAATGCTGATTATTTGAAGCATGCAGCATATCAGTGGCAGCAGTACCTCTATGGACTGCTGCTTGGTCACTGTCTACCAAGCGTCTTCATCGGGCTGTCAAGTACCTGCATCAACTAGTTTAAGGTTAGCAATAGTTTCTTTGCTCAGCTTGGACGGCTTATGTGACTGTAGGCATACAAAGCTTTTACAAGTTGGCAGTTGTGAAAATTCCGAGAAAATTTTGTGGAGAAATGAAATTCACCGTCATCTCCAAAAAAATTTTGCATTTAGACTTCACATCAAGAGCTTAAAACGTGTAAATATAAGCACTTCTGTTGTAAAAAAAAAAAAAAAAAAAATTAAAAATATTCACTTTAAACTCTTCTTACTCATGAAAAATGAAGTTAATTTTTGAAACCTGGACCATAATGCACATATCTAATCCTGTAGAATGGCAATGTTTTTCATGTAGAGATGTGTTTTTTCTCCTGCCCTCTGGAAAAAAATATTCTGTAGAAGTCTTAGAGTCCCTAATTGAAATTGCATTGGCAAACTTGCAAATATTTTCATAGTTGTTCAGCTTGACTTTGTGAATGGAAGTTTAACATTTTGTGACTATCCTGTCATTCTTCTGTTGTCCTTAATCAGGTCTATGTGAAACTAAATGTCTTTCTCACGGTGCTGTGAACAGTAACCTATGATGATATTTTTCAGTGTCCCTTTTATTGAAAGTTGTTATTAGCTAGTATGGAAGGAACAGTGTTGGTCTTTTCTGGATGGTGAGGATGGGGACAGCAGTATCCTTTTTACCTCCGGATTCCTGTAGATGGAGTCATTACCCATTTGATTTTTCCCTTCCAGTCTTCCCTGGGAAATTTTCTTAGGATACTTTCTGAAGTTGCTAATTGTGTTTTCCTGAGTGTCAGCTAAGTGCTGATCTGAATAAATTTGTGTTTTTTAAATTTATTTTGTGGCCGTTCAATAACTAAATAAAATCTAGACAGATCTTATGCTTCTGTATTTTGCAAACAATCCTGCAGTGAAGTGTGTCTTCGTGCAGTCAATGGATTGGATTCTATGTGAAAACTGTTTAGTATTAAATCAGATAATTAGTTCTCAGACAATGAATTGAATCTAATCTGCTGACAAACCCACATTTCTCTGTGAAATTCTTTTAAATCTTATGAAGTCTAAAAAACTACTGCATAATAAGTTTATGACTGATACAATGAACGAACAATACTAAGCTCTCTATATCAGAAGTTACTGGGTTGTCAGAGTTATAATATGTGCAAACAGGAGTTATGGCATTTGTAAGCAGCACCTTAACAACAGAGAGCTCTAAAATGTGGAATTTCCATTGAATTAACAAAGGAAAAGTAATAAAAAAAATCTGGTGATGACTTTTTTTCTTATTCTCCTTACTTTGCTCCTCTTAATACTGGAAAGATGGGGAGGAGACAAAAGGGGGAGAAGACGAAGTTAATAATGCATCTGCTGGGTTTTAAAGAATAAGTAAAACAATGCAGTACTTCATCCAGAACAGGTTTTTTTGAAAATTCTTATGATGAACAACTCTGACCACTTTTGTGAAAACTTTTCTTATCTGAATCATTTAATAAATGAATCACTTGTCTGCAGTGTAACAAAAACCATGCCATCTTAATTAAATGTGTAAATCATGTACAGTTTTTAAATTGGAGTTCTTTTCTAGTGTTGAACAAATCATTTTGATAACCAGATGAATAATCAGCCAATAAATACAATATGTTTCTTAGTATCATTATTTATATCATCAGGTTCTTGATCAAAATTAATAGGGCATTTTAATGCTGAAGGGTTCTAAAAAAAAATGTCAAAAACATTTTGACATTTTGCACATTGCCCTTGGTCTTCCTATGTTTAGAGATAAGAGAAGACACCTAATGTGCAGATTTCAGTGCAAGCACGTGAGGCTATCTCAATTATATATCATTAAAAAATTACTGTCTGTGATATGCTTGTTTATATACTCTCTTGGGAGATGATCCATTCTGTTGTTTCAGTCTCTTATACTGAATAGGAAGTGGGAACACAAGGATATCTTCTTGAAGTACTGAATTTTAGTGAAAGGGAGAGATAGCCTCCCCCCCAGATATATTTAGGACAACCCTGTGAGGAAGGAGACTTAATGGGATCAAGAATCTGGAATGATAAATTAGAAATCACAGAGACAAAAATGATTTTCAGTCATAATTTCTGCATATTCACTTATGACTCAGAATCTAGTAAATAAGCTTCATTTCTGTCACTAATACAGCTAAATTACATGATTGTTTCCTCAGACTGAAAATGTAAAAGTGAAAGGTGGGACATTGAAATACCTCATTAGATAGAACTCCATAAACCAACATGACAAGAATGTTGGAAAGCACAACAAAATTAATAGAAATGTTTATGATGAGGAAACATAAAACCATTTTGAAATGTGAACTGATTTGCATAAGGTCCTAAGATGAACATTAAAAATCACATGTAAGAAATATAGCCTATGTATGGATCATACAATAGTCTAGTATTCTGAGAAGCGTGCCAGAACCGCAGAGTGTTTCTAGCAGGATTTTCAGTTATATTTTACAGCAGCGCAGAGTAGTGACTTAAGCAATACACTGTATCAGTCAAAAAGTAATATTTTAAGGGGTCTCGTTTGCAGATTTCCTCAGTTCAGAGGGCCTGAAGCCGTATTTTTCTCTTATTAGAAGAGCTCTATTGGGTTTGCTCTATAACTGTTAATACTTTTTAGAAGGAGAAAAAAGAAGGTGAGACTAGTCAGTGCCATGTGTATAGCCACACTAAATACATTGCCATGCAAAGAACCCTGACAGGCTTGAAAGATGGGCCCAGGTGGACCTCATGAACTTCAACAAGGCCAAGTGCAAGGTCCTGCACACGGGTTGGGGCAATCCCAAGCACAAGGACAAACTGGGTAGAGAATGGATTGAGAGCAGCCCTGAGGAGATGGACCTGGGAGTGTTTGTTGACAAGAAGCTTAACATGAGCCAGTGAATGTGTGCTCGCGGCCCAGAAAGCCAACTGTATCCTGGGCTGCATCAAAAGAAGGTTGAGGGCATTGATGATCTGCCAGTTGAGGGAGGGGATTCTCCCCCTCTACTCTGCTCTTTGAGATTCCACCTGCAGTATTGCGCCCATCTCTGGGCCCCCCAACATAAGAAGGACATGGACATGTTGGAGTGAGACCAGAAAAGACCACAAAACTGATCAGAGGGCTGGAGCACCTCTGCTATGAAGAAAGGCAGAGAGAGTTGGACTTGTTCAGTCTGGGGAAGACTCTGGCGCAGGCTTCAAGTACCTGAAAGGGCTGGCAACAAAGCTGGAGAGGGACTTTTTACAAAGGCATGTAGTGATAGGACACAGGGTAATGGTTTTAAGCTGGAAGAGGGTAGATTTAGGCTAGATATGAGGAATAAATTCTTCACAGAGAGGGTGGTGAAACCCTGGAACAGGCTGCCTAGAGAAGCTGTGGATACCCCATCCCTGAAAGTGTTCAAGGCCAGGCTGGATGAGGCTTGGAGCAACCTGTTGTAGTGGAGGGTGTCACTGCCCATGGCAGAGGTGTTGAAACTGAATGGTCTTTAAGGGCTTTTCCAGTGCAAACCATTCTGTGATTCTATGAAATTAAAGAAAATTATCATACATTAAATTTTTAAAATTGAAGATAGATTAAAAAAGAAAAAAGTGCATGGATGCAAGTGGTAAAACTGCTTTGTTTAGTTTTTAGCAGTAGGGGAGGATATAATTTATCCCAGGTATTGTTTACTGTACTGTACACAGTACTACTTTCCCTATGAAATAGGCAAAACCACGTATAAGAGTCAAAAATCCTTTTGAACTAACCCATTTTTTGCAAAATCTGATTTGTCAAGTGTGGAATTTCCACAGTATATTTTCTTAAAAATGTAATAAGAAGTTTACTTCTGGCACTCTTCTGCATTTGTTTTTACACTTCCCTATTGTTTCTACTCTAACACACTGCAAAGGCACCTAAAAGCTCCTTGTCATATTTAAAATGCTACTTTAATAACTTAATTTCTCAGATCATTTATTTTATTGACTTCTTACCTAAGGAAATATATACCTAACAGCAACACATCTCATAGTCACGATGTCTCTTTATTAACTGAATATCCTTATTAGCAAGTTTACTCTTCTACCATTTTCAGGAGAGCTGTGCAAGAGTGCTGCTGTTCCGGGGAGCCAACAAGGAGATTAAGAACTACAACAGCCAGTCTCCATTTCAGGTAAAAAAGAAATACCCCTGTCCCTCAGAAATATCTGCAGAAAAATCTCATGTGAACTTCATGTTGCAGAGAAGTTACACTGCACAAAACTGAAAATAGCTGTAGAGTCAGATAACTGTTATTTGAGAAACTGTAGCTTTTATGTAATGCAATAAGTGAAGATGTCATGGAATAATTAGGAATTAGAGAAAACCACACTTACTCTTAGCTGTTCCGGTGACACTGTCAATGCGTTCGAGAAGTATATGATCTGTTGATGGCCAAAACATGAAATCATTGGTGTCCTGTGTTTGGATGTGCCTTGCTTTGTAATTGTCTCCAGTGCCACGTAAGAGAGATTCAGCGAGTGGCTGGGCAGCTGAGCTTTGTCTCTTGACTTAGATAGAAAGAAGCTTTTTCTTCCTTTGTTGGATGTGAGGCCAAAGAGCTGGGCTAAGTTTCAGGGAGGAAGTTGATTTAATGCATTGTCAGTGGTGTAAAGTTGAAACCGTCATCTGTCTCCAAGAGAAAATGAAGTCTTTCTTTGGATTAGTCCGAATGTACTAGATTTTTTTTTCACCATTTTCTTATATTAAAGTACTTTCATAAAGGTTAATTAAAAATCCAAATGGAAGGAAATTGTTTGTCTGAAGGGTTGTCAGGTATGGCTGACAACCTTAAGCCCTTATTTCTGAAGCAGTCCTAATTAGCCCAGATTTCAGAGAAATTTTCATAATGCAAACTGACATGTGAGAAATAGGGATGAAAGCTGTAATGATCTGTGAAAAAGAAACAGGAAGAATTTTTTTCAAGTTAAGAAAATAGTCCTTCTGGAATAATGAGGGGACAGTACTATTAAAAGAAACTGACCTTTTGTGAAATGTGAGGGCACTATTTCCCAAAACCAAATAGTCTTTCAACCAAAAGAAATCCTGATTTACCCTTGCTTGCTGTATCTTTCCCATTACACCCTCGACCCACTTTGGATAATGCTGACATGGAATTCAAGGAAGACTGCCTTTTTCTCTCATGCTTTGAAATAGTTGGAATATTAACTATGTCCATGTGGTTATCAGAGTTGGCTCCTCTAAGTTTACACGTGGACAATGCCTTTGAGTTTCAGGCGTTTAAAAAAACCTCTAACAAATATTTCTGTGTCAGTTTAATTTTCTCCATATTTTGAAGGTTTTCTGGATGTAAGTTGTGTATCTCAAGAGCTTAAGAGTTCTGCCTGAAAATCTGAGCCAGATCGTTGTTTACTTTTGGGACCATTTTCCCCAAGTTGGGGAAATAGTGCATTAATAATTTTAAGCACCATTTTCAGACTGCTAATAGTTTGCCATCTAAATTTATGCTAAGCACAATTTCACTAAGTACTAGATAATACTTAACACTGTACCTTAGAATTATGCAGTGATTAAAAATGGAATAGAGAGAAAACCCTAATTATTGGAGGAATGAGTTCCAGTGTCACCTGTTTACTTTGAGATGAGATTATATTATTCCTTTATGTCTTCGACATTAACCTTTTCTTTTAGGATTATGTGAGGAGGGTAAATGGCAAGTTGAATAGTTTCTGTCTGTCTTCCTCTTTGTGCTCATGCTGCAAGATTCTGATAGTTGTAGGGCTTCAGGAAGTGAAGCATGCCTAGCCAAAGCTAAATAAAATCAAGTGAGTGCAGGAGGTGGAAGAAATGATTTCAAGAGAAGGGTATTGCTGTGGAAGTGCACTTACTGACCAGTCAACTACCTCCTGGCCCTGTGGAATAATATCCTATTGTGTTAACATAACAAATAACATTCTGATGCTTGGGCTTTTGACTGGTCACCCTCCCCTTAGTATGGACAGAAGGACTGACAGTTAGGGTGACTTTGTTTTATCCTTTCTAGAGCCACATACTTAAAAAAAAAGAATACTTTCCATCTTTTTACTCTATGTTGTGTTACTTTTAGATGTAGGGAATGTAGGTAAAGTTCTAGTTTTTCTGAATACAGTGGGTAGAGAAAACCCTGATGGCAGCACTGCAGTAAAGCAGCATTAGAATTAATTCTTTACCATCTGTCTGTTGCTGACCCGGTCGATCAGATACCACAAGTGGAGCTGTTACAAAATTATGCAGAATCCCCTTGAGTTAATAAGATTTTGCATACTAAAAATGTTTACTCATGTAATCAGTAGCAAGGAACATCGAAGCATCTCATATGTACATAATGAGAATGGTTGTAGCTGCAGCATCTATTCCTTTGAGTAACCTCTATTATGTTCTTTCCTCAGAAATCTAAAAGCATGATTCTTTCGAATTGCTGCTTAGAAAATGGATGATATGAAAACTGTGTGATTCTGTAAAACAGAAGTATCCAGACATGGAAAATTTTGTGTGTTGCTTTCAAGGTCTGCCAAAGCTTTATTTATTTTGATGGAAATGAGCGGCACATTTTGTATCTTGCGTTAGTGTCCAATGAATGTAGTGTAATTTTAACACCAAAAAGGAAAGATGTGCATGTGTTCACTTCTTACCAAATCACAGTGCTTACTAAAACAAGCAAGGATTTACTGGCTCAGATGGAAGGAAAACTAATCTGTGCTGAATTCAGGTATCCCACGCTGTGTACGCATCTCTGCCTGGGATGTGACTGTCCTTTTTGCCTTGTCTAGCAGAGTTAGTGTTGAAATGGCATTGTTTAGTGTTGAGGCCATGAAAACACTGGTTTGTATTTCCCAGTTAAGCCACTAAATTTTTATTAGCTACCTTTGAAGAAGTGTGTTTCATCATGACTGATTACTGAGGTCCATTAAGTTAGTAGTGTAGTACAGCGTAGTGTACAGTTGATGTCACCCATGGCTGAAAGTCTGTCTGTGACTGTTGGTGTTAATAGATTGTGCTCATGCTGGGATGCTCTCCTGTTATGGCCCTCTGCAATGTGGGTCAGCAGACATTTCTGGTTTTTGTGGGGCCCCCCTGCTAATAAGTATTAACACTTGTATGGATGTAGGGTGAACGTCCTCCCTCTGTCCTCCCCATATATGTTCCAAGTAGATCAGGGCAGTTCCTGCATCACTGTCCTCAGTGTTAAGTGTGAGAATATTTTGTATACTGTGCATTTTGGTTAAAGGCTGACTAGCGGTTAGAGTTAAGATGAAACCTGTGTCACATGATTGTACTATACTGACAATTCTGTTTATTAGTCACTTACTTATTCATTCCATCTTGGCTGGGCAATCTAGGTACCTTATACTCTAATTATTCTGTGCTAACAGATGGAAAAAAAGCATCGGCATAACAGAGCTGGGAGGTGGAAGCCGGATGTGCTAGCTAATAATACACTGTTACAGACCTTGTGCTTGGCCATTTTTCTTTTGAAGTAGCTAAAACCAGAACAGGTCTGTGCTTTCATTCATAGCACTAGACTTGGACCATGCCTGCTGCAAGTACTGTTGATGCCTTCACAACCATTCATAGTTTATGACAGAGCTTGCCAGAATATGATGTTCACCACCAACATACGGTATACATTGATTTACAGCTCTCATGTAGTGGCTTATGAAATGCTGGACTGTAACTTCTATTCTAGCTATAGGTTTGCTTTAAAGTTTCCAGTGGTTTTAAGATTTTTTTTGACATTACAGTTTTGGTTTTGTTAGTAAAAACTCCCAAAATATTCTTTGGGAGAAAAGCCATGATACCCTATCACCATCCATAGCTACTTGGTTTTCCACACACTTTATGTGCTCCTAGATTAATGTGAAATAATTTCTTATCTATCTGGCAAATATTAATCTAGTAACTCGGAAATATCAAAGTTTTGCAGTGTTTACAAGCTGTTGAAATTCTGTTGTGTATGTTAAAATGAACATACACCTTCTTTATAATGTTTTTCCTTTTTCTTTTAGTGAGCAGAAGCTCTATATGAATAATTCATAATTCAATAATTCATGGGCTATAAAGCACTTTCAAGATTAGAGCTAACAGAGCTAATAATTAGTCCATGTTTTTGAAGCATATGTGTTTAAATATACAGAAGAACTGTTCTGCCATTTGGTGGCACCTTTTAATGTCAGAGTTGTCTTTCATATGTACCTTATTATTGACCACTTATGTTACATAGATGTCAGGAGGAGCAGCAATCTTCCAGGTCCACTGCATGTAGAATTGTTCCATTCAGTATGCTGGCTGTACATCTATTTTCAATGGCTCATGTTTTTGCCAGACTTGAATAATTTGAAATGAAATTTTCCATGCCTGGTATCTCAGGCGGCATTGTTCAGAAAAACAAAATGATTCAGCTATTTCAGAGTATGGGTGAGGGAAAACATGTGGTGTTTTGCTCATACTGAAAAGCTCTGTTGACCCACCTCTCCTTGTTCCATCTCCCTGTTGTGTTACGTTGCTTTGTTTTGTTTTGTTAAATTGCCCTGCATGCTATCAGCGATAATAGCATGGCAAAGTAAGCTGGTTTGCAGTCTGACTTAAATACAGGGGCTCCAAAACCAGATTGTACATTTGGAAGACAAGCTGACTGGGGGGAATGTAGACAAGGCAATTGGGCGTGGGTAATCACTGAGCTTGGAGATGGGTGAGAAAGTACAAGACTGACTGAGACTCAGGCTGGGAGCCCAGGCCTGAAAAGGTAGGGTGAATGGAGCATGACCAAGACTGACAAGGGTCTTGGAGAGATTTTTAATCATCCAGGGCAGAAGAGAGAAAAAAAAAAAGATTATAGGGGAAATTGGGACCAACTGTATAAGAAGGGAGTCTTGCTTGGGAAGTGATGCTGGGGAGGAAGCCTTGAACTGGGGAGGCTGAGCTAGGAGGCCAGGGAGGATGGGGCTGTCACAAGCTGGACATGTATGCAATGGTCCCAGCCTTGCTAGTGTTCTGTAAAACATCAGTCTTGTTTATTATCCAGCATATCACTAGAATGGCTTCACCAAACCCAGTTTTGATTCAGGTTATTATAATTTTCAATTTTCATATTTTAGATTAAATTTACAGGAAAAGGTCAAAAAGTTATTCCCAGGTATTTTTTCTCTTTGATGTGTTTTTGAAAGGGTGAAACTCTGAAAAGCACATTTTAAAATGAAAAATCTCAGTCCAAAGCCTCAAAAAAGGCATCTTTGCAAATATAAAGCCATGTGTTCTCTCTTGATGTTAAAATATGTAACTGTTGTGTTAATGGAGCGCATGAATCACAGAAGGACTTTTATTTTGTCAAGTATTGATTTTCATCTTGATTACTCTCCTGAAGCATCTGTGTGAAGAATGCATCATTGAATATTAGGTATTACTGGCAAAAAATATAGCTGTCTTCTCATGATGCATTCTGCCTTTAGTTAGACTGTCAGCTTTTCCAGCTTTTTTCTGATTTGAGTGGAATAATGGTATTTATTCATATTTGGTTTGATTATTGTAGGTGGTTTTGTTTGGTTGGTTTTTTTTGGTGTGGGGTTTTTTTGTTGTTGTTGGTTTTGGGGTTTTTTTGTTAGGTCACTGCTTATGTTGATCAGTTACATTGTGTTTTGCAGTAGAGAATAGTAGGTAAGGGACATTCTGTCATGGAAGTGTGTACAGTCTAATTTGTACTTGGTCATTATTTGTCATATTTAGATATTGATGGAAAAAGATTTAAGGTTTTAATCATGTAAAAATCCCAAAAGTATTAGAATAAGTATAATAAAAAATTATGCTGAATGCCTTTTAAAGATTCAGATATAGAGGTAGGAGTTGCATATAGCTTTTTTAAATCTACAGAAGTGACCATACCAGAACAAAGTATGTATTTTTCCTTTAAAAATAAAACGTGTGAGAGAATGTATATGTGTAGGCATAAACAACAGAATTTCATAAGAAGGCACAATTGAAATAAAATAATAAAAAGGAAGTGTCTGTGCTAGTTTTGTCAGGGATAGAGTTAATTTTCTTCACAGTAGCTAGTGTAGGGCTACATTTTGGATTTGTGCTGAAAAGAGTGTTGATAACACAGGGATGTTATCAGTGCTTACGGAGTCAAAGCCTTTTCTGCTTCTCACACCACACTACCAGTGAGTGGGCTGGGAGGGGTACAGCTGGGACAGCTGACCAGAGAGATGTTCCATACCATGTGATGTCATGTGCAGCATATAAAACTGGGGGAAGAAGAAAGAAGGGGAGGACATTCGTAGTGATGGTGTTTGTCTTCCCAAGTAACGGTTACACTTGGTGGAGCCCTGGTTTCCTGGGGATGGCTGAACACCTGCCTGGCCACAGGAAGTGGTGAATGAATTCCTTGTTTGTTTTGCTTGTGTACGCAGCTTTTGCTTCACCTATTAAACTGTTTATCTCAGCCTGTCCCGTCCCGGTTATCCCGGGTAGGGGAAGATTCGTTGTTGTACCCAGAGTGAGATTAAGACACAAACGAGGTCAGATGCCGCTAACAAGGAGTTTATTTTTGGTGTAAGAAAATAGCGATAGGAGAGAGAGAAAATAGAAAAGAGGGAAAATTTAGCAAGCAGTCGGGATAGAATTGCAAGAGATAGTCACCACCATGGATCCAGTGGCATCCCGTTGGTCCGTAGTCTTGTAGTCTTTGGTGGGGAGGGTCCCTGTCACGGTTTGGTCCCACAGTCTTTTATAGGGTGTTTTCTGCTGACTCCTGCCTCCTGCGCACGCTTTCCAGTTTTACGCAGCTGATCCCATGGGGTGCACAGAATCAGTACGTGACCTCTTGCATGCTTTGGCAGGCTTGTGGGTCCTCTGTGTCTGGACCCCCCATGAGGCAATGTGATGGTTCTTTGTCCTTGGTGGAAACTGGTCTCCAGAGGCTATTTGCTTCTTATCTGTCCCGTAGGCCATTTGGCCCTTATCTATTCAGGCCTGCAGGCAATCCTTCCTCCTCAGGCCACCGAAAGCCAAGCCCTCAGGAAGTTTCACAACTTTGTCAGCAAGCTTTGAGACAATCAGCTCAAGACAAGGTCTCTCACACAGCCCACAAGTTTTCTCACTTTTACCCTTCTGGGTCTCTCCCCTATCCCACAGAGCAGGAGTGAGCGAATAGCTGTGTGGTGCTTAATTGATGTCTGGGGTTAAACCACAGCAGGTCTCATGGTGATTTATCCAGATGCAAACAATGACTAGTTATGATATGTTTTCTCATTACTTACCTGGAAGTGCTATTTATACAGAAGAACAGATGTTCTCATCTGTAAGTGTAAAGTGCTGCATCTGGGGAAGAACAACCCCATGGATCAGTACAGGTTGGGGGCTGATCTGTTGGAGGACAGCTCTGGGGAAAAGGACCTTGGAGTCCTAGTGGACAAGAGGATGACCATGAGCCAACAGTGTGCCCTCGCGGCCAAGAAGGCCAATGGCATCCTGAGATGCATTAAGAAGAGCGTGGCCAGCAGGTTGAGGAAAGTTATCCTTCCCCTCTACCGTGCGCTGGTGAGGCCTCACTTGGAGTGCTGTGTCCAGTTCTGGGCTCCTCAGCTCAGGAAGGACAAGGAGCTACTGGAGAGGGTCCGGTGCAGGGCCACTACGATGATGAAGGGCCTGGAGCACCTTCCATATGAAGGAAGGCTGAGAGAGCTGGGTCTGTTCAGCTTGGAGAAGAGGAGGCTGAGGGGGGATCTTATCAGTGCTGATCAATATCTAAAGGGTGGGTGTCAGGAGGATGGGACCAGGCTCTTCTCAGTGGTGTCCAGTGACAGGACTGGGGGCAGTGGCAGTAAATTGGAAAACAGAAGGTTCAAACTGAACATGAGGAAACCCTTCTTCCCTGTGAGGGTGACAGAGCACTGGGACAGGCTGCCCAGAGATGGGGGGAGTCTCCTTCCCTGGAGACTTTCCAAAGCTGCCTGGACTTGTTCCTGTGTGATCTGCTCTGGGTGCTCCTGCTCTGGCAGGGAGGTTGGACTAGATGATCTCTAGAGGTCCTGTCCAACCCCTAACACTCTGTGAATCTGTGAATCATTAGAGAAGAAGGCTTTTTGGGGATTTTACATATTGCCTTGGCCATATTGGTGGCTTTGTGGTGCTGATATGGTACCTGTTAAGGTATTAGGGGAAATGTTGGTAAAAGAAAATATTCCTGAGAACAGGAGGGATACAAGATAGTGTTCCAAGTAACACTTCCAACAAGAAAGTGCTTGATGGCAAGTTAGAGATAACCTCAAGTGTCAGCAGATTTCCTGCTGTTGTCAGTTTTGAAGTATTGACAAACTGTTATGCAGGTGTTTCTCTTTACTGGCACATGAAGTAGAAATACCAAAGGTCAATATTTGGTTCATTACACAGCTGGTGACAATATAACAAAGCAGAATGTAATATTTTTACTGAAAACACAAGACAGCAAAGATGCTTCTGCCTCAGCTACTTCTGAAGATACTACAGCTATGTTTGAGAAGTCAGACCTCAGCCTAAGGGGTGTTCAGTAATACTCTCACTTGGCTTGATAACAGCTGGGTATAGTAAGGGATACAGGAGCAGAAAAATACGGATACAGAAGGGGGTTAAAATTCATTTGCCTTGATGCAGTGTTGGTTTGTGTAGTGCTGGCTGATCACTCCTAACCTTTGTCTTCACCACTGTCACTTTTCAGAAAAGCAGATAAATGGAAGTAACACAGTAAAACATTAAGAAATTAAGTTGTATGATTGTCTTCTATTGAGAAAGGCAAAATATTGCAACACCTGGATATACTGAAATCCTTACTGCAGAATGTGTTGGTTAAAAAAAAAGAAAAGCTGTTGTTGCTGTACAGTTGTTATGTGATTGTAAACTTAGGGTGGAGTGGCAATGAGACCATCTTGTTGAGACCCTTTTTTTCATTCCCTTCATGCTTTCTCTCCCTGCTCAGAGGGAGCTTTCCAGCTGAAATGCCTCAGGTGTCCTCACATGCAGCAGGAATTCCCTGGGAAAAACAGTGTCTGTGAGGTAGCTAGGAGCCAATATGTTTGGTTTTCCACGAAAAGCTCAGAAGCAACTGAAACTAAGTTATAAAAGGGAACAAACTAAATTGTAAGAGTCACTACCAGTTCTTGCCTCAAAGTAAGAAAGAATCATGTATGATTCAGTTGTGATTAGTTGTCATGGGTGAAGTTGCCAGAGGAAATGGAGATTTGTATAATCTTAATTTTATTTTAGGATATTGATAGCAAGATTGAAATTGCTCCTGTGATTTCATTTATACTATATTCTAGAAGAGAAGGCAGCAAGGGTAAGCTCTTAAATAGCTGGATCATAAATGAGCAGTCACACATACCATGTCTTATCCTTGTAAAAAGGTTAGCTGTGACAACTGTGCGTGTGTTTTTCTGTAGCTATAAAGATTACGGTACATCTTGTCATTGAA
The DNA here is from genome assembly GCA_027574665.1 of Rhynochetos jubatus. Classification (NCBI taxonomy): domain Eukaryota; kingdom Metazoa; phylum Chordata; class Aves; order Eurypygiformes; family Rhynochetidae; genus Rhynochetos; species Rhynochetos jubatus. Next base: position 19,793,465 of record CM050663.1, on the reverse strand, counting down.
AATACTTTATTTCATTGTTGTGTCCATCAGAAGAAATGTTTGTATTTTTATTGGTTTAGAGCAAGTTGGGAGTGAATACATGTTGTGTCCCTAAGACATCAACAAACCCCGTTAGTCCTAAGACAGAAGCTCTGTGGACAAGATTAATATAAAATGTCCATTTATTTGTATTGCATCATTGCCAGGGTTTTACATGTATGAAATGGAAATGATAGGTACCATATAAACATCTAGAGAATGACGTATTCAGTATTTCTTTCTCAGTGTTCTTGCAGGAAAGTGTATTATTTCAGACTGTGCTCCAGATTTAACTGCGGGAGAGATGAGAGATGGTGTTCTTTTATGAATTCTTTATTTCTTTACCTGTATGCGTTCTATAAGAAGATTAACCCTTGTGGGACATTTTTTCACAAACCACGGATAAACATACTTGCAGTAATCTGCTACATTTAAATTTTTCTTATTGTTAAACGGAGTTATTTTGAGATACTAATACCATTCCATTTATCTATGAAATTTTATGTGCTGCTATTATGTGATAGTATGCTGCTTTAGTGATACTGATTGAATTAGTCAATACTAAAGAACCAGAAATATCAGAGAAACTGAAATCTATCTTTTGTGCAAAGGCAGCTTCTGCCATGATGACCAGGATGCCCAATGCTGTCCTGCTGTTCTCCTATCTTCCTCTGTATGTTTGTATCCACAGAATTTGTCACAACTTCAGACTAGATATAAGGAAGATTTTTTTTTTTTTTTTCCAATGAGGGTGCTGAAACACTGGCACAGGTTGCCCGGAGGTAGTAGATGCCCGTCCCTGGAACCACTCAAGGTCACATTGGATGGGGCTCTGAGCAACCTTCTGTAGCTGAAGATGTCCCTGCTCATTGCAGGTGGGTTGGACTAGGTGACCTGTAAACATCCCTTCCAACCCAAACCATTCTATTATTCTATGAATTTGAATTTGCATTTCTGGGCCACAACAGTATTTTTAATTTGTGTCTATGCACTGCTGAGCATGACCTGTGACTGGGACTCATGGGTACCTCAGCCTGCAAGTATGGACTAATGACCATAGTTATGATGGTCAGGTGATGTGGTGGCATGATCTCTTGCTTTTGAATGACTATACAAGCTATTCAGTGTTAATTTTTGGCAATATCCAAGTGAGTTCTTGTGGCTTGTAAAAATGGAGGATTTATGCCTCTAGAACAGACTTAGCATCTTCTTGCATTGCCATTTGGAGAGAACATTGGTGACAAGCAGTTGGCATACGCTGCTGTCCTGGGTCTGTCTTCATCAGAATACGTTATTGGCATTGGTTTTTACTAGACTGTGTGTTCCAAAGCTGTGGTTTTATAATAGTTAACACACAGGGTTTGGAACAAATCCAGTAAATGAATTAGGTACAATAACAATAGTATTTTATTAACCCAATGCCTTTTATCCTAAGGGCTTTCAGAAAGCATTTTCAGCCGTTTGGGTTAGCAGTTTAAGCAACACTATGTTATTAAGTGTTTGCAAAATTGAATCCTATAAACAGCTTTTACTGTGAAATAGTGGGCAGTATATACTGCCTGCTGTGAGTGGGAAGACTTCTTTCTGAAATTGCTTGGGGAAGAAGGTGCTAATACAGCACACTTTGGCTTTTTCATGAGGTAGGGCTGGTTTCAGAGGTGAAAGTTTTTTACCCTACAGCAGCACAGACCGTGCACACTTGAGCTGAATTTTCTGTATAACCTGACATTTACTCTAATTTCAAGGAAAGCAAAATCTAACAAATAGCACACTTGTTCAATCTTTTTCTAAAAGAGCTCAGCTGAAGAAGATTGCATTTCATGGCTTTTTGATTTAGCATATTATTGGAGGAGAGGAAGAAAATTAAGTCAATTTTATTACTGGCTGTGTCTTATCTGATTCATCTGATGCTGCAACCTGGCTTTACCTGCTTTTAGTAAATACTGCTTTGAAATTGCTGCTCACCCATGTAGCAGTAATAAGGATTATGTAATAACTGGCTTTTGATGGCTCTTTCCAGCTTGAGCTAGATTTTCCCATGGAATGAGTCTGTAATTGTAAGTGTGTGTGTATCATGCTGTTTGCTTTTTCTTTTCCATATTAATTATTAAAACACAAGCATAGAAAAATGCCTCTTAGTTGAGAATGACTTGCTAGGTGGCAATTTAGCAGAGAAGCAGAAAGGAGATGTAATTAGTTTTCTCTACTTCTAAAATAGATATAAAGATTAAATTTCACAAAACATACAGTGACCATGGAGGAGGCTTAATACAATCTGCACAAAGTAGGGTAACCTAAAAATCTTAGTTTTTTCTCATAGAAAGAAACAGGAGGAACTAAAAGAATGCCATGAAGCAGTGAAGTTGTGCCTGAGATGAATTTTCCTGCGTGTTTCTTTTTTGCTGTCTGGCATTTTTTTGTGGTAACTTTAATTGATTTGCCAGTATATTCAGTTCAACACTTTCTGGCAAGCTGGTTCTTGTGTAATAACGGGTCCTTTTGTCACAGGAGTTAAGTTTGCATTTCAAAGCCAGAGAGTGAGATGATTTAGAAGTGATTTGGTCGCATGTTGAGATGGAAAGGACTTACATTTTTTTATCTTGGTGTCTATGAAGGCTTAGTTTAATCTGAAGGTATTCAGTCATGGCTTATTCATGAATAAGAGTAGTTAAGTTTTAAGAACACAGTTGTGTATGTTCATGAAAGGACAGTGTGGAATAAAACACAAGTTCTACTTCTTAAATCTTTGTAAGTTTACTGGAAAATGAACAAGGCATTTTGAGTGTCAGTCCAGTACAGATTCCTGCTAAGACAGCACTGCAGGACATACAGAGACTAAAAGGAGGTCATTCAGTGCAGTACCCTTCTCTTAATTTTGACTTGAATTCACAAAGCTAGTCAGATCTGGCACTGTTTCATGGCTACTGAGAAGACCCATAGGGTCTGTAAAATCTCTTGCAACCAAATCCAGCATTTTAGCAATGAAAATGTGCCAGCACTGTTATGCTTGCAGTGTACTGTTTTTGATATTTGGCTAAATACATATCGTGCATTTGGATGCATGTTGTTGTATGTTTGCTTATTTTTAAAAATTTAATTTCTCAGAAATATTTGGGGTAAAATCCTAGTTCCTTTGAAGGGGATAAAATTCCGTTTGAATTTACTGGGACTGAAGTGTGTTCCTCACACTTAAGATTGTTTCAAAGCCCTGCTACTGAATCTTCCTATGTAGCATATTCTACTGAATATGAGTATTTTTAATCAACATTTCCTGATTTTAGTACTGTGTTATTCTTTTAAGCTATACAAAATTTCACGCTGCATTGCAAGAAAGACCTTGAAATACACAGTCTTTAGCTACTATAAGATCATTTGCTATAGCTGAAAACAGGATGCTTTCTCTTCTGAGTGAAAACTTTGTAAGAGTTTTGGGAAGCAAAACAAGTGCTTGGTAGGCTATGGTTGTGACTTTTCCCCCCATTCCCTGAATAGAGTGCTAGACATTGTTGCATTCCCTGCAGAAGTCTCTGCCCAGGTGAGATGCTGATCCCACCCATTGTAGGGTACCTTCCATGAGGCTTAGGCACCAAGGGTGTGAAAAATGCTTAGGTCTTAGTACTGTGTGTAGGAACAATTGAAGTTTAAAAACTATTTGGTACTGATTACTATTAAAAAGAAGCCAGGGTACCAGTATGAGGTGGTCCTCACCAGGGAAGCCATTGGGATTGCTTGGAGGGCTTACGTAAGGGACTGCACCCAGCACAGCGGAGCTGGCTACTTGCTGCGTGCTGGAAAGCATAAATACTTTGACCTTAGTACTAAGGCAAAGTGATCGTGGCAAGCCTTTGTTTAAACAGTGCTAAAATGATCAAGAGAATGATGAAGAGCCTCAAAGAAATATTGGCCCTATCCCATAATTTATATTTTCAGATGCTAAAACTAGTTGTTGAACAAATGTAAGGTGTCTATTTTAAGATACTGCATGTCAATATCTGACTACAGATGGCTCCATGAATCATAGTTGGAAGAAGAAAATGTTAGACACTAAGATATTGTTGCTAAGAGATTTTTGTACACAGTATGCTAACGTGCTGACAAATTTGGGAACAGTAGCAGCAGCATGCTTTTGGAGAAAAAAATTTCAGTGGTGAAGAAACTGTCTTCAAATGACTATTTAAAGGATAGTAACATTATTGTGCTTTGTTATATCAAGAACTGAGGAAGATGAAGTTGTCTTTCAAGCAGATAATATACAGAAAACATCCTAAAGGTAAAGCTAATCCTGCTATCCGATGAAAGTGGAGACTAGGAAGAAAAAGGAAAAAAAATTAATTGGGATTTAAATTATCCAAATTGCAAGATTAAAGGTGATGGTTGCTGATGTTTTGCCATGTACTGGACATCAGATATATTAATATACAAAACTAGTCCCTTTCAAAATGCATAATATTAAGCTTGTATTACATTATATAATTAAAATTGTTAAGAATTTTCTGTCCAGGAAAGAAGCATGTGTGAAAATGCGATTATTTACTTTTATTTTTTCATATCATTACTCTAGAGTAATTTAGGAAAATGGCCAGCATTTTATTGTCCTGGTAGAGAATGTGGGCAATTTCCACACTTAATATAAATATTTACTGACTATTATTTAAAGAAAAAAATTTAAATTTTACTGCTTTTCTTTATTGTATCTATATCGTGTTCATCTTCTTTCAGTGAGTTTTACTGACGCTTGAAAATGTTATACCTGAAATAAAGCTTCACACTGGTAAAATTAATTTTATCAATTAATTTTATTTTATAAATAAAACCTTTCAGTTTTGATATATTTTGAACAAAAACATTATCTTACATGCACAAAATATTACACAGCTATAAACTTCTCAAAATAGTAATTTGCTTCTGACATATTTCTAACTATATGTATTCCATCTCAACTTGAAAACTGATTACTTTTTAAGAAGGTTTTGGAGTATAAATGTAAATGTGTGTCTACATAACGTAAACTTATGCATCTTCTTGAGGTCGTGTTTCATGCCATCCATATTATATGTATTCAGGAGCGCTGATAGTGAGTGAATTAGGGATATTAATACAGTATTAATTTAGCATTTGGTTTGATTTTATAATGGGGTGAACAAAGAAGCTTCTGCTAGTTTTATTTTACAATGTTGTAGCCTCAAAGTGAAAAATCAGCTGTAATCAATACAACTGCACAATGTGGGATGATACTTTGCTCTTTGATTTTGGAAGGTAAAATACAAGATTAAAGATTCTTCAGCATTTTTATTTTAGCTTATATATTTATTGTAACTGTATCACATTTTCCAACTGGTTTGGAAAAAAACTTATTTTGTTGTATTTATTGAATTCTTAATGTCTTCTCCAATTGAAAATACCTAAAGTCTATGTCATGATTTGAGCTCAGAACAAAGCTTGCCAAATTGTCACATTTTGCTAAGGTATTACAAAATAATTTATTTCAAAGGAAACTGAGTTCTAGATACGTTCTTGTATTTATTGAACAAACATTTCTTCATGTACAAGTGCTCTGAAGTTGCATGAGAAACCAACAGTGTTTGATCAGTACATTTTTATCCCACACCTATGGAAAGAAATTTGGAATGCAGACTGCTTCTTGCTTTTTCAAACTGAACTCCATCTGTACCACTGAAGAGAGTTATAAAATCTACATGCTGCTCATATGTGACAGCAGCTAATGCATATCGATTTGAGATTTTTTTTTGAGTCTTCAGAGTGTGCTGCATGATTTTGTGTCACTATCTATCCAGGGTGGAACCTCATGGTGCTGTGTGCTCCACGGGCATGCACAGGCGTACATGAAAGTGGGGTCTTTGCACTTAACAACCTAATTTTAACTTTCTAATGTCCTTGTGGATGACTGCTGCATACTTGATGATAGACTGTGACAAACTATGAAGTGGCTTTAGACTCCAAAAAGCCTTTACCTCTTCATTTTATTAAAGAGACCTCTTTTGATAAGATGCAATAGAAATACATTGAACTGTGTTGCCTTTGCATTGCCCCACAGTAAACACCATTAGATTTTTCATATCAAATTAACGAGGTCCCTGTCTCCAAAGGTTGTGAATATAATGGAATGGTTTAGAGATTGCCTTGCCCCTGGATATTGCAGCTATTGAGTGGATTGTTGATAGAAATTTGTCTGAAAGCTTAAGCTTATTAAAAATGATAACATTTTATATTTTTATTGTTAAGAAAATTCATCCTAATTATAACACATAGAAGAGCTTTTCCAACTGTCTTTTCATTAAGGAAGTGATCCCAACCTTTCCTTCTAAATTCACTTGTGTTATAAATTTATCACGAGTCTCTGCTGATTGTGAATCCTATTGCATAATGGCTGTGACTGCTTGAGTGGTGTATCTTCATTGTTAAAATGATATAGTACTCAGTGGTAAAATAAATAATTTATGATTCTGTAAGTCTGTGATTTAAGTGGAAGGCAATTTCTGGAGAGTCTTACTGTTACAGTCTCATTCGCAGGGATGTATCACCTCTTCCGTCCAGTTCCACCTGAAAATGGGAACACGTAGAGTAGATGTACCTCAGAGTATCCTGTATGTCCATCTGCATTTCCGCTGCTTGCCTGAGACTGAGCAAAGTCAAGACTGAAGTTGCATTTTGTCCTGGAGTAGACCTATCTCCTTCAGTGTATAATGCCACACCTGAACTCACTGCGTTTTCATGCTTTCTTGAAAGAATATCATTTAGTGAGCACTGCTGGGTAGCAGAGACAATGGAAGGGTGAAACACTGGCCCTGAAGGAATGAATAATGAAATGTACTTCCATTAGCAAAGTTAAGTTGTCTGGAAGTGAGGGGGGAGGAAAAGCAGGTGGGGAGTGCTGACTGTTTTATCATTAACTGCTTATTGTGAATTGCAGCTATAACATGCAGCAGCCCAAATATATATAATATGTATATATATTATATACACATTATATACATATATATGTATATTATTATTGTACATATATATAATGTGCAGCCCAAACAGCTTCCTCCCTTCTCCATTTAGGCAGGGCATTTTAATGCTTTGTGTCTCTCCTGGTCTGAAATATAAGCATGTGCAGAAGGAAGTGCAGTAGCCTTAAGTGAGAGTGAAATATAAATTAACTGAGAGATGCTCATTGGCTGGAATTAAAAAGGGACACCTTCAATTTCTGTCTTTTATGTATTGTTTCTTATTGGGTGGAGCAGTTTGTTCCAAAGAGCAATAAAGTAATTTGGTTTTGGTGCTTGCCTTTTGGGGGCTAACCTATAAAGCTCTAAAATTGTATTTGCTAGCAGGCTACAAAGATCTTGCTCTAATTTAATATAACCTCTACCTGTGACACATTTTAAGAGCAGAAAAAATCAATTATGAAAGGTTGGTGACAGGAAAAATGTATATATAATTTCCAGTTTCCCGAAAGGAACAAAACACTGCATTAATCACAATCAATAAAATCTAAATGCTTGAATGTAAGTAATTGATATATTGAGGACTGCATTTATGAGGCTGAACAGAGAGACACTGGTGACTCAGTGCTGCTACTTCTGTCTGATCCAGAGTCTGAAAACATTATGAAACTCTGTCACACTGAAACCTGTAAATGGACATCTGTCATGTTACACTGTTTACACAAAGTAGACTTATTTACCATTATTTAAACTAAATTTCTTTGGGGAACAAGATTCATGAAAGCAGAACTAATCAAATGCGTCAAATGTTTAATTTCTGAATTGACTTCTGAAAGCTGACTTAAATACTGCCTGTAACCAGAGAGAACATTTCTGCTTGTAAATATCAGAAAACCAGAGGATGAAAATAATGCTGTGCCAGGAGAAAAAGAATACCCTTTTAAGGATGCCTCACCGGTTGTGAGGGTTTAATTCCTTGTCCAGTGCCCTATGCTGGACTGGTAACCATGGGGTGCCCCCATCTCCTGCCTGCTTGCCTCCCTCAGTCTCTGCATCATAGCTACATCATTCATTCAAGTTTCTACTTAGCTGTCACTTGGTTACCATCCATAGCAACTAACCAAGTGTCAAACTCCTTCCCTTCTTCACTAAACTGGTGGCAGAGCATCTGGCATTACATGGTATGGCAAAGAGTAAGGCACTGTAACTGGCTGCATCATTTGAAAGGAACATCTGTCTGTGAGACAGTAAGTGAGATGACAGGGTGACTGTAACCAGCTTTGCCTCTACCAAGGCAGAGCAAATATCGGTATATGCACAGTACATTATGTATCCTGACAATGAAAAGCAGCTCTCATCTCTGTTCAGCTGCCTTGCCCAGAGAGTTGTTAACCCCATGGCTTGGTGCTTCACAGCCCTTGGAGTGTGTCTCAGCTGTGACCTGTTTCAGTGACTCCGTTAACTTTTTGTTGTGATGACGTGATGAAGACTGAGCATCATGGAAATAGGAGGTGATACTGCCAGTCTGGCTGCATGGGTTTACTCTTTATTTTGTATGAATTACCTCCTACTAAGATAAGCCTTCCTGCTTAGCTTTACTTTCTGCTCCCTTCCATGTGGTAAGTGTATATACATACTGAGATCAGTCATGTATGTTATCAAATGTAATTTGAAAACAGTTTGGTGTCCATGTCAGCAGCCTCAGTGGTAAGTTAAACTTGGAGAGGTGGAGCTGGTAAATGATGCACTTTGGTTACCATCATTCATATTATTGCCTTTAATAATGATTAAAAAATCACCCATGAGAGTTTCTGTTTTCTGTATTGTACAGTATGTGGCAGACATCCCAACCAAATGTCACTGCAGCAAATACAGATCCTGGTTTGCGTCTGACAGCATGGTACTTAAACTACTTAGTCTTGCTTTTCAGCTGGACTTGCATTGATGCCATGCTGTGCCACTGCAGATGCAGTCTTTCTGATTCTGGAGCTGATGCAAAGTAAATGTGCCCTCTAAAAGTAGAGGAAAATATGCAGGTTTTAGGGAAAATTGTATATGAGGGACTCTTTTTTTTTTTTTCAGAAGATGCATAAACAGGTTTTGTCAAGTTTACAAAATAATGTGACTAAGGACATGCAGATTTTTCATGTTAGAGCAGTGTCATGTCTGTGGCAACATAATGACATGAAAGGACATTTGGAACATGAATGAAAGAACCTGAGTTATAGTAAGACTGCTGTATGTGCACTTTGTAAAAAGCAGCAATTTCTGAAGCTTCAGCACAGCAGAGTGTATAGATAGCCTCCAGTTGTGGAGTGCTACCTCCAGCCTTTCATGGCAATATTTCATGTCTGTAAACACGCACGTGATGTATTTTGATGACTGGGATCCAGTTCCTACTGGAACTGGAAAAAGCCTTTCACTGTAGTTTTGCTGGCTGTCCGACTTTTTCACTGCCAAGAAGAGATGTCTTGTGTACATAAAAAACTCCAAACAAAACTTTTTTCTGGCCATAAACTTTCAATTAGAAACTTCTAACACTTCACTACAGAAAGTCCTGAAAAGGAAAATATGGCTATTTAAAGCCACGTACATTATGAAGCGTATTTTCTGCAAAGATACTACATTAACATTTTTTTTCTAAAGTACAAAGAAATATAGTACAATTACAGAACTTCATTAAGGTTCTGATTTAGTTTTCATCTTACCTGAGGTGAGAATTTACACCACCTTAGTTTGGTTCGAGCTGTGGATCTTGTGGAGATCATTCATTTGTCCTAATGCATTCATGCTTCCAGTTTTATTTGAACACACTGTAACTTTGGTTAAAGATAATTTTGGATGGAAAAGAGGCTGTGGTTGCTGTGATTTGTAGTTTGCAACTGGAAAAATTGAATGAGTATAATTTTGGATCTCTCGGATTTTTCTCTGACTTCACTTTCTCCCACATTCTTTACCCATCAAATTCAAGTGAAGTACGTTGACGTTATGCCAAGAAATATTTGTACTTTTTTAACTTTTTCTTGCTTTATTTAGTTCTTTAAATATTTTTCCTTAATTTTTGCTGTTAGAATTTTACATACTGTTTTTAGCGATTGAAGTAAATTAAATTGAGAGCAATGATACCTTGAGCTTGCTAAATCTAGTGTTTGATTCAGAAACAACTACAGGAACAATACTTTCTCTCAAGCTCTCTCTTTGCTATCTGGCAATATCTTTTGTCAAGTAATAAAATGTGTTTATCACTTGAACAGCATGTTTAGACTTGAATTTTAACATCTACTCTATCAAAAATTCTTGCATTTGAGTAACATGACTGCTTGTCTAGCAAGCTGCCTGTCACTGGTGAATTCTCTGTTTGAATTTTACATGCTAATTAGGGATAATGTTGAAGGGAGGTATTGTTGTTTGCTTATGATGTAGAGAAAGCCACTGGTCTACACAGAAATGTTGCTTTTATGAACCAAGCCAGGCTGCATAATGTGAAGGTAAAGAGAGCATTTGTACAACGCAGCTGTGGCTTTGATAGTACTGTTTGCCAGGGAGACCAATGAGTTTTACTTTAGAATCTGTACAGAGGAGGCTGAGGGCCAGATGCTGATCACAGAACCACAGAATGGTCATGATTGGAAGGGATGTCTGGAGATCATCTAGTCCAGCCCTCTGCCAAGGCAGGTTCATGTAGAGCCAATGGCACAGGAACATGTCCAGGTGGGTTTTGAACATCTCCAGAGAAGGAGACTCCACAACCTCTCTGGGCATCCTGTTCCAACGCTCCGGCACCCTCAGAGTGAAGAAGTTTTCCCTCAAGCACAGGTGGAACTTCCTGTGCTCCAGTTTGTGCCCATTGTCCCTTGTCCTCTCACTGGGCACCACTGAAAAGAGTCTGGCCCCATCCTCATGGCACCCACTCTTTAGATATTTATAAACGTTGATGAGATCCCCTCTCAGTCTTCTCCAGTCTAAACAGACCCAGGTCTCTCAGCCTTTCCTCATAAGGGTGATGTTCCAGTCCTCCCATCATCGTATCCTCCTCTGGACTTTCTCCAGTACTTCCCTGTCTTTCTTGAACTGAGGAGCCCAGAACTGGACACAGCACTCCAGATGTGGCCTCACCAGGGCACAGTAGAGAGGGAGGATGACCTCCCTCGACCTGCTGGCCACGCTCTTCTTAATGCACCCCAGGATACCATTGGCATTCCTGGCCACGGGTGCACATTGCTGACTCATGGTGAACTTGCTGTCCACCAGCACTCCAGGGTCCTTCTCTGCAGAGCTGCTTTTCAACAGGTCACCCCCAGCCTGTGCTGGTGCCTGGGGTTATTCCTCCCCAGGTGCAGGACTCTACACTTGCCCTTGTTGACCCTCATGAGGTTCCCCTCTGCCCAGCTCTCCAGCCTGTCCAGGTCTCCCTGAACAGAGCACAGCCTTCTGGCATATCAGCCACTCCTCCCAGTTTGGGGTCACCAGCAAACTTGCTGGGGGTACACTCTGTCCCTTTGTCCAGGTCATTGGTGAAGATGTTATACAGGAATGGACCCAGTACTAACCCCTGAGAAACCCTGCTAGCCACAGGCTTTCAGCTAGACTGCACCACTGATCACAACCCTCTGAGCTCTGCCATTCAGCCAGTTCTCAACCCACCTCACTGTCAACTCATCCAACCCACACTGCCTAAACTTACCCATGAGGATGTTATGGGAGACAGTGTCAGAAGCCTTGCTGAAGTCAAGGTAGACAACATCCACTGCTCTCTCCTCATCCACTGATATATTATCTGTGCTGAGAAGCAGTTTCTTTTGGGAGTACTGTCTGGAATAAAGGAGTTCTTAGTAATGGTTAAAACAGTAATTTTCAGATGGATAATTGCTTCTGTTGGCAATGAGTGTCAGTACACCAATCTACCTCTGTCTCTGACCTAGCTGATCTTTGCAGATATTAGGGCATGCAGAAGTCTTATGACATATCTGAGAAGAAACACTCTGTATTTTCAACTGAGGTCTAAAAGCAGAAGTGGGATTGATTTAAACCAGTACTATTGATTCGTATTAATGCATTTTGCTCACAAGAATCCATCAACGTTTGATGTGACACAACTGAAAAATGCCCAAAGCAAAGAATTTCCTTACTGTTAATATTGTAATGAGAAAATAATTACATGATTATCACTACTAAGTATGGTGTTATCATACGTGGGTTAATTATTGAAAGGACAACAATGGTTGTACAGCACATTCCATGCTCATGGCTGCCTACTGAGGATTATTTTAAAACACAAGTATACGTGTATTGAGTAAAACATCTAGATGCTATATAAATGTAGAATAGAATTTCTGCCATGAAATAGATTGAAAGCAAATATAATTACTGTATTTAACCTTTATGTTGCATAGAAATTTTTAATGAAACAAGAAACAATTTGCCAAGAAAAAAAGACAAAACCTGGAAAGTATTAAAAAAACTTTGTGGAAAAACGTGGATTCAGGGCATAAAAATGATAAATGGTCTGTTCAGTTGTTTGTGTTAAACTTTGCTTAGTAATCTAAAAACATTATTCTGTTACAGTATTATATTTAAATTTTTGGTAATTTCTTTAAAGTCTTGCTTGTACTTTACTAGCCAGTAGACTTCATAACCTAAACTAAATCAGACTGTCTCTCTTCAGGTCAACTATTGCTTAGTACCAAAAGATAAAACGGAAGTTACTTTGCTGTGTTTGAAACCATTTCCTTGAATCTGTGTCCTTATGCAAAGATTTCTTGTGCTGCATACTTAAAAGATTAATGAGCAATGGCTTGAAAAATAAGGATGAATACAATGGGATTCTTGGGTCTAAAGAAAAGCCTTAAAATGAAGTCACCAGGAGGACTGTAGATAATGTGACTTTCAAGAATCTCATGTAGTTTTATTGAGGAGTGTTTCAGTGAGTTCTTTTCTCTAAGGCAGTGCACCCATGCCTGTAACAAAGAGTCTGCCTCTTGAGTTTGTTAGCCTGTAACAAATAGTCTGCGTTTCAGTAAGACTGCTTCCAGTGGTGTGTTAAGATATATCGTAAGTCCACTCCGAGTCCTACAAGAGGTGCACTAATGTCAGAAGGAGGCGTTATGTGAATAATTGATGCTGAATGAAAACTGCAGAAAATATGTGTAAACATTTGATTTTTATGTGAAATGGATGTAATGGTCATGATTCATGATTTAAGCCTGCTCTGAGTCTACCATTTAAAGCAGATTTGGAAACTCTTAAATACATAATAGTCAGTATTTTCTGTCTGTAGTTTGTTGCTTGTGTGTAAAGTCTTCATTTTTGAGGGTTTCCATGTTAGTTTGTTTTGGTTGCAAGTAAATAAAATTGTCCATGTGACAAGTGCAGAAATAAGGTCTTGTGCTTGAATGTCAAGCGATATTATTCACATTAACTGTATTTCATGCATCTCCTGAAGACCATTTCATCACTTCTGTTGTCCTTTGTGTTATTCTTCATCCCTGAGTTCTGTGGAATGATAAAAACCAGAAGATAATCTTCCTTGGTCATCAGCTCAGAAATTTCATTGAGTTTTCAATTATTTCTCGTGTCTGAAAGCCCTATGTCCACAGGAGTCCTTAAATAAGATTTTTTTAAAAATTAATTGTTTTTTGGTGTGCACTCTATATATGCAGAATCTTTTATGAGAAAGGTGAGCCCAGCTTATCCCTTTCACCTACATCAGGAAAGCCACAGTGCCATTAAGGGAACAGTATCTGTCATAACATAAAGCTGCAAAATGGAGCCATAAAAGACAATTGCTGAAAATTCAGTGCAAAAGTAGGAGAAGAAGAAAAAGGGAGGAGACAGTGGTGGCATAACCAAATCCCTTTCCTTGTATCCGTTGGAGATGTTTCTCTTTTAAACTGCATTTAGATGAGAATTCAGAATAGATAGTTACACATCTGTGTTTGACAACCAGGAAATAAATGGAAAAAGAAAATTATTATTTTAGAACAATGTTATTTAAACACTCTAAATTCCATACCTATGCCTACATTTTTGCCAGTTCCTCTTTCCTTAGTCTTTTTTGGTGACTTAGTGGTACATGAATACTTCTAGTTCTTGGTCCTTCTTCCCTTGTTATCCTCTGTACCTTCCATGGTAGCTCATGTTTTCATTGTTCAGGTAAGCAGAGAGGCAAGAGCAGTTAAAGGGAAATAATATCTTTAGTGTGTCTCTCCAAGTCTGTTCCTGTAGCAGTCTCTACACATCCGTATAGCTCCCAAGCTGCCACAGTTTGAAAAGCTACAGCTCTTCCAGTGGTCTTCTGAGACATCCACGATCACAGCGTTCTTATTAGATGGGGAACTGGGGGACTGGCACTGCTGCTTACAAATAGGTTCAGATATAATTTCTCAGCATTGTATCAGGAATTTATTGAGTGTAATAGTTGCAGAATGGAAATAACGAACAGTTACTCTGCTTTGTGAAATGAAAATATATTTGTATGACGTTTTTCACCAATGCAACATGCTTATTTTCCTACTTAATAAGTGATGGATATATATTAATTGTAACTATTTTACAATCCTTTAGGTGGCTATAATAGCGGGAAATTTTGAGCTTGCTGAATATATCAAGAATCACAGGGAAGCTGATATTGGTAAGCAAAATATTTACAAATATTGAAAATAAGCTGTGAATGTTTAAACCAACATTTTGCAAAGATGAAAAGTCTGATTCTATGTGAGATGTGACTACAGGACTGCTGACAGTATCCTTTCAAGGAGATTTTAAATGTCTTTTTTTTTTTTTTTTAAATTAAGATGGAAAAAGCTGAAATGTTTTCAAAATATGCTGTGAAAATGAAAATTTGATAAGTGATGCAAAAGAGTAGTAGATGCTTTATTAATATACGTTAGCCAGTTCATAACAGGTTAAATGCACATCCACATACCTGGCAAAATTTGGTCCTGCAAGCTCTTTTGGCATCAGCCTAAAGCAGTTCTCTAGTAGGAATAGTTGGTCAGAAGAAGAAGATAAAGAAAGATACTTCTCTGCAATTAAATGAATTTATGGCAGAAACTGGCTATCTATATCCATAAAACCATTTCTTCTCACTGGATTTGGTGTGTGGCACTGGATGAAGGCTAGTGACAGGCACTAAGGACAAAAAACCTTAAGGTAAAAAGCCTTAAGGTCTTTTTACACAGAGAATTGTGCCATTAAAATAAAAACCAGCTTGATAAAAGTGATTTCTAATACAGTTTAATTAAAATGAATTGCAATGCTTTAATTCAAGTTAATTAAAGTTCTAGAGGAACATCCTGAAGTTGAACAAAAAAAGGCATTCCTTTTGAAGCAGGAGGGTCTGTATAGTTGCCTGCCCTGATTTAACTTATTGATGCAAATCTATGACCTGATACTATTTAATTTCTGTAGAAAACTAGGCCAGCTCACATTAGGACTGTGAAAGAACTGCTCTGTATTAAGACCTTCTTTCCATTTCCCTTCCTGGTTTAATAGGACCTGCAGTGATATAGATAAAATTCTGTGCAGTAATGTGAGTTCTTGTAGCTCTGTGGTACTTTCAACACTTTGCAGTATGCATTGAGAAATCTGAGGACACATTTCATAAAAATTTTGCATAACAATCATAACTTCTGCATAAAAGTCCATAATGAGTTTGGAAGGTTTTTACATGAGAAAGTGGAATAGTTCCTTTCTAAGTAAGACGTCTTCACCCTTCTGCATTTATAAACAATCTGCTGTAAAAAGTTCACTAAAAATGAACCAGTTATTCCTAATCAGTGAGCACCTTATTGTTTATATTTACATATGGCTAATGGTTTTATAACTTTATGAAGGTGTTGAAATGAAAGAAAATGGTTGTTGAGGTTTAAATTTCCCCTTATTTCTGCCATGTTAGTTCTTGATATTTTGGCTTACATGTAGAGCCACTGCAGACCAAGTACTAGACACATAGGCACATAGGCAATACACAGAATTACGTTTTATGTTTCTCTGATTTGATTTTGTTCTCTTAAAATTAGTTGTGTACAATAAAAGAAAAGAAACCCCACCTAGAGGAATGACTTGCTAGTATTAATTATGCATACACACACAGTATGAGTAACTTTAAACTGATAGGAACACTTATGGTACACTTACAAAACAGCAGCCTCTAAACTGGTTTCTGTGAAACCATCATTTTTTGGACTGACCAGTTTTGCACTACTTTTCCTTTCCCCTAACAAGGAAATGCAGTTCCAAACATGTCAATATGTGGGTGAAATTGAAATGTAATTGTGAGGTCAATGGGTGAGACTCAGTCCAGGAAACAAGTCATAGCCACGTGACTGAGGCTTTAGGCTGAAATTGTTGCTGACTGTAAAAACTTTCTGTAGGATTTAATGATTTATAGAAAAATGCTTAGAAAATACATTCTATGGAAAAGGTCTCCAAATTTTCCTGATACCTTCCCTTCTTTGCTGAAAAATAGAAATATTGATACTTCCATGATTCACCTGCATTTTTTGCAAGATGGTGGTGCATTGCACATAACTATTTAAATTAGTAGATTTTTCTTAAAGAAAAAGCATTATGTTATGTTGTTTCCTCCCAGATAATTTAGTTTAACTGGACTTTTGTCCCTTAAGATTTATTATTTTAAAAAAAAGTGAAGTCACTGAAATTTCTATTTCTGGAATGTCTCCCAGTTAAAAAGAAATAAATACAATATCCTGAGCAGAAAACCTGGGAGCTAGTATGATGATGAACATGCAGAACAATGTCAGCATTTAAACTTAACCAAGTTGGTCTTACTTGTCTGGTTATCCACTATATTAATGTATTTTTGGATGTATTCCAACATCTGTCATTTGAGTAATATACTTTCTTAGACCCCAGAGGCAACAGAGTGGAAAGGAAAAAAAGGAAAGTAGAAGAGAGTTTGAGAAGTTTCCTCATGAAGATAAGAAGGGAAGATCTATGAAGTCTCTAGAGAAACATTTAATCTTTCATCCCTCAGAAAGTGTACTTTTGGTTAGACATTGAATTTTGATATTGAACCAGTTCATTAAACCTTGTTGTTATAATTTTAGGCTCATTTAATAATTTTAATTACTTTATATTTTGTAATTATTTTAGACTCATTTAGTGATTACAATTACAGAGTTATGACTCTGGGAAATTCCTTGGAATATGTGCAGTTTTGGATGGGTCTCTTTGTTCCGATGGAGGTTTAAGATGGTAGATGCTAGGCTAGTCAGCCATTTAGTAGTAAATTTGTCAGTGGTATTCATATTTGCAACAGCATTCATGGGAAGAGGGGGTTGGTGATGCCCTGGGAAAAACTCCACATTACTCTTGGAAGATTTCTGACCTAATCTTTTACTTTCAGCGACCTTGATACACAGTATCTTTAGCTACAGATACATTTAAATGCAAGTCTAATAGAGAACTAAGTAATGTAAGTGATGATTCTATTTTTCTTTTTTTTTTTTTCCCCCCAAAATCTTCCTACTTTCCTGGATATGCTGTCTTAAGCATGGGAAAATTTTAATTAGTGGTAGTGATTGGAGGCTGGACCTAACTTAGTAGTTTCAAGAGCAGTTTTTAATCTGATGACAAGGTTTTACATTTTTCAAATTGATGTATCTGAAATATGAAAGATAATATTTGCTTAAAATCTCTACTCTTGCATAGTGAAGAACTACACTATCTGTGTCCATCTGTTTTGACATGTGCTATTAGCACTGTCCTCAGAAAATTTTGTTGTCCCAAACTATTGTGGTAGGAAGTCACACTTTCAGTGTAGAAGGTATTATGTGGATGTCTTCCAGTTTGTCAGTAGTCACAAAGCTGTTTCAGGTAATGTTGCCAAAACTGTGACCATAAGGATCTCACAGCAGTAATGTAATGCTTATGATTCATGGTCCTGTACCATATATTGCAGTGAATGAGCTGCTTTGTTCAGAGATCATAGATCAACCTTCCTACAGAAGGAGAGTATCACTGCCTGTGAAGAGATGAGTCTGCAGCGTGCCGACAGCAAAAACACTACATCTCAATGCACTGGTCCACCAGAGCTCCATGTAAATAAATATATAAGGGCTGGGTATATCATTCATAATCTATTCAACCTTTGCCTGCCAATTATATTTCATTGGCATTTAGAGTAGAATACCATTTTAAGCTGTATGCAAGCTCTGGAGTTTGGAAGAGACTCAGCTGCATGTCTTAAAGGGAGTGTTTTCTTTTTTTTTTTTTCCTTTTTTCCTTTTTTTTTTCCTTGGCCTGGATCTGTGACAGGTTGCAATGCTAAGACTATCCCTATTGAGGATGATGGAGAAGCAGCTCAAGTGGAAAATGACGAGGCAAAATGACCTCTAGCAGTAGAAAATTCTAATTTACAGCAGAACTACTAATTCTTTGTTCTATAGATCAAGTCCCACAGAGTGTTCTTCCTTTTTATTTAACTATAAATCACTTATATTAGACAAATGTGTTAAAATGATGAAAAACTAGGCAGATATATAAAGTAAGCTTCTTTGCAATAACCATAAGACTTTGCTCAGTAAAAAGAAGAAAATGTAAAAATACCTTTTTTAGAGCCAAAAATGGCAAAAATAACCCATGTTACTGGAGTAATGTGACATCTGACTGGAAGAGCGGGATGTTTGTCTAAGGTGTATAGTGTCTGAGTATCTTACTCAGATCTTACCAGACAAAGGTGTCTACTTAGGATCAACATGAGTGTACATGTTTAGTCAGAGAGATGAAGTCTGTTTCCCTTTTCTAGAAGCAAAATGGATTAAAGCTTTTATCCCAGACACAAGATGTAGGTGCCATTGGCAACCTGAGTAGTCCAAGGAGTCCCTATGTAGTCATCTGAAAAAAGGAAGAGGAGACAGTAAAGTTTCTCAGCTATGTAAAGGTGTGCTATAGAGGCCATTCAGTTGGCTAAGCTGGGTGTCTTTCAAGATAGATAAGGTCATTCAGGGTTTCAGAACCATCGGGAGGGGTCAGAGCTGGTAGATGTACACTGAGACAGTTCTGAGCAGCAGCACTTTGGTTGAAGAGCAGCCTACATTCTTACCTTCACGTTGTTTCCTCACTCTGGTGAAAGCCTGATTTCTCTCACATCCTCATTCTGCATGGGTGCAGCTGTCTGTCTCTTGGATAATTTCACAGAGGAAGGTTATGAAGTGGGGGGTATCCATGAAAAAGGGAGACCTGGAATCCAAACCCGCTGACTGTTCTCATGACTGATCTACAGTGCATCCACGTTCAGGCGAAGTTGCACTTAAGGCAGTTATATTCCCTTTTGGCTTTAAGCCCTTGTTTGTCCCAGCAAACTGGAGTTTTGTAGAACCTGCTTCTGGTTAGCCATGATTCCAGCATAAAAATCTGTCAGTTATTCCTTCCTATTAAAAAACATGGCCATTTCCTCTGAAAGCTCAAAACTGTGTGGGTTCTCTCGCATGTTCTCTTTTCTTCTGTCAGCAGGTCACTTCTTCCTTACCTTGCTTCTTTCCCATCAACAGCTTCCAATTAATCTTTCCATCTCAGGTGTCTGGGTGATGAGTTTGTTGAAACTGTGGCATGAAAAGTATTTAGCACAAATAACTATTTTTTTTTAACTTGGTGCTGTCATTTTCAGAAACAAACTGAGAAAAAAGCCTTGCAAATGTTTCCTGTGGCTTACAGCAATAAAAGGCACCTTGCTGTCATTGACAGAGAAAGTCACGTTAGTATTATTTCAAGCAGGGGTGATGCAGTTTTGCAAGAATAAATACTACATAAAAGATAAAGGATTCAGAGGAGAGGAAAAAAAAGGATATCAGTAAAGGATTAAAAATAAGATCCAGATTTCATTGTTTGGGTTTTGGGTTTTTTTTTTGACATTTTAAGCATCAGGGAATCCCTTTTGTTTTCTTGACAGATGTTTGAAAGGTGAATGAAAATTGCCATATCTCTAAAAATGTAATCCTATTTGAAACAAATTAAAATAATATTTTTCACACAGCAAGAAAATCTATTATTATAAGGTACTTAGAAACTTGTTTTACGAGCAGTATGAAATACTTAGTACAGCTTCTCAGATTATTTCAATTCATCATGCCCCCAAATTAGTATTTGAGGAATAATCACAATGTTAAAGCAGCTTATTTTAATTATTACTTATTTTGAAAGTCTTTGAAACTCAGAAGTATCTTGTGACTCAGTGATTGCTGTTCCAGTTTCTTTTCTTCTTTGAGGTAGACATTACATACACTCCTCATGTGCAGCACAGCAGTTACACATCATTAAAAAAATAATAATAATGTTCCTTTTCAAACTTTTTTTTTAACTAGCAATGATACATTTATAGTTTATTTAACTTCATGCATTTATTTATTGCAAACTAAGAGAAAGTAATGGATTAAAAGATGTGATGAACAGAAAAGTTAATCCCTGATTGTTTTCATCCAGCCTGCAGCTGTCTGTGAGTAAATGAGCACAGCAGATTTAGGAAGCATTTGCTATACACAATTTACTATGGCTCCTGTAGGATGGAGGTACAAAACCCAATCATCTGTGTAAGAATTTTGAAGCTTTCATTAGATACAGATATGCAGATATTAAGTATGCCGCAAGCTGATAATCCTTTGACTTGGATATCCTATTTTTAAATCTCTCTTTTGCCTTGGTTCTTTGTGATGAGATGAATTTTCAGATGGATTAAATGACATGGGTTGTTGTTCTTCAAGTGAACAAGGTTTGTTTTATATTGTACATCTTGTCCTTCAGCAACTCTGAAGCTAGAAGCAATAAGATTCTTTTGTTTTATTTTTGTTTGCCTTTTGCTTTAGAAAAATATAACACATTGAGCTGGTGTGTGAGTTTGGTAGTTGATTAGCAGACTAACTAATACTTGGATACTGTTGCTAGGCTTCAAGTCAGAGTTCCTGTATTCCTCTATAATTATGCAGAGATATGTGTATATGATGGTTTGTCTGTGCTTTCACATGTTTTTTTTTTTTTTTTTTTCCTTAATATTGAAAATCTGCTAATTTGGTAGGCTTATCCTTAAAAATATGCATATTCCACACTGGGCAATTGCTTTTAAATAAAACATTTTTCCAGCATGAGTACAAGTATTAATTTTTATTAGAATTGTGACTGTAAGCATCTTAAGAAGCATGCGTTTTATTGTAGAGTAAGCAGAACAGGTCTTTAAAAAGACAAGGATATTAGTTGTTTTGTGGTAAAGTCGCTTTTCTAACCCATTTTCTGTAATTAGATCAGAATGACTGAGGTCAGAAATCTTGTTTTTTCAGCTGCAAATGTTTCTCTTAAATGCTCAAGGGCCCAATGCATATTCTGTTTGTTTACTTTTTTATTTTGATTCTGGTAAGCATTTAGTAATTTTGATTTCCATAAATCAAATGCCTGCAGAATACTTCTCAAGTTAGGGGGAATCATATTTAGAAACATAATAGCAGAAATAAGAAAAGGGAGTAAATCAAAAGACTTAAAAATCTACAAAACTGTCAGCAGCATGCAATGATGTCTTCTATTTTTATCACGTTACTTAATACAAGCATGTACTGTAGCTCTGTGTATTCGTCATTTGAATGTGAGTGTCATTAACCTGTTTTGTATGCTAGCGGGCATTTTAATGTGGGAAAAGGATTATATTAGTGTAATCAGGACGACCAAGACACCGAGATCTTCATTGGCCGCATTTTAAACGCATATTGTTCACTAGGTTGTCTTATGTTCCCTTTTGCAGTTTCTTTCAAATATCTCTGATAAATGAATAATTATTTTTCATGTCCATAGAAAAAAAACCTATTACGTTACTGATTTTTAAGCTGTGTTACAACCAGATGAATATTGATTGGTATTAATTTGTTGCCATTATTTATCTAATTTTTCTCCGAAGGGTTGCAAGGAATAGAGTGTCATATGCTCAGTATTGCTGTGTGGTAGCAAACAAATTGGAAAACTGGTAACTGTGATCTGTTAATATAATTACGTAAGAAAATAAAGGACAGAGCTTGAAAAATTAGTTTTCTTTTTCCCTTTGATCACAAATAGGTTTTTTTTCCTGTGTGTATTAGTGCAAAATAGTGCAATAACTAGTTTTATTTCAAAGTTTAACATTTATTTTCAGAAGTTGATTATTCCTGTTGGTCTTTGAAGTTCAGTGTATTCTGTGCATATAGCATGAAACTGTGCATGTAGAGTAAATTATGTAGTGTAGAGAATCATAGAATCTAGGATGGTTTGGGTTGGAAGGGACCTTAAAGATCATCTAGTTCCAACCCCCCTGCCATGGGCAGGGACACCCTCCACGAGACCAGGTTGCTCCAAGCCTCATCCAGCCTGGCCTTGGACACTTCCAGGGATGGGGCACCCACAGCTTCTCTGGGCAACCTGTTCCTGTGCCTCACCATCATCTCTGTGAAGTATTTTTTCCTTATATCTAATCTCAATCTAATCGCTTTCAATTTCAACGCATCACCCCTTGTCCTGTCACTACAGGCCCTTGTACAAAGCTGCCCTCCCCAGCTTCCTTGTAGGCCCCCTTCAGGTACTGGAAGGTGCTATAAGGTCTCCCCAGAGCCTTCTCTTCTCCAGGCTGAACAAGCCCAACTCTCTCTGCCTTTCTTCATGGGAGAGGTGCTCCAGCCCTCGGAGCATCTTCGTGGCCTCCTCTGGACTCACTCCAACAGGTCAATATCCTTCTTATGCTGAGGGCTCCACAGCTGGACACAGCACTCCAGGTTGGGTCTCATGAGAGCAGAGTAGAGGGGGAGAATGACCTCCCTCGACCTGTTGGCTGTGCTGCTCTGGATACAGCCCAGGATCTGGTTGGCTTTCTGGGCTGCCAGCGCACACTGCCACCTCATGTCCATCTTCTTGTCCACCAGCACCCCCAGGTCATTCTCCTCAGGGTTGCTCTCGATCCATTCTCTGCCCAGCCTGTCCTTGTGCTGGGATTACCCTGACCCAGGTGCAGGACCTTGCACTTGACCTTGCTGTACTCCATGAGTTTGGCACGGTCCCACCTCTCCAGCCTGTCTGGGTCCCTCTGGATGCCATCCCTTCCCTCCAGTATGTCAACCGTACCACACAGCTGGCTGTCGTTGGCAAATTTGCTGAGGGTGCACTCAATCCCGCCTTCCATGTCACTGATGAAGATGTTGAACAGTGCTGGTCCCAACACTGACCCCTGAGGAACGCCACTCATTACTGGTCTCCACTCAGACATGGAGCTGTTGACCACAACTCTCTGAATGCGACCATTCAGCCAGTTCCTAATCCACGGAGCGGTCCATCTGTCAAATCCATGTCTTTCCTGTTTAGAGGCAAGGATGTAATGTGGGATGGTGTTGAATGCCTTGCACAAGTCCAGGTACATGACACTGGGTGCCCTTCCTTTATCCACTAAGGTTGTGACCCCATCGTAGAAGGCCACCATCTTTGTCAGGCATGAATTAGTCATTGTCTATGATTTCTTAGGTTTAGTCTAAAATTTGAGCAGGAAAGTGAAGAGAGAACCAATGGCATAGGTAACTGCTGATCTAAGTACAGTAGATTTTAGAATTATTTGGCCTGATTTTGTAAACCAGTCTGTAGTGTGTCCTCACCGCCTGCCAGGCAACGATTGCCACATTTCTTCCTGTTAGCTTTTATTTTACAGACTGACCAAGAACCTTGTAATTAAGCTGAAAATAAACTACCAGAGGTATCCCAGGCCATCTTCACTGCCCTTGAGCTGGTTTCGGTCTCAGACAAGTACTCTCTGATCTGAGCAGTGGGTGCAGGTCTCAGGGCTCACTGGCTTATCTACATCTTCTTCCTAGAGATGTTTGAGATGTTTGGGAGGGTGGCAAAGGAAGTGGGAGAAGGAAGAAGGGAGAATTTGTAGGTGTTTGGGTCTTGCTCCAATCTTCATGCTTGGACCCAAAAGATTGGAATTATTTCCAGGGCCCTCAGCTCCTGCTTCCCCTAAATTTGGCTTCTAGTCTGCTAGCTATTCATAAGGAGTAAAGCTTCTCACCTCCTCTCCTCCTTCTAGGCTGGGACCATTATATCCAGTGGTTGGGAACTGTGAGTTTTTTGGTATCAGCAGTGTGCTGTTTCATCAAGGAGTAGGGTGAAATCACCTTTCCCAAGTACTTAAAGGATATACTTGCCATAAGTCATGGTCCTTTGACCAGTATTGACTTTTTAACTTTTCTTAATAGCTTTGACTGGGTTGACACCGCTGAGGTAGTGTATTTAAAAAAAAAAAAAAAAAAAAAAGGCCGTAAAACATAATCAGTAGGAAAAATTATTTGAGTAAGAAGAAAGTAGTGCTTTTGAGTTTATATGGGATCTGAAATCTGTTCAGTCGTCTCCAATTCAATTTGATATGTCACAGTTCATAAAACTGGAGGAGGTTTATGTGATCATGCTGTCTGAACTTCTCCATAGTGCAGATTCTAGAGTTTATATTGACTAATTCCTGCTTGAACTGGACTATAACTAGAAAAAACGTTTTGTCTTTTAAAGACCTGCAATAATGTAAATTGGATTTGGAAAATTGTATTTTAGTCTTGCAATCTGATGTTTTTGGATTAATTTGCTAATTTTTCTAGAGTAGATTACCTCTTCATTAAACAGACATATCTTGTTTCTAATATCAGCTTGTCTGGCTGTAGCAACTGGATGCAGAGTATAGCTCAGTCTTGACGCTACTGCATCTGTGACCACATTTCTCTTCTAAAGCCACTCCTTTTTTAGCAACAATGAGCTGATCTCAGCTTTTGATCTCAGAAAGACAAAAACCATGAGGAGGAGAGGTAAAACTTGAATGGAGGTCTAAATTGAATTCAAGAAACTACCATGGACTTTGTGGGTTTTTATTTCCATTTCTGATTCAAGCACCTTTATGTTAACTTTTCTCTGGGTCCACTAAAATCTGTATCCCTAGACTTTCTGTAATTATGCTTTTATAAGAGGATATGGCCATTAGAAGTATGTGATCAGTGCATTTCTATCATGATATATATAGGTCGCTGTAAGAAAACAGGTGGGTTTGGATGGCAGCACCAGTAGGAGGATATTAGAGGGTCCACACCTGATGTGATAAGGCAGGGAGCCTTCAATGCAGCTGTAAAATATGAAGCAGCCCAACAAGGGACAGTACAGAAGAACAATTGTTTGGAGTGTCTCACAGAGAATTCTAGTATTCAGAAAATGTAATGTATTTTCTTTAAATAATTTTTTAACATGGGCCTCAATAGCTCCCTGAGACTGTGTCAAATGCTGTGTGAGATTTCAAACAGTGATAGAGTGAAGCCAGGTCAAAAATAGAGGTAGGACAAATGGAGAAATAGGTGTGTGCAGAATCCCATGCCTTTCTGTTTCTCCCATTTACAATGGTGAGAACACAGGAAAAAGAGATGAAAGAAAATGAAATAAATGCTAGAGTTAAAAAAAAAAGGAGAGATTGATAAGAATAGTCAGGAATGCTTCCTGAAGAAAATTCCTGTGTTTCCCAAAGTAAACACAGAGATGGACTAATGGACTAAAAAGAAAAAACAACTGAAAAAACGGGAAGGGGAATTAAAAAATGAGAAACTCTCAGTGTAAAGTTGGTCCTTATGCTGAGCACTTCATCACAAGCCTTTTTATGCACCACAATAACTTCCTTTATGTAATTAGGCTACAAGCAGACTACGAAGTTAAGACTAATGGCACAAGGGTGGATTTGTAACTTCTGAATATATGGCTTTTTATGTGACAGTGTATATTTTAATCATTGCGTTATTGAGAATAATTGTGTTCAATATAACTTGCATTTGGGACAGGAACAACTTCCATGGACTACTTGGATTTGGATGAGGATAGTCTTCCAAATACATAGACAACTTGGTTACATTTGCCAATCATATAAAACAAGTATTTGTATGAAAAAAAACCTTTGTAAGAATATAAAATCCAGTATTTATATGAGCTTTGTGATTGCAATGATAATATTTTTCTTTTAGATTGGTTCAGATAACTGTTACAAGTTTAGCTTTTCAGTAATTGCTAATATCGTGCATTTTGAAGAGATTTATTAGACATCATTGACTCCCTTACTTGGAACTCTTCTTTCTATTGTGCTAAACGTAAATTTATATCATTTTTAACAGCTAAACATACTGGTTTTCTTCCAAATTAGATTATTTATCAAAATTAAGTTGATGTTATGTTTTCCATTCAATATACAATGGTTTGGCAATTTACTTTAGAATCTGAGGCTTCACTGAAGAAATTTGTGTCAATGTCTTATGAATAATCTGATTTTCATAACAAGGTATTAGTGTCAGAATTTTCTTGAAAATTGATCTGGTAATATGCAGTCTCTTTAAAAGGAAATACTCTCCTCACAGGAGACCATTTGTTGTCAAATTATAGATGCAGCTTGATAAAGGGATAGGCTTTGAAGCATACTGCTTTGTAATGAGTGTAATATTTCACACGGTATTTCACACTTTTCCAAATATTTCATGCGGTTGCTGTTACTCCATTTATATCTCAACCTCCTGGACTATTACTGAGTTGACAGTCTTTCCCTTGGAGTTCAGGATAAGCTGTATCTTTTGCAGTCAAGGTTTTGTCACACTGTGGAATATCTCTTCAGAGTAAACACTTTCTGAGTATTTAAATCAGATCTCCTTATGATCTTGGACACAGTTCCCAAGGAGTCCAACGCAACTGAAAATACTTGATTTTTTTCTGTTATTCCACCTCAATTTTAATGAGTTGGTGTTTGGAGATTTTAATATTTTTATTTTTCCTCTGTTGTTTCTTTGTCAAATGTCCATCAACAAAAAATATCTTAGATATATTTTCCTGTATTGTGCAGTTCTAAGGGCAGCCAAGTCAGAAGGATGTCTTGTTTACTGGTTTCCATGGTTCTCTCCAGTTGCAACTGGCAGTCCTAATATATTTTAAGAAATAATTACTTTGGAGTTATCTGGCTTTCTGTGTTTTCAGGAATAGTTGAAAACATAAATTATTTCTAAATATAGTAATATAAGACAAAATTCATGAATGGCTCATGTTATTAAGGGGTGGCAATTTTAATTTTTTCAATTTCCAAGTCAACCAATCAGAGAAAGCTTTATTTACTAGCCTGTCTAAACCTATTTTTGTATTTGGGTGTAACTATAGCTATAAATACAAATAAGCTGGTTATGGAATGAGCTTGCTGTTTTGCAACTCTTTCTCTGGAGCACCTCTCTGCTCACTCCCCAGTACATGGATGGACATCTTCCATCCGGACAGTTGCACGTATCAGACTGGGCTGCGCACTCCAGTCTCCTACAGTCTGTCAAGCACAGCTGACATGCCCTGCATAGCCTGGGAATCTTACTGGGGTGCAACAAGGTTGTTTTCTCGCTGAATCTCTATTCAGTGTTGATTTTTTTTCCCTTATCCTTTCTATGTTTGTCTTGTTAATTTCATATGCAGGTTTTGAAGTCAAAAGACTATTTTCTGGTCTATTTTCTACGTAATGTTGCTGAAATACTTGTCCAGAATTTTTCATAAATGACAGAATTATTATATGATCTTGATTCAGAAGAGGTTACAGAGTAAATACTATCCAGCAGAGTGGCTATAACTGGGTGAAATCCATGCTGAATGAAAACAACAAAAGATTTATTGAATTAAGAGGCAGGAAGATTTACAGCATTAAGATTGTATTATTCGTATGTGTGTAGGAATATCTTGGGTTTTCTGTTAATTATGTATTTCTACTAACTACCGTAGACCAGGACTTCAATACACAGGTAAAGATACCATCTTAAAACTATCATCCTAGCTGTTCGGCTTTCAGAAATAAGGAAAATATGAAAATAAAATGCTCAGATTTTATTCCTCCTCATAAAGTATTCTCTTACAAGGAGATCCATTACTTGATAAATTTCCATTCTCTATATATAAACTTTTGTGTTATATTCTATATACTATATTCTATATAGTATCTCCTACTTGTGAATCTGCCTCTTACATCTCTTTGGAACATCTGAGATGATAGCAAAATTTAATATAAATCCTTTGATGTGTTTTCAGTTTTAAATTTGCCTTATCAAATCTGTAATTTAACACAAATCATTTATTTATCCTGAAGAAATTATTTCTTGCTCCTGAAAAAAGCCTTCCAAGAGCAGACTGTCAGTGTGCTCATTTTCCCTTTGAGTGTCATGACCTCAGGGATTGTACCAGACTAAAATGAACGTTTTCATGCACTTTACTTGTCGTCTTCATGCATTTCCCACCTATGAGAGTGGTGCTGCAGAGATGAGAGTCCCTGTAGCCCCCATCCCACAGAGACATGCTTTATCTTGTGCTGTACAGCCTGATCCTGGCTCACTGTCTTTGCCTTCAAAAGGAAACCCAATCCCTCCTGCTTGTCCCCACAGCACTTGTCCAGATGTCTGGGGCAAGAAATCAAAAGAGACCATGTGTCTACAGAAATGCTTGTATTAGATCAAATTTATCTTTACCCTTCTTTTGAGGGCCAAGCTTTTTATTTTGGGTCAAAGCATGGCTTATCTTGCCAGCTTC
Organism: Rhynochetos jubatus; assembly: GCA_027574665.1. Lineage (NCBI taxonomy): Eukaryota > Metazoa > Chordata > Aves > Eurypygiformes > Rhynochetidae > Rhynochetos > Rhynochetos jubatus. Next base: position 19,764,930 of record CM050663.1, on the reverse strand, counting down.
GTTAACACTTTTGAGAATGCCAGGTGCTAAAGAGCTCTATTTTTGCTGTGCAGATCAAGTGTGTCTAGTTTCTTCTGGCCTATTTTTACATATTTCTTCATTCTATGACTAGGAAAAGCTGTGAAGGAAACAAGGAGATTGCAAATAGCCAGAGAAAGCTGCTATGATATGATTACAGTAAAATAAAGGGGGGATATATCTGTGAGATTCCATTTCTGAGAGGGCATGGAATTAAAATTAAATACAGGAAATGATGCATATAAACCCAAATAAAAAATACAGTGGAACAGTGCATTTTGTTAGATATACCTCATCAGTCAATTGACTGTTTTCAGATAATTCTGTGAAAAATGCTTTTAGGTTTTTGAATGAAGGATTCTAAATAACCATTGGCTCAGAAACTTTCTCCCTTATCCATGGGTATTCCAGGGCATTCTTATTTAGCTTTCAGTATTCACCAGTTATCTGCAGAAAGGATCTCAAACTCCAACATTTTGAAGTCGCTACAGCCAAGTCTGCCCGTAACCTTCCCATTCCCCACCAGCCCCTCCCTGTTGGTGAGAACAAGGTCCATGTGCGGTTGGCATTCATGGGATGAAACTCAGAAAAATAGTAGAGAAGCACTTATGATGACTTGCAGTGTAGCAGAAAGCAAGAAAAATATCCTAAGACTAAGCTAACCAAACTTCTTCAGTGTTTGTTTTTGTTTTTAATCCATTAGCATGACGTTTATTCAGACATCTTTGTGAGATGCACATGTGAAGTTAAGCAATAGAGACAAGAAATATAAGAACTAATCTGGCATTATTTATAAAATGAGAGCAAACTTTGCTTGATTCCTAATACAGAAAATGCTTTGGATTTTTGACACTCTATTTTCCTCCTTGCAGTAAATAATACAGCAATCATTTTGCTGTGAGCTTATTTTTTCGTTGCTTGCTTGGTTGTGCAGGAGAACATACAGAGTTCTAGACCCCCTCTCCTGTGAAGAAAGGCTGAGAGAGCTGGGCTTGTTCAGCCTGAAGAAGGCTCCGGGGAGACCTTATAGCACCTTCCAGTACCTGAAGGGGGTACAAGGAAGCTGGGAGGGGGACTTTTTACAAGGGCCTGTAGTGACAGGACAAGGGGTAATGGGTTTAAATTGAAAACAGGGAGATTTAGATTAGGTATCAGGAAGGAATTCTTCCCGAGAGGGTGGGGAGGCACTGGGACAGGTTGCCCAGAGAAGCTGTGGATGCCCCATCCCTGGGAGTGTCCAAGGCCAGGCTGGATGAGGCTTGGAGCAACCTGGTCTAGTGGAGGGTGTCCCTGCCCATGGCAGGGGGGTTGGAACTGGATGATCTTTAAGGTCCCTTCCAACGCAAACCATTCTGTGACTCTGATTTTCATATGATAGTTGAAAGACAAAAACTGAAGCTTGGAGCCAGTCTACCTCCAAAGTTGGTGGAGGTTTCTCTCCACATGCCTGTGATGAAGAATTTTTTAAAAATTATTATTATGTTTTAAAATAAGAAAATATCTAATTGAGTCAAAACCCCTGTGGGTTAGCAGTGCTTTTCATCTTTCGGTGGGGTACAGGTTATTATCTTAGAAAGTACATTTCCAAAGTTATTTACTATCACAAATTTTACGCAATTAAGCATGATTTTTTACCTGTGCAGAGGTTTGGATTGAGTAGTACTTACTAAATACTTTTTGATTGCATGGTGGCATTAATTATATGACATTCCCAAACAGAACTTGGGATTTCTTCATTAATTTTCTTTCATTTTCTTATTTCTAAACAAATTGATTGTGGAATTATCCAAAAGATAGGTCTTTCAGAAAGATCTGTGTCTTCTGTGCTGGAAAGAATTGGAAGTTAAATGAATGGAGGACCTGTTATTAAGTCTAGGATGTTGACAGTGATTCAGGGAATAGATTCTCTGTGTGCAGTGATGCAGTGGTCACTGTGGTGATGGTGCTTTTTGTTGAACACAGTGCCACAGCATTCTGCAGGCTGGAAATGACCACAGTGCCTGCTGTATGTACCCAGGAATCACTGTCTACTTTCTTCTTTGTTAGCGTTTCTGTTTTCCACCCATGCCTATGTCTAAATAAACAGTCGCAGTTTATTCTCTGCCAGCTGATGAGGGTAACAGTTCAAGTGATGGAGGAAAGTTTTTTTTGGTGTCTACACTGTGTTATGCAATTTGCAAATCGTGTTCTGCATTAAAGAAGTGTAAATCTGGATAAAATCCACATAAATTATTACGGATTTAGGCTAGTGCGTTATCTGAGGGTGTGTCCGTGTTTCCTCTTGGAGAAGAAAAAATTCAAAATCTGTTAAATCTGTTTCTGGCAGCTGGTGGACTGTGTCCTATGCAATCTGAAAAATATCTATGCAGATTTAAAAAAATCTGCTTATTTTTGATTTGCATCTTCTGTCTAAGTGAAAAAATGGGAGTTGGGAGTAAAGGATTGTTTAAAATCAAAGATTCCCTATTTAGTTACATTTAGTATTTGGTATGTTCTTGACATATGAAAATAAAACTCTAATATACTTCTGATATCCAAACGTTTGTACTGATCTAGTACTATATGCAAATTAAAATATGAAATTAATTGATTAATAAATAGTACAGTAGCAGTTATGCTGGTTTCTGAAACAGTAAGTAAGTTGCAATGACATAAGCATTGTATCTAGCTTTTATGGATTACACAATCATGTAGCTTGGACACTTTGTTACCATCCCTGAGAAAACAGGCTCTAATTTTAGAACATTTTTTACTGGTTACAGCTGAATTGGTTTTGTCATATATTTCTTTTTGTTGATAAAAGTGAAGTTGGTTTGGTTTTTTTTTGTTTGTTTGGGGTTTTTTTATTATTATTTGTTGTGTTTTAATAATCATGCTCAAGTTCATTAAGCTTTGTGGAAACTAGAGAGAAATGGGAAGACAATGAGTCATTAAAATACATGTTGTAGAGGATTAAATTGTCTATTCTGGTTGAATTGCTTCCAGGCACTAAGGAAAATTCAACCAAGTATCATATCATGTTAAATAAGTCTTAGAATTTTGGCAAGTTTTTTCTGTTTTTTCTTGATAAAGACTCTGAAAATTTGACTTTGGGAATACCAAAGTCATCTCTGCTACATGAGAGGTGCCTATGAACGATTGGGTAAGCAGAGGATCATGACATCGGGTGGCACTGGTGTAGTATCGAGTAATTTGACTATCAGTGAGCATCAATGGTTAAATAAGGTATGTTTTTAACTCTTGGTGAGTCCTTGTCACCAAAAGCAGTATTTTACTAAGCTGTTAGAGTGAACAGAGCTATTTATATAAGAGGTGAAATGTTCAAGTCCAGAACCTGTTGCTGGGATGTCAAGCTAATATACAGACAGAATTATTAGAGACCATTATGAAATAAATAGCAATCTACGACTTCCTTACACAGATCTGTAGATGTGGAATTACAAGAAATGGGTTTTAGTCATGACACTTGTTTTGGTTTAACTCTGGCCAGCAAAATACCATGAAGCTGCTATCACAGGTGTCCCTCCTTACATCAGCAGAAGGGAAGAATCAGAGGAAAAAGACAAAAAAGCTTGTAAAACTGAGATAAGAACTATTTACTAATTGAATATAAATTAATAATATATATATGAATATATACAAGTACTATTACTAATAAGTAATTAAAATAATAGAAAATAAAACATATGATACAATATGATAAAATTGCTCACTACCCACCTACTGATGTACAGCCGGGTCCCAAGAAGTGAGAGTCAGAGCCCGAGAGCCGGAGCCCAAGAGCCGGAGCCCAAGAGCCAAAGCCCAAGAGCTATCGCAGCAGAGCCCGAGCAAACCCTTTCAGTGACAGCAAGACTGGGAAAACTGACAAAAACACCAGCTCACGAACGAGCCAGCACAGGATGTAGCAAAGCAGCTAACAAAGCAGTTAGGGGGGGGTGTTAGAGAGTGTAAAGAGTGTGAAAGTGTGGTGGCCCCCAAGCCCACTCTCCGCTTATGTACTGAGCATGACGTACTATGGAATGAAATACTCCTTCAGGTAGTTGGGGTCAGCTGTCTGAACTGTGTCCCCCCACACTGCTTGTAGCGAGAAAGTTGGGAACACAACTGCAGTATCAGAAGCTGAGAAAGACCTTGAATTTGATGCAAGTACTCCCCAGCACCAGCTAAAAAAGACACCTTATCAGTACAGTAAATCCAGAAACCTAGCTTCATACCAACCTCTATAAAGAAAGTTAACTCCTTCCTGACTAAAATCAGCACAACAGTTTACCTATATAGTCTGACCATTTTTGTTTCATTATAGAGCCATTACATTTATAATAATCTCATAAAAGTTACAGTTAAACTTTTATCATTAGATAAAGAATATTTTCTGTAAAGCTGAATGCCTTTTAATTGCATAAAACTGAACATACACAGTCAAGATTTACGCATGTATAAAATAAAGACATTAAGGACTTTTTTTTTTCCCCTGCAGATGTAGAAATATCAGTGCAATTAGCACTGCCCCAAAAGAAGCTTGAAATCAAAATCAAATCTCAATCAGATCTTTAATGATACTCAATATTTTCTTTTTTAACACATACAGATTTGGGATAAGATCAGTATACTTTATATGTGAAGAGAGATGCTGGTTCTGAAGTATCTGGCACTATAATTGGGTGCATATTTCATCTCCTTTTTCTCGAATGTAACTGCATTATATCTTCGATCTGCAATAGAAGCATAGGAGTGTGATGGTGCGTTTCTTCCCCTCTCAGCTCCTGGACTGCTCTATGGCCTTAGAGATTCCCATCAAATCTCAGCCATTGTGCAGGGCGTTTGGTGGGTAAGCGCCCCTTACCATAGCAAAACTCTCTTGCACTGCCAAGGTGGGGGATGGTATTGGCCGTACTAGGGGTCAGTTGTCTGGTTGCGGTGAGGAATGAGAGTGAAACAATTCATCCCCTGCCAGCCTTGAACCTTATCGCAGTCTAGGTGGGTCAGTACCAGCTGGACATTCCAGTGACTGTCTGCCCCAGTTAAGGCCAGGATGTACAATTATTTATGCGTAAAGTCAATTATCTCGCGACCCTATAAACAGCGGTTCCAAGGATGACCCTTTGAGCTCTCCTGGACCGCAGCGGGCTGCGCCCAGCATCTCCCTCGCAGTGGGACGCCTCTGAGTTCACAAACTCTCATGTTTGTGAAATCAGAGAATGGTCGACACAAACTTTGCTGAAAAAACTCCCTGAGGCTCAACTCTTCACCCATTGAGAGATGCACTGACATCCGACGTGAATATTTTCACCGAACTTCAGGGGGAAATTTTAACAGGTAACTTCATACAAATATACATCGATCTATCCCTATCTCTGTATCTGCCGGTGTGAGTGTGTGCGTGCAGCTTTGTGTCGATAACCTTGTTAACCCTTTGATGAAGTTACTGTGCTGATTTATCGAGAGTCAAGTCCTTCTGGGGAATTACATAATCTAATGGTGTGATATATCTGAACAGTGTTAAGGGAATTTGAATTATTGTTGCCCCACATTATTGCTGTCCCAAAGTTTCGCACACAGCACAAAACTCCACACATTCTGATCCTTTCCCCGATTCCTTAGGCAAAAACCATTGCCCAGGTCTGGGACTAGGGATGGATTCAGCCGCACCTGGACTTCTCTTTTGAGGAGTGTGGAAGGCAAGGACGTCCACTCTGAACCCCATGACTGCACGGGATGGAATTCCTTGTCCCTTTTCCCTAGTCCATATCACAACAATCCCATCCTGCCTTGATTTCCCTGACTCTGTAAATAATTTTTAATTAGTGTATAAACCATTTTAAGCTGTTTCTAATTTGAATTTGCCTTTGTATGCTTTTCCATGTCAAGTAAGTAGTGGAATGGACCTTGCCATCGAATTCTGTTAAGTCACGCTTCTCACAAATTCCTATTAAAAATAACAGCTTTTCCCCTAATATTTGTGATGCTGATCTTTTAAGCAGCCTAAACCACCCAGCATAACTCCATTTCCTGACAAGGAGATCTCAATTATTCAACCTAAATGAATAATCAGTTTAATTAAGGATCATGAGTATGTGTCCACGATGTCCTAGTGATATAAAATAACTTATTGGAAAGGATTTTTTTAACTTTCAGTTGCTTTTAAATTTAGGGGTTATTTTTGGCAAGGAAATGCCTCCAAACAGTCTGTGTTGAATTTAAAATAGTTTTATAGTGAAAGCATCACGTTTGAAGTACCCAGGATCCTAAGAATCAGAGGTTAACATTCTTTGAGGATGTGTTTGTCCCTGGTCTTCCTAGGTATAGTAAGGTATAATAATGCTAAATGTAGATCTCTGTGGAAATCTGCAAGAAAGCACTGTGAAAGTTGAGTTTTGGTCTGGATTATGGGAACATGAAAAATGTCTTGGTAATTTCTGTAAAGTGAGAGCCTAACCCTGTTCTCACTGACTTGGGTTCCTGTTTCTCTTGCCTAAGTTGTGCTGTCACTACACAGTCACTGTAATACAGTGTAGTTGTCACACTCCAGATGTTATTCCAGCAGATCTAAGAGAGTCAATTTAACTGAAAATCCGTGAAGTTCAATTGAATTAGAGGAAAATGAGTGTTTTATGTCAGTAGTATTTCCAACATTTCCAAAATTATGTGAATATCCTAAGACACTAAATAAATTCTTACTGAAACAATATTTCATCTTGAATTTTTGGTGGAGCTGGTATTGGTCTGATTTTCTTCTTTGTCAACTGTGTAGTTTTCTCATTGTAGCTGGAATAATTGGCTAAGATTTTTTTTTTTTTTTTTGTCTTAGGCTTTCTGACAGTCAATATATATCTGAAGGGACTGCAAAAATATGACCTTAATGGATTATTTTTTGCCACCTGGAATGAGGCATATTTGATTTTTTTTACAGTTATGACAAGAATATTTTCTCTTGTAGTTTGTCATTCTGTAATTTCATGAGATCAGACCTAGGGTTGCCGACAGAATTTTGGGGTTCAACCAATTGTTGAAATAAATAATTAATTGATTAATCTAGCTTTTCTTTTTCTTGAAAATGTCTTTTTTGAAAAACAAGCATCAGTTTCCATTCAACTGAAAACTACTTTGCTGTGTACAATCTGTGTGGAGCAACTGTGATGCCTAAATGCAAGGAGTGTAATGTCTGTCCTTAAAACCAGAAGGGCTAAAGCTATTAAATTCTGATAAAGAACAGGAATGCATGGAGTTTGCAACTGCCTGTGTATATGCATCGATGATAGTAAATTCTGATGCATGTAAATACTTCATAATATAAGGTTTGTGTAGATTTCACAGAAAATGTGTCCAGGATAATTTGTATAAACTTGCAAAAATTATACATGACTACTGTTCACAGTAGCTTGTAAGTAATGGTAACTTCTTAACAGCTAACTGGGCTTTTAGTTTCTCACTGTGATTTAAAAATTGATTTATTGTTTCTGATCTTAATGATTTCTATTTTATACTCCTAAAGATAATAAAATAATTCTGATAAATCATGGTGTAAGGTAATTCCCATTGAAATTACTATTGAAGATGCTGGCAGCAATAACTTCTTCCCTCACTGGAAAGAAATTTTACATAACTTTAAATTGTTTTTCATGCTAGACTACTGTATGTCTAAAGATTCATAGTCAGATAAAGGATGAATGTAATTGCAGTCAGTGCTATAGTAAACACAGGCTTTAAATAATTAAAAAAAAAAGAAAAGTCAGGTTTTCTCAGGTATGTGCCAAAAACCCTGCCTTGTGTTGACAGGGAGTGAGAATATGCTTGAATACACATAAAGCAAGTTCCTTTTCAAAGCATGGGCAGAGGTCAGTGCTTTTGCTGCCGTGACAGAAACAGGCCAGTTTGCAGGCCAAGTTGCACCAAACACCTGCAGCAGCCAGGACTGGGGCTGTACGATTTTGCGGCTCCTGCAGGAGTCTCCAGGCTTGGAGGAGTGTCAGGAGTTCAGAGCAGGTTGTGAATGATCCTCATTCTTAACTGCTTTCGCTTGATTTGCATTTGATTCTGAGCTGCTTAACCACTGGTAGATTATTTCAATTTTCCTGGTGAATAATGCATGAGGGTATATAAGTGGATGTTCCTCAGCTGAGTGGGCTGCAGATGAAAAGTGTCAGCTACTTTGCAGCAAATCCTTTGCGTTTTTTTTTTCCTCAGGTTAGAGCTGTAGAGAACCTAGATATGCTTCTTTTGGGTAACTCCTACAAATGCCAAAATATTGGCAATGTTTTCTTTTTCTCTTCTTTTCCATTTGAATACCTGTTATTACAATGAAAGAGTCAGTTGCCAATTTTCCATTATGAGCTTATTTTCCTTGGGACTCCCTTCCAGATTTCAGTGTTACATTGTACCTGCTGCTTAAGCTTCCTGAAAACTATCAGAAATAGGGAGTTTTGTTGTTTTGCTGCCACTAAGGTTAATTTGATTTACTGACTTACAACACTGATTCCTTCTTGCACTACTTTCTTACTCTTCAGTATGTGCTCAAGGCATAATTGGGGTGTCCTTTCCTCCACAAGCAACTGTGAGGCACAGATACATGTAATTCTTGTGTATAAATGTGCAGTGTTTCATATAGGTAGATCTAATTGCATTGAATGCTGTAATGACTAAAGCAACACTTAAACCCACCCGTGCTCCACTTAGTAGGAAAACCTCTTCAAAATGTTGCCATATTAATTTACTATGGGGCATTTGAGTATTTTAATGTACATTTGTTTCAGTCCTGGGCTAGGCAGATCTTTTCTCCTTTTTTTTTTTTTTTTTAATTTATTTAGAAAATAGCCTTTTGCATTCCAGAATGCTAGCAAGTTGAAACACAACCATTTTACTTGTTTCCTTGTGGTGAGGTTTATAATTATGGGGCATCTATTCACGATCATAATTTGATCCCTAAAATATTGAAACTCTGAAACTTATGTCATGGGCCATTCTAAACAAGATATTTAATTGGAATGATCAAATGTGAAATGTGAAAACTTCCAGGAATGTGTCTGATGTATGAAATACTTTGGAAAATTGTTTGATATGACAGTCCTGTGTGAGTATGGATAGAAAAATTTCCTCAATTATTGAATCATGCTACTGAACAAAACAGCCTTACAAAATATAATTTTTCCAAACTCCCCAAGTGTAACAATATCCCTTGAATTTACAGACATGAGGTGTAGATAAGTGTATTGTAAAATGTCGCTTTTAAACTAAACTTTGTCTGACATTTCATGAGACAAATGACTGAAAGCATGTGAAATTGTAAAGGTATAGTAAACAAGGCACTGAGTTGTGCAGGTGTTTATAAAGCAGGTATAGATTAATAGCTATGATAACAGAATTCCATAAATATTCAAAAGCAGTCCTATGAGTATTTCATGGACTTTTTATAGTATTTGATGTAGAGATGCTGAAAATTGCAGAGAAAATATTCGGCAGAAATGCATTCTTTGAAGGGTTAGTTTTTCACTAGTATCAGGTTGTACAGTATGTATTCTCAAAATGCAACCAAAGAATAACAGAGATGAAAAAGAGAAAAGATATTTTTACAAGATGTGATTTAGGTTTGAAAGAATTAAAAACATGCTATGACAGCTGTTTTCCAGAAAGATAAGTGATCTTTTTGTGACAGTGATTCTGGAATTCCAGTGCTACCAGGACAGAGATGAGGGGGTGTTAGTGTCTTGTCCACCACTACAGAAAGTGGTCCCTGACTTTCACATGTGTAATTCCAAACACTGCAGTTAAATCAGTCTTTCCTGTTGTTACAGGTGTATTGCTAATATATTCCAGTCTTCCAAGCCCCGTGTCACCTTTCTCTGCCATCCTGAATCATGTTTAACATTCTTCATTACCTTCCATTACCTCATTTTCATTTCCCCATTTCATGTGCAAAGTGGCAGGGACAGCATTTTAGACAAAACTAAGAGAAACTAGACTTTACTTCCTCATCTCCTCTAAATGTTTACTTTTCCATTTTCAAATCATGCCATCAGAAGAGCTTCACTTACATAAATTTCTGCTTTCAAATTTTCCCCTTAAAATCAGATTCTGACACCTAACTTCTTTTTGATGTTACCTTCATTCTTTGCCCTTCTTTAAGGATCCTGCTTCCCATATCCAAGTAGAAGTCCCTGGAATCTGTTGCTGGCAGGTAAGGGTTAAAGCATGGTAATTTTTCTGTTGGGGGGCAGTAGTAGAAAGGTCTGATTTTGCTGCTCTTATTCCTGGTGAAGGAAAGTCAATGAAACACAGAGGTATTTTAGAAGCATAGCTTTCCTATAAAGAAAGGCTTCACAGCCCCATATTCCGTTGTCTTGAGCTCGTGTAAGCTGATGGTAGATAAAGAGGGGCTTTGTTAAAGATTTTGGACTCCAAATGACTTTAAACTCCACCTGTGGGCCTCAGAACATTGAAAAGATGGATAGATTAGGGAAAGTGGTTTTTAGTGTAAGATGCTAGTCGTTGTGACTAATTAATAATCTCCTCTTAATATGTTTTATACTGTGTCTGCATATATGAAATCACACATCTAAAGTAGTGATCAAACGCTGTATTATCCCACTCAGTATGTCAAACAGGATGCTAGGTGGCTGCATTTTCTTGAGACATTTGAGAGTAACACTCTTAAAATATGAGTGGTGTTACTGTAAGGAGAACTGGGTACTTATATTGTCAAGGAAAAATAATGCAGTTCTGTACCTCATCTCAGTCTTCTTGCAGATTCCATTTCAGCAAGGATTCTATGTACAGGTAGAATACTCTACATGATCCTACCTACCTTTTTGCTGGGACAGCCAGTAAATGTGCAGCAGAAAAAGGACAACTTGGATTAGAAAACTTCTGCATAAAAATAAATCTTTTATGGTACGGACTGAATTAGCAGGTTAAAAATGTAAGCTGTCAGAAGAATAGATCAAAAGAAAGAGTAATATTCCTTAAGATTATTATTTTTTTAAGCTATATAACTACAGATTTAAGATGTTCATTGCAATAAATGGGGTAGTCCCCTATGAATAGTTCTCGGTGTCCCTGTCTTCCATCCACAACAAAGTGTCATCCATTTAATTTTGATGTCCTGAGTTTTTTTGTGAAAACCCTAAAATGCATTGATTTTAGTATTTTTCATGTGTAATAAGTAGGATACTAATATAGAAATATTTCTATGAATACAAATAGGTTGGGTTTTTTGAACAGGTTCTTTTAAGAGAATGGTTATTGCTTAAAGTATACTGATATGTTACTTTGTGTTAGTATATTGGTATTTTAGTGTAGTTTACAATTCAGTTGTTAATAAGAAGACTCCAAATTTCATTGAACAATGTAGGCTGGAATTTTTTTAAGTATTAAAAAAATAGATGCTTAATTTTTAATCAAAGCCAACAGAATTTGGGCATAGAGTTCCTTTTGAACATCCTAACTTTGGATTTTAATTGAGACAATGGCTTTGGTGAGATTTGCAAGGTGTCCGCAGGAGCCATGCAGAATTCCAGGGGCTCTGCAAAGTAGAAGAATGGTTGTAGAATATAGGAGCTCGGTTTTACCATATTTATTCATGTAAAATGTTTATCAAGAAGAGTTTAGACAGGGAAGGGTTCCGTAAAGGGTTCTTGTAGCATGCCTACAGCAAGCCCACTTGTCTGTGGATGTGTGTACATACATCTGGGTATATGCATAACTATTTTTTATGGTACAGTGAGTGACAGAAGCCATTTTAGAGTAATTAAGTTCTCAAAACTTGAAATAAAATGCTTCAAATACTTTAACAAAAGAATAACAAATCTTAGATTTTTCAGTGTCCTTAGTATTATCAGAAGTATAAAGGAAATGTTAAACGTACTTTATTGCTATTTTAGGTGTATTTGCTTGTACTCTTCTGCCACTTTAACTGTACTGTATCTCTTTGTGGATCTGAGTTTCAGAAATGAGTGTGGCTAATAGTTTGATGTTGGATCAAAGGAAGTGTTTTCAGAACTTCAATGCATGTTGGTGCAACAAAAGCCACAATCAGAGTTTACTAAAAAAACAGATAAACTTCTATTAAAATCACTAGGTATGAATTAACCAATATTTTCCCATCATGAGTGTAAGACGCAATTTAGATCTCTTGTTTTCTTAAATGCTGGCACAATACATTTTGGAGGAATAAATCATATGGGATAGCCTTTGTATTGTAGGATTTGCTTCTCTGTGATGGAGAAGGTTTGAAGATAAGTCAGTCAAACTCCTGGCAAGAGACATTCAGTAAGAATAAATTTCATTACTATCAATTGTCACTGTTTTGTCTCAAAGGAAAAAAAAAATTGCTCAGTGTGTAGTTATGCGTTACTATAAGAAATTGTGAGGATTTAGGTTCTATTTGATTGTCATTTACAAAGACCGACAGTGCCTGGTAACTGCAATATCAATAGGGTTCACCGTTTTTAAGTTTGCCTAAGCAGCATTGACCCACGTAAAGCTGTTTAGAAATTTCCAATAACAGTTTTTTTATTGGTTTTCAAGGAGAGTTCAACATCAGTGAAGTAAAAATTTTAATCAAAATATTTTGGTTTGGTGAACCTCTGAAATATTGTGCAGTGGTTACTCTACTCGCTGTCCAATGTAGGTAGCTGTTATCAGTGCCTGGAGACTTGACAGTGAATCTCCAATCTCCTACCATCATTTGCTCATAGTTTCCCTTAGCACTCTCTTTTCTGGTCAGGTGTCCTTTCAAGTCCATTTTATGTTAGTTCAGCTAAAGTGCTAATGTGCTGTGCTGTAATACGAGAGTTTTAAGCCTTTCCCCTGAGCCCTAGGTATAATATAGGAAGTTTTCAATGCAGTTTCATTACATTTTGGTTTTTTTCGATTTAAAGTTATAATGTAGTGGCTGTGGAGATTTAAAAAAAAAAAAAAAATTATTCAAACTGTGGTACAACTAGGATTACAGGTTGTCAGAATCAAATCATGTAGCGTTTTCTGCCATGGTTACAGCCTTTGTATTGAAATGTATGAATGTACTGTGTTCTGGTTTTATTAGAAATTGGAAATTATCTGGAGGACTGCTTAGTTCTGTTTAGTTTTATGACATTTTCTATTCTTGTCAGAATCTGTCATGACAATTGCTTAACAAGGAATTTGAATCTCATGAGTTCCTAGTTCTTCTCCATGTTTACCAGATAAAATGTTCATAAACACGCAGTGTGGAGCATCATCTTACATCTGTAAAAAAGGCACTGAAAACTGATCTAATTCTTAAAACTGTGAACGTCCATCTGATGAGGAATTTATAGAAAGTATTGAAAACCAAAATACCCAAATGGGTTTGTAAACCAATTAGCCACACTACTTACTCCTCCTTCTGCTGCTTTCTCTCTCTTTAGCAGCTTTGAGCTGACCCAGGCTCAGCTTAACTGATGGTTTAGCAGTTCCCTAAGCCCAGCAAGCTCTTACAACAGTCCTCACTGTTTCAGGAGGCACAGTGAGAGCGCAGGTGTGACTGAACTGTTCCCATCATCCAGACATACGTGACTGATGGAAAGAGAAACCTCAATGGGGAACTTTGGTTTAATTAGTGCGGTTTTGAGGCAGCCCCAAAATGAAGGAGAACAAAACTTGCCTTAAGTCGATTTTGTACAGTTCTTTTCAGTGCTCATATGACAAAATCTCAATAAATTAAAGCAAGATGAGCCTTTCATAAGCCAATGAAGGCATAGTTTCATAACTAAGCATTTGAGCAACTTGGACCACTAAGTCCAAATCCTTTTGGACTAAGTCCAATTTGTGACCACTAGTCACAAAGCCTTTTTGGTTATTAAAAACAAGTGACAACTTTCCAATAATGGCTTCAATGCTGTTATCTGCCTTCTGTGTTTTCAGAGGCTTGTCACTATGTATAAGGAAGGTTACACCAGGACACATTCTTTGATATCGTATGACATTATGCAGTGCACCTGTCACATTGCATCATCATTGAAATAAACACTGTTCAGATCATGTCCTTTCCTTACATTAAAGCTTAATAACAAAAAATTGAGATTATACAATGAGAACAAATGGATTCCTACTAGTATTTTTTTTTTTTTTTCTGTATTTTGTTTCGAAAGCTGTGGTAAATAGAGATGGAAACATTTAATCTTTGCTGAAATCAGCTATCCCATAAACAGTTATGAAAATACAAAGCTTCACTCTTTGTAACCTCCTTGTTTTATTTTTCAAAATTTAGCTGAAGAAATTGGATTTGCTAAAGATCAAGTGTAGTATAACAGCTAATTGAATTTTATTTTTCCAATTTACTATCTTCCTGCAGAATTTTATAGGGGTGTTTGCATCCTGTTTAGCCTTTCATATCTCAAGCATTTCCAGTTTTCCGTGGGAGACTTTTTCACATTCCAGTGCTCCTCATTGTCAAAATTTAAGCCAGTAACATTTTCATGTCATGAAACGACACGATAGGATTGCCAAATTAAGAAAAAAAAAAAAAAAAATTGAAATTCTGGACTTTTTCTTTCATGATAGTCCTTTTATGCTTGAATGGAGACAATTCAGGTCATCACCCAAACTCTTACATGATTGCACTAAGTCATAGGGTAATACAGAGTCTGCTTCTATAGCTTTTTTTGCCATTATTTTGCTGTCATACGACTACGCTGTGTACTTCTCTCTTCACATTTCCTTCTGTGTAATGCCTGTAGGGAACTTCATCAGTGACTTGCACAGTAAAATAGCATCAGTAAATTATTTAAAATAGGTACAGTCACTTTAGTGTGATTTAATAATTAAAAGATCCTTTCAAGAAAAAGCCATCTCTACAGAGACCTTTGGTAAAATACTGAGAACCCTTGTTTGAAATGATGGCTCTGGCCAGCAGCCCTAAAGTTTTTGGATTAGCAAGAAATTGTCAGCTGGGAGAGTTACGGGAAGAGCCTCTCAGTCTTCATATAGTCCCTGGGGTCTTATTTGCTTTCTTATGACTTTGAAAAGTCAGACCTAAATTTTCCTTGCACATTCAGATCATTGCACATTACCTCTTTCTTCTTTCCATTGCTCTCTTTTAGATAATTGTTTAATAACTTAAATGCATCTAATAACTTGATTCTGTTACTTTAAACAAGCATTATTTTATTAACAAATCTAGGATTTTTATATAAAATGTGAAATGCTCTCTTTCTGTGCACATGTACACCTATATACAGTATGGCTAGCATCTTATTTTCCACATAAATAGCTGAAAATCTCTGTGAAGCCCAGTGTAAATTGTGGTTAGCTTTAGACTGCAAACAAACAGCTTCATTTAGGAAGCCACATAGTGAAAGGTATTGCCGAAGGATGTAAAAATATTATTTTCCCCGAGAAAGCAAAGTGGTTGCTATGGGACAGAAAATGATCTAATGATGAGTTTTCACAGATACATGCTACTGGGCAGAATTAGAATATTCAAACAACAGTGGCCTAAAATGTTGATTTTTCTAGGATATATTTTGAAAGATTTCTTCATGTAGATCTAGATACTTTCAAGAAAAATAAAGCAGGTATTTTTCTGCAAGGTACGGTTGAATTGTTTTTTCTTTGTAATCCTCCTAGAATACTGTGCAAATGAAACATTTGTTTAGTCAAGCTACCTTTTAAATACCTATGAAAAACCGCAGTCCTTTTGAATGTTGAATGATGCTTTCTTAAGGCATTTCCTAGTACAAATAATGATATTATTGTGTAGCAATATAATTAAAAAGATAAGCAATAGGTGAAAGTTATTCTATAGATTTAATAATGATAATAATAATAATGTTACTGTGACAGTTCTAAAATTTCCCTCACCATCATCCTTTAACCAAACGGAATTGTTGACTCAAATGTAGTTGCGCTGTCTGGGGGTTTCTTGGCTGTGTGAAATGCATTAGGATCCACTGCAAACCTTCTCATCAACTGTCTTACCCCATCCCGTGTTTCTGAAAGCTATGGGTCTGTCTCTTTCTCTTTTCCCATGAAATTCCTATGAGCAGCAGTTTGTAACAGCTCCTGATCTTCTCCATATGGAGGGGCAACACTGCCACTCCAAGTGTACCTACGAGGAGACGGGTAAAACTGATTAACGACAGTTAAACACCTAGGCATTTAGTTACGACTAGGGGCATGAAACCGGTAGATCTTTACAGGTACGTTTTAGGGTGGCTTTTTGAACTGGTTGTATGCTTGTGCCCTATTGAAGTATGTCTTTCAGAATTCAATTAAATGGACCTAGAAAAGATGCTTAGTGGTAAATCCAACATCTCTTAGCAGCATTTATGGTAATCTTTATCTGTACTGAGCAATGACAACCTGGCATACCCAGAAATTGTGTAGAGCCTTCTAAGGTGGATCTGCGTGGAGTACTTTGAGTAGAGGATGGCTTGTTAGCTCTAGCATAATGCTCACCTTGCCAGACCTTCCTGACTCTTGACAAAGCACACATGAACCATGTTCTCTTTTGCTATTTGTATGGGAATATGCTGCAGAAATGCTGGAGTCCAACAGTGCTTGGTGGATTTTGCTCTGCACTTGCTGTACTCAAGTGCTAATGTTACTTACATGAAATTACTTTGCACTTGTACTCTTTTTCAAAAGTTATTTTAATGTCCTTCCTAGCTTGTTATGAACACTAATTTTTAATGCCCATGGATTAATAATGAGTAGGTGTCTTCCTAATGTTTAAGAAAAATTGGTCTGTTCATGTATGAAACAAAAATTAGGATTGATTTATAATACTTCTTTTAATTCCTTTCTTAACTTTATTCGCCCAACAAGCCTGAGGACCTTAGAGGTCTTGGTTCTGCAAAGAAATTTCTGCTGTGATCATGCTTGGAATTCCCGCTGTGTGTGACTGGCATGCATGCATGCAAAAATTGTTGCTTTAGAATCCTCACTTTGGCATGAATAGCTAAGAAGATGATCTTGCAATATGATCAGCGTTCTTGTATATTCCCAAATTCCCTGCATGTAGTATCAAGCTTGGTAAGTCTTACTTGTGCTATTTAAAACCTTTTTCTGAATGTGCTATATTTTAAAAAGTTACTTAAATCAACAGACATTGAGAGAAACAATTTGCCGTTGAGAGGTTGTGAGGACCATTTGCCATTGAGAGGACATGGTGTCGGTCCTTAGTTTGTGCTTATACCTCCGTTTACTCAGAAATATGTATGTGATTATTGCCATTAATATTAAATTTCTTTTTTGTTTCAACTTCCATCTCCTTTTCCGTATTTTTTCATACTGCTTAAAACTAGTCCCTGAATTTTGTCTCATAGTAATCCTTAAATTCCTGTTGAACAACCTCAGCTATATTTCACTGTCTCCTTACTCCAGTTCATCCATTGCAGGCATTTCTGGAGCTGCAATGTTGTTTTCTGCCATCCAGTTTCCTGAACTGCCCATTCTTACACTACCTTTATGTGCTGTTATGTGCTTATGGGATCTATTCATCACTACTAATTCAGTCTCTAGACTTAGGGTTTTTTCCTCTCCTGACTGACTCTAGACACCACCTGCACTAGGTAGGTATTGAAAATGCAGAATGTTGATAGATATAAAGTAGTAATGTTGTAAAAGCCAAGAAAAGGATCATTAGCCACAGAATTTTAGTTAGGAGATAGCATCTTTCCCTGCCCTTTTTCCCATAAAGGTGGGTGACAGAATATATAAGAAACAGCAGTTGAATTTACAAAGGTTTTCCCAGCTATAGGCGTGCATAACAACAATAAGCCTGACAGTTCAGCCCTTTAAGGAACACAGATAAAGGTAAAATTGGTCAGTAAGGCTTAATTAGTGAGATTCCAAAATAAAATCCACATTAAGACAGAGTAAGGTGATGATAAGGAGAGATTATCTTTATTTAATTTATGATGTTATTTACCACTAGCCGTATATATTTTCAGAGAAGGCTATTCATTCCCATCAGTTAGTGATTAGAAGTTCTCATTTAGTCTCTTCTAAAAAAACCTAACAAACTTTATACACTCTGTTTTGGTCATGTAAGCTGAAAAAAGTACTAAGAAATCTTTTAGATAATGAACCAGTGGAGCACTAGTTAAAAATTAGTTTCCCAGTTGTTATTTTGAGCCATCTATTGAAATATTGACGTGGTTTGAATAATGAAATGCAAGGCTCACTCTGTTATTCTTCTGTTGAAATTATACTCTGGACAGTACGATTCATCACAATTTCACTGTCTAAAGTTGTGAAATTTTACATTTTGCTCCACAGATTATTCCACTCCCTTGATGGCTCAAAGAAGCAAATAGGGTTTTTTCCATCTATTTTGCTAAGTCTATGTTGCACTAGAATACACAGCAACATTAGAGGTGTGGATAAACTGCACTGGTCTGTACAGCTTTCCAGCTGAAATGTTCTTGGGACCATGATGGGCTGTGGAGAGCTACCTTCCAGCTCTCTGACTGTTGTGAACCGGGGCTGCAAGAGACCTGTTTTCCCTTCCTAGTTATGTGCTTGGAAATATCCATGAGCTGTGATTGTTCAAAGGAGTGGTAGGGGGAGAGGAAAAATACTTTCAAATGCTTTCATACTGTTGTATTCTTCTAGTTATCCTACATCACTCCATTTCCATTGTTCTGTAACAGTCCTCTACCTTGCATCATTCAAAAAGTCCTTTATTTCTTGACTGAAATTCTGGTCCTATTCCAGTCCATAGCAAAATATATACAACCTTTACTGGGACGAAGATTTAAACAGCTGTGTCTTTGCGATTTATTCATTACTTAATAACCTGTAGAGTAAAAGGTGCACCTCTTCCAAGTTAAGCCAGTATCAAAACTCCATGACTCTGTGAATGGTATAGGAGCTTGCTCAAAGCATTTATATTTTCTAGTCTTCCCTACATAAATTTAAATCACTACCTAGTCACCCCTGCATCTTATTTGCTGTAACACTTTTCGTTGTTATATGGTTTGATAAATCTTTATGTTAAACTGTTGTTTGGTATTCAGAAATGGAGTAAGATTTGAGAAGAGGCTGTAGGATTTGCTTCATCTTACTCCTTCGTGCAACATGCAGCATCCAAACGTACGGTGCTTTCCTGTTGATATACTACACAACATAACCTTTCCTGAGTTGTTGAGTACTCATTCCAAAGCAGCTTAAAGCGGTAATGTATTTTCATTTTCTCCATTGAATATCTCCTTCAGTTTATTTCTCACAAATTCACTGGGAATCAGTGGAATTTCACTGTAATTTCTTCCTGTTTTCCAGTCCTTCAACTTCCATTTATATTTTATTTCTTGACCTCAGATGTGTCCTATGAGTCCCATGTATTTCTCCTCCTTCTTTTCTGCTGCTAAGTCCTTTGATGCTTCTTGCAATTTCCTAACATAAAGGAAAATATGGTCCTAGCCAGGGGACTTAGGGTGAGTAATTTCTAAATTTCATGCCAAATTCTTGAACAGGAAAAATATATTAAAACTTTATGGAAAATTTACTCTTGCAGTGATTCTATAGAAGTTTTCCTCAACTTCATAGACTTTCGTTTATTCTTGTTCTGTTTTACCACCCTGTCACCAGTCATCGGCCAGATGAGGGAGTGGTCTTAGGCTTTCCTGACCTCCACTGGGAACCTGGCATGGGGGCATGAAAATAGTCTTTGTGTTTCTGTTCCCCATTACAGTGGAGGTGTCGTGGGGGCTGTGGCCACCTGTATGTTGTTTACAAGCAGTGATTCATTAGAAGCCCCCCTGCTGGGGGCTCCTTGCAGGATTGCTGCACCACAAGTTCTCAGTGAAACTGTGTCTGGTGTCCATTGGTGGAGTCGAGGGCTGGATCTTTCCTTCATTTTAGATTGCTATTACAAATATTAGTAAACAAAAAAATATTGCAAGTAATTTGAATTTGCTTCTCAATGGAAGCTTCCTTATGTAATATCTGAAATATGTTTTATGTTGCCCTATTTTATCTGTTCTGTCTTATGTGCTTTTTACTTTTGATAGTGTATTCTTCATGCACCCTTTTTGTTTGTAAAGATGTACTATTTAAAATTCTCATACCTGAAATTGTGACCTTGAATATATTAGTACAGTCATCACGACTTATTTTAGATGTACTTCTGTAGATGACAACAGGCTAGATCCTAGGTGTCTAATGCCAAATGATCCTTTCTCTAATGAAAATGCTGCTGGACATGTATAGTAGTTATATATATATGCCAATATGAGAATGATTTCTCTCCTAAACACATGGTCTGCAATTACTCTGTAACCTCAAGAATGTGTACCTAAAATGCTATGACTAAGAGAAGAAAAACATAGGCAATTTACTTATTTGTACAATTACTCTCCTTTCTCTGGTCTCATTCTTTGTAGGGATGTGCATTGCCATTTTCTACTAGCTTTATTTGCATCACTTCTTGTCCAGAAGAAAACAGAGTTATTTTGAAACTTGAACATGGAAGTAAAATTTTATTGTGGTACTCATGATGTCCTGGGTTGTGACTGCCAAGTAGTATCCAGAACACTTATGTTTTCATAGTAATGGCTTGGATGTTGGCCATGCATTTTCTGCTGAATTAATGAATATCGTGTAGCTGTAACTATCACTGCTGCCAGAAACATAAGAATAAATGGGAATATTTCCAAAATAGTATGTGCATAAGATTATTTGTGGATAATGGGTTTTAAGCTTGCACCTTCTTTATTCTTTCAGTTGATCTTAATTACCTGATCTGATTTACTAACCTATAGAAACAAGAAAGTCCTATTATTTTCATATTCTTGTTATGTAAAATCTCAACTCAGCTGTCATTGCAGCATACAAAACTTAATCTGCAGGCAACATCAAGAAACAGAATACACTGAGGGGGGAAGTCTTCCTTCAACGTTGTAAAATGCAAGTGGTAATGTCTTGAACCAGAACTAGGCACAGTATTGCTAATATTACTTTAATTATTAATCCACCTCAAAAACTCTTCAGTGAGCAAGCCTTCCTTTCTCAATGGGATTAACCACTGAGAACATTACAAATGCTGAAAACACCTACATATTTGTACAAAGATAACCCCCTGTTACAGTGGATTCATTCTTTTTTTATCCTTTCTTATTATAACAGCATGAATCATTACCAGTTATTTTTGAGGTGAAGAAATGTAGGCTACTAATATAATTTAAAATGCTGTTATTTTAATGAATGTCAGCAATGTTTTAGTTTCTTTTTAACACCAAATGTCTAAATGGAACTAAGGATAGTGAGACAATTGTCAGCTTAAATTGTTGGGTTCATATATATATATATAAAAATAGAGGAGAGCAAGCTCTCTCTAAAGTCTCTGTTTAGAAAAGAAGTTATTTTGAGGGTTGAATGGTTGCATTGTGTGTCTACTATCTGTAGCATAAAAGACGATTGGAAATTTGTAGTGAGAGGCTCTCCATTCAGGTAAGCTGAACGTGCATAGTCTCAAAGGTGGACATGCTCACAGTGCTAGGCCCACTTTGGCATTGAAATAATGAGAATAAGAGTAAAGGAGGAATTCTTGAAGATCACTTATACTAGATAGGAGGGGAAAAATGTGTGAAGAGAAAAATGGGGGGTGCAGTAATGATGGTTCTCACTAATTCCACATTTGATAAGCTACATGTACAATTGTGTGAATGCTTTTTGCTTTCCAACTTGTTATGCAAGTCTGTGGGATATGGAGGTCGTAGTGGCTTCTTCTACACTCACAGCCCCCAGCGTATGGTCTCCTTAAATTCCCCTCTCACTACTTGCAGATTCATGGGCTTCAGGGAGGCTGCAGAGTCAACAATTTAGTTCTCTTGGCATTTAGTTTATGGTTTTGTTTAGAATACCTCCGCCAGAATACAAATAGGCTCCTTTTGCTGCTCTACGGTAAAATAAGAAAGAAAGCATCACATGTACATTTTTGTCATTAAATACGTCACAAAGTAGCGTGCACCTGTAGGAAGCCAACCAGTAGGGTGAAAAGCTTTCACAGTTCTATAGTTCCTTTGCGGACAGTTCAAGTCTAGCTATGCCTCCTCAGTAAAAGAATGCATTATTTTCTCAATGAAAATTTTACCCTCAAAATGTAACGAGGTATTAAAAAGATACAGCAATGTCATATTGCCTACTTGGTTATTCACTGCACTCTTCACAATTAAACTTGAGCGTATGAAGATTGTGTGATTTTTTTTCCACTGTTATTAGACATTTATGTGATGTGACCTCCTATAAATTGTGCTCCTCTAGATGATCTACATCATATAATGTTTCCTTGCCTCCCCCCCACTTTGCAGTGACAGGATGACTACTAGAAATTCTCTTTCCTGATGAACTCTTATGTGCGTTTGTCCCACTGGGTCTGGGTGACAGGCAGGTTATCCTTAGAGAACTGGTGATGGAAGCAGTGAAAGGCAACTGTAGCCATGAGAAGAAAGGAAAACGAGGTTGAAAAGTGGCAGTGAAGGACACCCGGATTTAAGAGCTGAAGAAGAGGGAGGAGCTGGAGCTCCAACTTGGTGAGGCACTGGGACAGGTTGCTCAGAGAAGCTGCAGATGCCCCACCCCTGGAAGAGTCCAAGGCCAGGCTGGATGAGGCTTGGAGAAACCTGGTCTGGTGGAGGGTGTCCCTGCCCATGGCAGGGGGCTGGAACTAGCTGGTCTTTAAGGTCCCTTCTAACCCAAACCATTCTGTGGTTCTAAAAGAAGATACTGTGGATTTGTTTCTTCGCCGTTTTCTTATAATTCCTGCCTTGGGCTAACTCAGAGTCATGGATGAACTTTAACATCATGGCTTGGTTTCTTCTGTCATTTGCCCTGCAGTAAATCAGGAGTAACTGCATGTTTGAGAAACGCTTGAGCCAAGGATGGGCTATAAAGCTGGCATTCGTAGTAGGTGTACTTCTCCATCCTTACGCACCTTGTGTTATCATTTAGGCTTCTGTGCAGGTACTGTAAAATGAGGAGAGTGGGTGAATTTCACATCTGATGTGCTGGGGGAATACTGCCGAAAGATAAGAAACATGGAGAAATGGATCCAACTGGCTGACACCTAAAATAGTGCACATAAACTTACCTAGCACACCCACCCTCCCAATAATTACAGTCTATATAAATTGTGCTAGCATAATGCACGTACTTGTGGCACTCTATGTGACCACTTTGGCTGGTTACATATTTTTTAACTTCTATGAGAGATCAATTTTTTTCTTTTCCTCCATTGAGAGCAATATACACTTTTCAGTTATGAAAATGGTGTTATTCTAAATAAAACTGACATGATCCACCAACACTTTTGGAAGCACAGATGCTTTGTCCCACTATTTACTGAAGAGGTTCACACTTAGATTAAAGCAGTGAAATCAAAATCACTGAATAAAGCCTGGAACAACATAATGATTTAAGGAATTTGTTGAGTGCTTTTGGTAGGAGGAAAGTTACACAAAGGCAAAATTAGATTGTTTTCTGTACAACACCAGAACACAGAAACAGCATGCAATCCAATATTGGTACAATACTTTTTGTAAGCATTTTGTGTGGTTTCGTTTGTCTTCTTCTCTGCAACATCAGACTGCAACCCACAAATTTGTAAGGCCCATCAGCGTCAGACAGTAAAAGAAGAATGAGGCCTCTTTGTTTGCAGGAGGTACCAGCCATGAAATTCTCCTCTCTCTGAATGACATTGCTTTTTTTTTCCCCAGCATAAACTATGTGGGTTGGGATATGCACACCACTCTGATATTAAATTATATTTTTCCTAACTCAGTGTATACATAATGCAAAGAATGAAATTAAATTGTTGTGTGATTCAATGCTTCTGAGTGGTGCTGCGTCAGAACTAGATTTCCCTTTGTATTATTAGTGGAGGAAATTGCACTATCCTTTCACCAGCTTGTTTAAAGAGCATAAGAATGTGTAGTGGGATATAATTATATTTGATTTGTATTTTCTGTTATTGTTGGAGGTGAAAGAATGCAGCTTCAGAGGTTCATGCTTTCAGTTCAAGTGTAGTCTGAGCTGTCCAAGTATATCTTGCTGTCCAGATACTGTACAAGTTGTTAATCTCTTACTTTGATGACACTTCTAAGTAGCTGGTTACTAATAGTATGTTGCTGTATATACATGGACAATACTGGGTGGGTTCTACTTGCTCATGAAAACAGACCTTGAAATCATCAAGCAATTAAATTAATTAAACCAAGTAGTTTCAATTTTTATCTACTGTAAATCACTCATTGCCTTTTTTGAAAGGGTTCACGACAACTATTTATTTTTTTAAAGATTTTCTTTTTTCTGGTCTTCCGAACCAGCAGAGAAAGCTATTTGTTATCTGGGTGCGTATAGATACAGATATTTGTTGTAGTTATTTGTTATTTATACAGAGTAAGATTAGATGTTACTTTCAACCCAAACATGCATAATAGAAATGAGGGGCTATGGGTGCTCCGAGAGTATCAAACCTTGAGAAACCCTTGTGAGAGCTGCCTTCCCCTTCCCCATCTCTGGCTGAGGAGAATACTCTGCAGGAACAACTACATAAAATACAGGGGTTTATTTGGATAAGTTGCTTTTTTTGTTATAGTAGTATGCCTGTTAGAATGAAAGTGAGCCATACATATTTTATTCAAATAGGCTGCTTTCTTCAACATTGCTGATAGATTTCAATCACGTTTTAAAATTCTCCTTCAGCTATTGTAGCTTTCTCTCATTGCATTTCCTTTTCTCTCTCTTGAAGCTGCTACTTGCAAGACATCTCCCTCATTATTGGCCATTGTTTCCTTCCCACTTCCAGCCTTTCACATGAAATTGGAGGGTTTCATTTTCCCACCTTTTAACCTTCTATCGCTGCACTCCTGTCTGCACCCCTGACCCAGATTCCTCACACAATTGCATGGTACAAAGCAGCCTCTCATCCTTGGGGGAGGAGGTTTTATTTTGGTTCTCACGTAAATTCTCATTTGTGTATCTCTATCACTGCAGTCAGAGCTTCAGATACTTGTGGGTGTTGCCACATTGAGCCTGGTAATTAATTTTTTTAAGAAAGGGTAAACCCCATGATTTTCAAGCTCTTTTGGATCATATTTTCTACACCTATTATCTTTTATCAAAGAGATTTCAGACATTTGTTCTGACACACAAGTTTTCACCAATACTTTGCAATTTTTAAGTGTGATCTAAATAGAAGATTTTCTGTATCTTCTTGATGTTGTGTAAGCATCTGAAATTAAAGCCTTAAGTTGAGCATGTCTTCCTTCTGCAGAAGCATGCAACTCTTTGAGTGTTATTCTTGCACTAGCGCTGTAATCTTAGTGAAGGCTTATTGATAGTCATGTGAGTATGGTAAGAAAGAGGGATTGATTTTCATTTCCCGTGATTTTAAGCTCATTTAGTTGTGGCAACTACCTATTCATGAACTTTTAAGTTCCTTTGAAATATATCCACAAACACATACACTTCACATGCTTAGTTATTAAAATACTTCTAATAACAAGAATTACATAAAGTGTTTTCTGCAGAATTGGAGAGCCCAGCAGTGGCCAGTTCACTCAAGCACACAAAGAATTGCCTCCAATCAAGCCTTCAAACAGTTGTGGCTTTTGCTGGATACCTGAGAGCCTTGCCAACTCCTTGTTGGTTCTTAAGCAAGATCTGTGAACGTGCTAGGCTCCTTGTGAGAGCAGAGTGAGATTGGCCCTTGTCACATAAAGCAATGTTGCGGGGCAGCAATGTAATAGAAGTGCCAGGTAATGGAAGGGATGTCTGGTACATGGCTATGTAACTTGCAGTGCTATTTTTTCTTTTGCTTTCTAATTGATAACTTCTGCCATCTGTTCCTGAGCCATCCCCATGCTGTCCTTTCCTACACACAGTTTCCTACCCCCATTCTACCCTTCAAACTCACTGCATGAAGGCTACTAACAGGGGCTGATTGATACCACCTGGCTGGCAAGAAGATGCTAACAGTGGCGAGAGAGATACTAATGTTAGGTCAACTAAGGCTGTGCTCTTTGAGCATTGTTTGAGTGGGCTCCGATGCTTCTCTGTCAGTGCTGGTTTAATTACAGTTTCCTGAACAAACTCCCCCTGGGTTTTTTTTCAGAAAAATAATAATACAAAAGGATCTTTGTTTTATAAAATAGGTTTGGTTGTTCCTCTGAGGTTGATTCCTGCGGAACACGACTGCCTGTGTTTCTGACCACCTGGGGCTTTGTGGAATAGTTAAGTAATCTAGAAGCACTGTACCAACCTAGGGTTGGGTTTCTTTTTTCAGGAGTCTTTTTGTACTTTACAGTCTATATTTGAATCTGTCTTTTCTTATCTAACTCTCCATTTGGTGCTTTAGCATACGGGAAGCCAATTTTATAGTGGAAAGAAATTCATTTATACATGCTAAGAACTGTATTTTTAACAAAAAACATAATGTGTATACAAGTTAAAGGGATTTTTCTGGCAAGAATTCCAAAATTGACAAAATCAAAGTAGAGTAATGCATGGCAATTGTAACTGTGCTCTACCATTATCTGAGAAGCCAGTGGTCTTTGGTGGGTGGATAAAAGCAAGAACACAGATTTGGTCAAACAGATAATTTTTTGCATTTTCTAAAGGTATTTAAGTGCTTAAAAATAGATCCTCAGGAGTATGTAAGTCACTGATTTCCATGGATTTCTAATGGGATCTATGGACTGAAATACCTACAAAAATTTGGGAGCCTGATGTTAACAAATATACAAAAAAATGCTAACCAAAATTAACTTAAGAGCTCATGTTTTGATTTCTGTTTAATGTGGCCTTTTCTTTCCAGAGACATCCTCATGTAGAGCTCACAAACATTTTCCTGACCACCTACGGAGTAAGTAGGGAGATTAGGATTATTTGTAGGATTCTTCATTATTTTCAAACTAAAGATGCTGATGGCTTGTAGGTTATATTATTTTTGTGCGGTAGTATAGTCAAATTATTAGTGTTTTGCCCTGAGATAATAATACCAAGACTACCATTGTGAGGCAGAAAAATTTTCAGGAAATGATGGAAGCTGCTGGATTTTTTTTTTTAACTTCCCAACACCACAGATTTTAGGACTTGAGTCAAAAGAAACGAATTCTAATAAGCTATTAATAAAAAGTAGAAAAAAATAAAACCCTGCAGCTTCAAGTAGTTCACTGACTTCTTTGATTGTCATATTTTCCAAATGTACAATAGTGTTTATTGTGGTAGGCTCTGCCATGTAGGAAGAAATTATATTTCCTGCATTGGGGAAAAGGTAGACAGTTAAATGGAATAAAACGATCGCTCATCAGGTGATATATCTGATTGTGTAGGTCGGAAAGAGTTTCCACAATTTCCAGGAAACTCAATAATTTCAAGTGACTTTAATATTTTTTATGTTTTTATAACACTGATTAGAAACCTCTAGATGATGAAGTACTACAGCTCTGGCAAGAATCTAATAAAAATACCCCCTGGGATTGATTTTGATTGACTACAGTTGCCTTTCTGGTTTTATTTTACTGTATATGAACAGAAATGAATGAGCACAATTAAATTAACCCTTCCTTCACCTGAGTGCTGTGATTACATACTTAGACTATCATTACTTTGAAACACTGACATCCACGTAAAGGAAAGCTCCCAGAGGATTCAACTCCCAGGTTTCTACACCAGCGTCACCTTCTCAGTAAATGGCCGAGCATGTTCTGCTTAGAGAAACATGAGCAACACTGAGATCCCATCTCTTTAGAGACCATTAATGCTCAACCTGTATGTAATTTTGTGTGACTGGTCTTCTGGTTGATAAAGTGCAGAACTGAGCAAAGGGAGGCAGTGATTTTCTTCTGTTTCCTGTGGGCATGACAGATAATTCTCCTCTTGAAGTATACAGGGATCAATCTCTGCTCTGTATCATCAATAAAGTACATTGCCCTACACTGTGTAAAATTAGGATGCACCTCCTAGGAAACCTGTGCCCATGGGCCTTACAGAAACGCCTGGAGCTAAGGAGACACTGTTCAGCGGCACTTCCCATGCAGTTGCTACAAGTCATGATCACCAGTGAGCACTTGCCTAACTTTCACAAGGGACTGTCTCAGCCCCGTCATTAAGAAAAGAAGATTTCAAACCCTTTCCAGAGCATTTCAGGAACTACCACCATAAAACTTGCTTCTGTTCGTCTCTATTTGGCTATTGGAACAGAAGTTCTACCAGATATTGAGACTTTCATGTAGAATTCATGAGCCCACGTGTACTATTGGCTAAGTTTAGTTAGAAAGCACTATGGAAATGTAAAATATCATTAATAATTATAGTTCCTTTGTCATTTATAGCTCCAAATATAATCAGGGGGACTGAATGAAGATAGTAGATAAAGGAACACACAGAAGCTTATAATTCGGTTTAGTGGTATGCTTGTTCTGGCACAGCAGTTCTTGTTGTGGAAACAATATTGATTCTTCTGGGGAACTAATTAATGCACATATTTATAAGTTAGTGAATAACAGTTCAAAGTGATTCTTTAGAAAGCTTTGCATCTTTTCAAAGTTAAGAAGAAAAATCTTTCTGTCAAATGAAGATGTTTAACGATGTACATATGCTGTGTCTGACATTTGCTCTGGTAAGATTCCCACCTGCTAAGAATAGTTGCTTTTAAAAATGAATTGAACCAAAGTGTAAAATTATATTAATTTAGAGAAATATTTCTTTCTTTATAAATTAATAACTATGAAAACACTGGAACGTTAAATTAAGTTTAAACTGTTCAATTTATTTATGCTTACTAATTCTGTTCAGTGTTACGGTAAATATGAGATCATTATCTATACAGAGGTTAAATAAATTTAAGTCATATATTTTCTGCCTTCCTTGAAGCAGTTTTCTCAGTGACAAAAAGACTTAATTTTCAAAACAGGTGCATTAGCAATCATCAGAGATGTCTGAAATGGAATAAATATTTATTAACTTTTATATAGTTTATGCTGTTTGGAAGCCACTTTTTTAATGTAGGTTACTGGTTTTTTTAAACAGTGAATTTCGTATTCTTTGGAATCTTTATATCTTACATTTATCTAGTTACAATTTTGGTGACTTTTGCACCTCCCCCCTGCTTCTTTTCTGCCCATTTCAGTTATTTGCTCTTCCTCTGGGAGCATGCTTGCATTGGCTGGCATAGCTAGCTATAGATTTTTTTTGTCGGAACTGGTACTTGAACAACTGCAGTGGCTACATCATTTATTTTCTGGCATCTGCACTGAATTTAGTGAGATGGCTTGGTCGAATTTTCGTATTTTTATCCTGTGCAGAAAGAAATTCTGTTTTATTCTGGTGCAATGGAAGGGGAGTGGAAAATAATTGTGCTTGCATCTCATCAGTTTCAGGCTGGAATATAGGCCATGATAAGATATTCTGTTTAGTGGCAGTTTTGTCTCTGTTCTTAACGTAGTCATTGTGGGAAGCTTGGTGTGATTAGTACTTTTCCTCAAATTGGCTCTTAGGAGTGTTGCAGTAAGCAAAATAAATAGCAGAAAGCAAATAAATAGCAAAAAGCATCTGCGCACTGAGAGTCAGCCGTGCAAGTTTAAAAGCTAAATACACTTCCACAGCAGCCCTCATCTCTGTTAAGGTTTTCCCTTCCCCAGTTGTTGCCTGTGGAGCACTGCTGCGAAGAACTTTCTCATGCCTCGCTCCCTCCTGCCCTTTGCAAATATGAATTTTTGGCCCCTTCAAAGCTCCGGCCGCCAGCACCTCCCTCAGCCTGGCGTTCACTCCCGCACAAATGCAGCGGAAGCAAGAGTGTCGTCTGCGAGGCTGTGGCGGTGGTGTTCACATGACTAATGCTGTGAAAGATAGCAAGATTTTTTTTTGAGCAGCTCCAGTCTATGCACAGTTGGCTCCCAGCTGACAGACAGAATGTGGGGTGGGCTTTGTCACCAGAATGCTGGGTACTGCATGCCTGGCTATGCTCGCAGTTACACAGTGCCCAGAAACCTGCTGCTTATGTCAGGGTGCAGGCAGCCTGAACACATAGAAATTGGGTGGATTTTTTTTTTTCTCTTTCTTCCCAGCAAAGATTATATAATGAGGGGATTGCTGCTAAAGTAAAAAGGGAAAATGAAGTCTTTGTTAAATGCCTTCACAAAGAAAGAAGGTAAGCAATGAAAGCAGAACACTTTGATGTTTCAGACCGGTGTTTTCTTTTGTACATTTAATATGATTGGCTTAGTGACTCTATAATTAATCAAGTCCTGCAATTTCTTTTTCAAAATTATTTTATGTCAGACAGTCCATTTAGAAAATTGATTATTAAGGCTGGATGTGACTTTATTAATTTTAGGTTTTTCTCTGAAGAGTCAAGTAGTTATAAAAATGTTTTTGTTCCCTAAGAAATGCATTTGAAGACATGTAAGGAATTTCCTAGGTGAATTTTGTCAGGGAATGGTGCTGAATTGCCCCTTCAGATGTATGAAATGCCAGGAATAGTATTCTGAGAGCTGGAGGAAGAATTAAATGGTACTTTCAAGTATGCTTTTAGGGATGATAGCTTTAAACTTTAGGAGCATGAAATTAGTTCAGAAATTTTCATGTCATTTTATATCAAGTGTTTTCCCCAAACAAGTTTTGCAACAGTTATACTTACGGTTCTGAACGTGGTGATATATTAGAGAAAAACAGTGTCCAACAGGGGTTAAAGCATGGACATGTGCATTTCATTATTTTGTGGTGTAGTTATTTTTTTATTGTGAAAATAATATAAATAATGCCGATAAGAAGCAGCTAAAAAAATATCCACCCACTTACAGTTTGCAGATTGCTGGGAAAAGAAACAGTTGGGTGGAATATTAATCACTTTAGGCATGGAAATGCTTATTTTTAACTCTTTCTATAAAAGATTTTTGTTAGACACACGTCAATTGGTGTAATTAGTTGTCCCCTTTCCTGTTTATTTTCTGTAGTAAAGGCTAATTTTGCTTGTAGTTCTCTTCTTAAGAATAGAACATTAATAGCAAAGCAAAAGCTCACCTGTAAATGGCCATGTAAAATCCTTCTGAGGTATGTAAGGGAATAAGAATTAATCTGGTACCTGGAGAGTGTGTATACATATTAAAAATACCCTGTTTTTCATTAGGAATGAATGTGCCAGTTTTGTGTTTTCTAAAATCTCTCAGGATAAATGTGCTCAGCAGTTCTCTGCCTGACCTGTCGCCGTGCTTGAGCACCATGCCCCTCCTGCTCCCTCCCACTCCCACCAGAAGATATCCCACCAACCTCTCAAAAGTTACAGTAAACATCCGCAAAATGTTGTTAATATTTAGTTTTATCAGTCTGTGGCTCATCAGTCTGCTTGAAATGCTACCTGGTTTAGTTAATGAAAAATTCAAATCTAAGGGTCATATTCAATTTTTACTGAAATTCAAGACAAACTTTGGTGGCCCTAAAGAAACAGCATTCAGCTTTAGCTAGCAAACCTGTATGTGCAATGAAATAATTTCTAGAGCCATATCCCCAGTGCCAAAAATACAGGAATATTCACAAGTGGCACGTCTGTGTCATATATATCAATCTAGAGGATCTGTGTATGTCGACTTTGGAAACAAGTGCTGTGAGTTTTCTTTAAGTTAGCACTAACTGGGGCTTTCACTGTGCAATTTGAAACACCCAGGTGCTTTCAGCGACATACTCTGCTGCTTTGAAACCTTAAAAAAAAAGAAATATGAAAAACTTGGAATATCCTGAAAATTACAGAGTTTCTGCCAGTTTCTAGCATAAATATTGCATTTCTGTGCTTTATCCCCTTTAACAGCTTTTAAAAACTACTTACCTTATTTCAGCCTTGTTTCAAATGAAATATTATAGAAATGAATTTAAAGCCCTTTCTCTCTCTGCACACTGTTCTCTTGTTTGGTTGTGCTGATGTTCTTGAGCTATTTACTAGGGTAAGTTTCAGCTCATTAGAAATACAAAGGATGTTATTTTAAATATTCAGAATTGGAGTCAATCATAAAATGATTCTGGTGAAAATTATATAAACCATTCTTTTACTTGCGGTTCTATATGTTATAAATATGCTTTGAGTTTTGCTCTGAAACCTTACATTTTGCTGTGTTCTGTCAAGTAAAGGCTGTATTTCAAGGCAGGACAGATTGATTTCTATGTATATTCATATTTATGTGAATTTACTTATTTGCACAGTATGACAGACATTCTTATTCTGGTTTTTGTGTGTTTTTGAAGGCTATTGAATGCGTAGACATTTCTGGCACTTTATAAATGGCACTTACCGGCACTTTCGACATGTACGATGATATTTTGCAGGGCTTCTTTCCCAACTGAAATATGTGGGTTTTTTTTAAATTACAACAGCTCAATAAAGTCATCCGAGTAATGCCTGGCTGCCTTTTGTTAGTTACACTGCTGAGACTTTTCAGATGTAAATGTGTGCACTTTGGATCAAATCCTGTGAGCCCATGAGTTCCACTGTAATCAATGAGAGTAGTTGCATGAATGGGGACTGAGGCAAACATAAGTTTTCAGGTTCAGGTCCCTTATTAGCTTACAATTTGGGTAGGAAATGCCATCGCGTCTAGGGATACCTATGTGCCTTTTATTAGGAAATTTGCCTTTTAATTTGTACTTAGGAACTAACTGACCCACTACAGTGTGAAAAGATCTGGAATATGTAGTGTCTGCTTGTACAGATTCTCCTATCACTGCAGCGCTATACCAATAACAGTGATGAAAGGATGGGCCCTCTGGTTTGTATGAGATTTTTATTGCCCTTGCTTTTATTTTCTGCTATGACTATTTCATTAAGTAGCATATTGCAGCCTGTGAAAGAGTTGTGTTCTCTTTGGGACACAGCTCGTGACGGGGTGAGTCCATTACCCTTGGGTAATATGCTCTATATACAATAGTAATAGATGCAGTAGAAATGCCTAGATTAGAAAGAGGGGAATACCTAGGGATTATAGCAATGTAATAGAGTTCTGTCAGGAGAAAAATCTATGTCCTCAATTTTTAACCTGGAAGATGGGGATAAGGTGACTGTTAACACTACATACTTCAGGTTAGTCCTGAACCTGTGATGGAACAAAATTCTCACAGTTTGTGTGCCAATGGGAGAAGGAAATTACACATCACAAATTCTGTCACTCAGCCCAGTTCTGTGGCTTTCTGACTGAACATGACAACATAGCATGAATACGAACTTTTTGCGACTGAAACTTTGGGATAATAAGGTGTTTCTCATTTTCTTGATCATAGATCAGACTGTTCAGCAGACTCAAGCTGCTGGTATTGCATAACTATTTATTAAAACCAGTAAATGGGCTAATGTTGCCCAGTTGTTTTCAATTTTAATGATGTTTTAAAGATAATGAATGTAATTAGCTGTGCAAGCAAGGTAGAGTTTCTGTCTATGCAGAAAAAACAATGCCATATGTTGCTAAATCTTTTTATGGGCTGGTAAACACATATAAGTGGTGAAATCATCTGAGATTACTCTGGATGTCTTTCTTTACACAGTGCCCTTTAGAGAGGCTCCCACCTATTCAAACAGAAGGCGGAGACCCCCAAGCACCTTAGCAGCCCCTCGGATCTTGCTTCGTTCCAACAGCGACAACAATCTGAACATCAGCAACCTCCCTGAGTGGTCAGCCTCCTCCGCTGCTTCTTCACACCGCAGCCTTTCACCTCATCTACTTCAACAGATGCAGAATAATCCTAATGGAACTGTAAAAACTGTGGGGAGTTACACTCCATCCTCTCGGAGCCGGTCGCCATCCCTAACCAGGCTGGGAGAGGATGCCAAACGGCAGCAGCACAGGCACATCAGGTGACTTTTTGACTATTTACACAGCATGAGATATCCATAGCATCATCATGCTGGACTGCCACGTTCTTTTATGTTACTTATATGCCCATTTTGCTCTCTTTATAATATTTAGGTAATAAAATTTCAGCACAATGGAATATGTCCAAGTGTGAATATCTTACTCAGAAGCTCCAGTCAAAGCCAGCTGTTTCCTCACACAGCTCCAGCAGCCAGGCAGACTTCAAAGTTCAGCAAAGCTTGGCAGTGACTTACCACTAAGCTTGCACCTCCAAATCAAGGTGTTAGTTCTCAAGATCTTTTAACAGCTGAAATAATGATGGTATTTAACAGCAAAGTAAAATGTTTTGGAGTTATTTCGTCCCTTCATGAAACTATTGGTCATGCCTGAAACCTGTGTTGGAGCTGCTCATGGGTGAT
This sequence comes from Rhynochetos jubatus, assembly GCA_027574665.1. Taxonomy (NCBI): domain Eukaryota; kingdom Metazoa; phylum Chordata; class Aves; order Eurypygiformes; family Rhynochetidae; genus Rhynochetos; species Rhynochetos jubatus. The sequence goes on along the minus strand of CM050663.1, from coordinate 19,730,702 downwards.
GAAGTAGAGACTGTTTAAGTTCTCTCTTCTGTGGATGTGTGCTGAACCAAAGATTAAAATAGAGGGGGTACGTGGGGCTGTCTAGGAGGCTGACCTAGAGCAAAAGGGGCTTCTTGAGATAGTGGTGATAGATGTAATGGGCTTCTTTCATGATTATTAGCATTATTAAATGCTGCAGGGATTTGCATTCACTGTGACTTTGCTGCTTTCCCTTTCCTCTTGAATTACAAATGTGATTTAGCAGGAACTCTCTGCAAATATCCTGCAGCTGTGTCCCACTGGAGAGCAAATCCTGACTAGAGTGATGTAGGTACTCTAAGTTATATAATAAAACAGAAGGTTGTGTCTAAGTTTTGATCACAAACACGGGCTTCAGCTTTGTGAAGCCACTGCCCTATGAATAGGCAATTACAGCTTCACTTTGAGGAGGACTTGAGGACAGCATCTGTCAAGTGTGCAAGAGATGGAGCTGCACCAAGACAAGGGATTAAAGTGCAGGGTTGCAGAAATGAAGGGAAGCAGAACTGAGCACTGATGGAGAGAATTAAAGCTTAAATGTTTCCACCAGACACTTTTCATTCAGTGGTCATTTAAAATAACAGGCGTTATCTGTCGTGGTTCCTAATATCAAAAAACGTCCATTGTTCAGAGTGGAAAAGGACTTGAGTATTGTTAAGCAATACAGATATTGTTTTCTCTTTTCATTTGTAGGTGTAATAGATCTTTACTTGAGTTTTCAAGTCAGTAAAACAAAACATCGTGTAGTTGAAGCTGTCACCTGTTACCTCACACATTCTTTTCTCCTGGGCTGTAGGCACCCAAACTGACAAGCAATATTTGTGATAGTAACAATACTGCCGGAGTAGAAATATGGTACGTGGTAAACAAAGTTGTCTGAAATGTAGGAATCGTTGGAAGGAACAGGATGCAAACTTCGTATGCCAGTGGTTTCATGCAGTAGAGCAAACTCTCTTATCTTGATATATGTTACAGTAATGGCAAAAACTCATTAGGTTATAATTTTGGTGACTCTTCCTCACAGAGAGAGATCCATGTCAGTGTAAAGCCAGGTTGTCTGTAATGAGGCTTTAGCTTAGGTGAGGAGGTGGCCATGAGAGGATGCCCTCATATTCCACTGGATACTGCTGACACCACCATCCTTTGAGGTGGGGAGAACAATTAAAAAATATTTTTGAATAAGTGAACATTTATTTGCTTTGACTTTATTCAGCCACTTTCCTCTTCCCTTTGTGAAAGCATGAGATTTTGGGAACGAGGACAACGATAGTGGAAACCAACTTAATGCCTGAAATGCTGTGGAAATAAAATTTTGGTCTTTCTCTTAGTGCATCAGTATCACAGCTCCTTAAGCTGCTACCGAGCTGCAGAGTTTCATATGTACCATCAAGGCTTGTTTTAGAGATGTCCAGAATACATGCAAGCACTGAGAAGAGAGCAGCAAGCTCTCAAAATGTAAGGACAACTAAAGGATTTTATATATAATTTTTACAGAAAGCAGTGCCTTTTATTTGCCACCAGCCTATTTTGTAGTAATGAATGGCACTTACATGACACTTTCCTCACAGATTTTGCTTAACTGTATGGCCACCTACTTCCTGTCAGCTAAGTGTGAGAATTGTTGCTGTCTGTGCTTATTATCTGCAAATAATACAATCACCACAAAGGTGTTGTTCCCCTTAGATGAAAAAGCCCTATTTGACACAGCAGTATATTGGGTTCTGGAGCAAAAACAGCCAGAAAGGGTAGATTAATTAGTGGAAAAGGTTAGAGTATGACAAAGAGTTAATGAGGTTTGTGGGGTTTACATTGTGGAAAGGAGAGGGCTGGACGGTGATGCTGGAAGGGGTTCATGCCATCTTTACAGTCTGTGGTACCTCAGGTGTTTATCTTTTTGTGAGATTGCTGCTTTTCATACCAAACTGATTTGGGGAGAGGAGCTGGGGGAGGCAAGGGAGCTGGCACCCTTTCTGTAAAATTTGTCCCACAGTGATTAGTGAAAGGAGGTGCCAGCACAGCCTCAGTCAGGGCTGAGCCATCAAGGATGGCCACCTTCTTCAGAGGGATAAGGGAGCATGTCCACGCATCTTCCAAAATCTCCACATCCTCCCCCTGCTCCTTCATGGCATGGGAGTTGCTGGGCTGGGAGCCCAAGCTGGGAACAAGCAGGGGGAGGGCAGACCTTTTTTTAAGAAGTCACCTACCCATGCTGCAGCCCTGATTTCCATTAGAAAGCCTGTCTCATGAGAAATTATGCATTCAATGTGAAAGTTAAATGTGCCATTTTCCCCTCCTCTTCCAGTAACAGAAAATGAATGAATCTTCTGTGTTAGGAGTTAAAGAACATGCTGTGACATAACATTATGAATAGCTGCTATGTGGCTGCTACCAGACTAGGCAGAAGATACAGCTTGATACAAGTGGATGTTGCATGTGTAGCATCCAGTTTATAGATCTGGATTTTTTTTTTTTTTATGGTGATCACTCTTTCTTTGCTTATAAGGAAAAAGGAATGGAGCAAAAGAACTGAAATCCAAATGTCATCTTTTCCTGTCTTCCCTTCAACAACTGTGAGAATTGGCTGAGGTTTCTGATGCAACCAGAGCTCACTTTTAAACCCTTAAATACAGCTTATCTTTATTAGCAGCAGCTAATAGTAGAAGAACAGAACAGCGAGGTGAAAGGGAGGTGCTATTCCAAATGATAAAGAAGTTATTGCAGGAAAATGGAAGTGTTCCTGATACAAAGGATCCACTATATATGATGTTTACCAGACAACTTCCTCTTTATCTATATTGAGAGCCTTATTGGCTCCTATTTTGGTAGGAGATTGGTTAAATAAAACAAAGGGTAAAGAAACAGTAAACTCCAGCCCTTGTACTTCATTTTGCTTATAGCAGTTTGAGATCTTTTCTTTCCCTTACAAGAAAGTAAGTGGAGTGTTACAATGCTAGGCCACCATTACGTTATTGTTCTTCCTTTGGTACTCACTTTTTCCTACAAAGCTTTATGAATATTCTTCCTTCTCATGATTATTTCCTGTTTCTAGACTTTCTGTGTAAGACCTCAAGTTTTTATGTTTTTATTTTTTTTAAGTTGAATAATAGTGTATTGCAAGTTTGGTACCATATATCCTATTATTTTTCCACCCTCTTTAATATTTGCCTCTTCTTCATCATATATTTTTGACGGTTCACTCCTTTTTCTGGAGGTCTCATAATGATCTTATGTGTCGTTTACCAGCTTTCAGTTATTTCTTCTTTATACACCATAAGTAGATTGTGTGTTTTTTGATGAATTACAACTTATCTGGGCATACTTTGAAGTGATTGGGAGAGATATTGATTGCCATCAATAAGAAATGATCTTCTGGAGAATATGTTAGACATAACACAACTAAAATTTAGCTCCAGGCCTTGAAGTGATGAAGTGACAGTCCATTCTGTTAATTCAGTTGTCTTGATTGTTCAGCTTAATGTTACAATATTACAAAGGTATCCATTCCCAACAAAAATAGTAAATGCTGAAATTTTAAAGTCTTCCTGAAAATTGTTATGCTTCTAATGTATGATTTGTGTATAAATTTTGAGCTTCATCAGGGTTGTGAATGATTAAGTTTAATTTGCAGAAAAAATGAAAAACTTCAGTTGTTATGTGTTGGTTATGTTTTTTTGTCTACGCCTTCATGGTCAGACAACTACTGATCATGTTTCATATTGAAAGATTTCAACCATTAAAAGCATGTTTTAATGGAATATTTTAATGGAAGAAAATTATGTTATTCACTGCTTAATTTAATCCTGATAATGTGATGGTAAATTATTAACTTTGCCCATTTTAAATAACTAGTTAATATTTTTTAATTTCAATTTCCAGTGCCATTTACAATCCTAGTGCCAACAAGGATACTCTGTCTACTTTGGATTATCAGGGTCCAAAACGCAAGCTTTACAGTGCTGTACCTGGAAGACTTTTTATTGTTGTAAAGCCATATCAACCTCAAGGAGAAGGGGAAATTCATCTGCACAAAGGAGATAGAGTCAAAGGTGAGTATGTAATTAATTTTGCATAAATATTTTCTTCTGCTAAACTGAATTTTTATTTTAAAATTCTCTTCTATTTTTAGGGCAAAAAATCTGTTTGGCAGAAGTGCTTTTATGCATTTGTTTCTTTGCAGGGTATTTTGCTCCTAGTTCTATTTTTTAACTAACGCATATACAGCTACCATTTTATAGAATCATAGAATCATAGAGTCACAGAATGGTTTGGGTTGGAAGGGACATTAAAGATCATCTAGTTCCAACCCCCTGCCATGTGCAGGGACACCCTCCACTAGACCAGGTTGCTCCAAGCCTCATCCAACCTGGCCTTGGACACTTCCAGGGATGGGGCATCCACAGCTTCTCTGGGCAACCTGTCCCAGTGTTTCACAACCCCCTCAGTGAAGAATTTTTTCCTAATCTAAGTCTACCCATGTTCAGTTTAAACCCATTACCCCTTGTCCTGTCACTACAGGCCCTTGTAAAAAGCACCCCCCAGCTTCCTTGTAGCCCCCTTCAGGTACTGGAAGGTGCTATAACGTCTCCACGGAGCCTTCTCTTCCTCAGGCTGAACAAGTCCAACTCTCTCAGCCTTTCTTCATGGGAGAGGTGCTCCAGCCCTTGGAGCATCTTCGTGGCCTCCTCTGGACTCACTCCAACTGGTCTTTATCCTTCTTATGCTGAGGGCTCCAGAGCTGGACACAGTACTTCAGGTGGGGTCTCAGGAAAGCAGAGAATCACCTCCCTTGACCTGCTGGCCACGCTTCTGTGGATACAGCCCAGGTTACGGTTCGATTTCTGGGCTGCCAGCGCACACTGTTGGCTCATGTCCAGCTTTTCATCCACGAGTATACCCAAGTCCTTCTCCTCAGGGCTGCTCTCAATCCATTCTCTACCTAGCCTGTACTTGTGCCTGGGATTGCAACCACCCAGGTGCAGGACCTTGCACTTGGCCTTGCTGTACTTCATGAAGTTGGCAGTGGCCCACCTCTTCAGCCTGCTCAGATCGCTGTGGATGGCATCCCTTCCATCCAGTGTGTTGACTGCACCACACAGCTTGGTGTCATCAAGCTGTCATCAAACTTGCTGAGGGTGTAACTCAATCCCACCGTCAATGTCACTGACAAAGATGTTAAACAGTACTGGTCCCAACATCGACCCCTGAGTAATGCCAGTTGTAACTGGTCTCCACTCAGACATTGAGCCGTTGACCACAACTCTCTGAGTGCAGCCATCATGCCAGTTTTTTATCCACCAAATGGTCCATCCATCAAATCCATGCCTCTCCAATTTAGAGACAAGCATGTCGTGTGGGACGATGTCGAACACCTTGCACAAGTCAAGATACATGACATCTGTTACCCATCTGGTCATGATCCTGTCGTAGAAGGCCACCATATTCCTCAGGCACGATCTGCCCTTGGTGATGCCATGTTGGCTGTCACCAATCACCTCCTTGTTTTCCATGTGCTTTAGCATGATTTCCAGGGGGATCTGCTCCATGATCTCGCCAGGTGCAGAGGTGAGACTGACTGGCCTGCAGTTCCTCGGATCCTCCTTTTCCCCTTTTTTTAATGAGTGTTATGTTTCCCCTTTTCCAGACAGTGGGAACTTCACCAGACCACCACGACTTTTCAAATATGATGGATAGAGTTTTTGCAACCTAATTCGCTAGTTCTTTCAGGACCCACGGATGTATTCCATCAGGTCCCATGGAGCTGAGCACCTTCAGGTCCCTTAGATGTTCTCAAACCTGATCCTTTCTAACTATGGATTCCATTCTCCCAGTCCCTGCCCTTGCCTTCCGTGACTCTTGGGCGTCTGCCTCACATCCTTGCCAGTTTAGACAGAGGCAAAAAAATCATTGGGGACCTCAGCCTTCTCAATGTCTTGAGAAACCAGGTCTCCCATTTTCTTCTGCAGGAAATATTTTCCTTGGTCTACCTTTTATCCCCTATGCACCTATAGAAGTCCTTCTTGGTGGCCTTCATGTCCCTGGCCAGGTTTAATTCTGTCAAGGCTTTAGCTTTCCCTCCTTGTCAAATGACTTCCCTACAATCCTCCCAGGCTACCTGTCCCTGCTTCCACCTTCTGTAGGCTTCTTTTTTTGTGCCTCAGTTTCTCCAGGAGCTGCTTGTTCATCCACACAGGCCTCCTGGCATTTTCACCTGACTTCCTCTTCATTGGGATTCACAGCTCCTGAGCCTGGAGGAGAAGGTCCTTGAATACTCACCAGCTTTCTTGGGCCCCTCTTCCCTTCAGGGCTTCATCCCATGTAACCTTGCCAATCAGTTCCCTGAAGAGGCTAAAGTCCAGGGTAGTGAGCTTGCTGCCCATCCTCCTCTCCTCCTTAAGGATCTCAAACTCCACCATTTCATGGTTGCTGCAACCAAGGCTGCCCTTGAGCTTCACATTCCCCACCAGCCCCTCCACGTTGGTAAGAACCAGGTCCAGCATGACACCCCTCCTCGTTGGCTCCTCTATCACTTGGAGAAGGAAGTTGTCATCAATACATTCCAAGAACCTCCTGGCTTGCTTGTGCCTGGCCATATTGTCTCTCCAAGAGATATCAGGGTGGTTGAAGCCCTCCATGAGGACCAGTTTGTGACCATGAGGCTGCTGCTCTCTGCCTGTAGAGGGCCTCATCCACTCGCTCATCCTGGCCAGGTGGCTTGTAGCAAACTCCTCCTACAGTATCCGCTCTCCCTGCCCTCCCTTTAATCCTGACCCCTAAGCTCTTGGTCAGGTCCTCATCCATCCCCAGGTGGAGTTCCACACTCCAGCTGGTCTCTGATGTAGACAGCAACACCCCCTCCATGTCTCCCCTGCCTGTCCTCCCTAAAGAGCCTGTACCCTTCCATTCTGACACTCCAGTCACAGGAGCCGTCCCACCACGTCTCCACGATGCCAATGAGGTCACAGCCCCTCATGCGTGCGCACGCCTCTAGCTCCTCTTGTTTATTCCCCATGCTCCATGTGTTTGCACAGAGGCATTTAAGATGGGCCCCTGATGAAGGCGGCTTGCTGACTGGAGCATCTAGAATTCCCTTGTTTTGTTTGCCAGGTGTTCTCTGGTTGACCTGCGATTCTTCTCCATTCTCTGGGCATCTGCAGGTCGGACTACTGGTTTTGCCCCCTTCCCCCTTCAAACCTAGTTTAAAGCACTATTGATGAGCCCTTCCAATTCATGGGCAAGAATGTTTTTTCTCCTCTGTCGCCATCTGTCGCAGTGCCGTATAAACTTGTATTTTAACTGTAAGACACTTCAAAGAACGACTAAAATTCAGAAATACGTGCAATAACAGCAGCATTGTCTTTTACACAGAGCACGTAATTTGCTTCTGTAGTCATTATAGAAAGACAACTCCAGGGCTTTAAAAGGTTGTGAACATGTCAGCTATCTAAGCAGGTCAGGATGAAAATGGGGATAAGGTCAAGTCTGTTTCAAACCCTTTCCTCAAGGAGCGATTTATTGGTCAAGTTGAAAAAATTCCCTTTGTGAGACTGAAGATAAGCAGGTAGATAGAACCTGCTGTAAATGTTTTAGTGAGGTAGTGTGGTGGTGCATTTCTGTCCACTGGTGCCTTTCCCAGCTAAGAATATGTTAAAATCAATGCCAAACTTTGTTGTAATTCTTTTGAACATTAAGTACATCCACATATGGCTGAGAAAGTGGACAATGTGGTTTGCAGATTGATCTTCCCAAGGGTTTATTGTTACACAGTTTCAACTGTGATTTTGCACATCCGGGTAAAACTGGTCATGGAATAAAAAGACTTTCTGCTCAATCCATACAAACCAAATACCAGTTAAGGAAATCAAATAAAAGGGAATAAATTCAGTGCCCTAAATGAGAGTGTTAAGCGGCTGAAAATTTCCTTGCAACTGAAACTACTTATCTTACAAATGAAAACTTCAAATATCTCCTCCCTTGTGCCTGAGAACAGTAGCTGGAAAAAATGGGGAACCATTAGAAGGTATTTTTATATTTTTATTTTCTGATGTGGCTGATTCTGAAGCATTTGTGGGTTTAATAATTTTTATTAACTCAAGCCTTCAGAAGGTGTGGAACAGAAATCTGAAGAATGCTGCACTTAAAGATTAAACATATGCACATCATTTTAAATGTAAGGATGAAGGAAGAAGGTTAAGCTTAGGAGAGCTGGTGATGTCGGTAGGGCTGAAAAGATAATTTTGCAGTTCTGGGAGATTGTGCCCTGTTCAGATATGAAGGAATGATTATGACCTAAAGAATGTAGTGCACAAGAACTTTTGGAAGAGTCCATATGGACTCTTCATAAAACATTACAAAAGTTTCCAATTAATGAAAATTATCTAGGCTAGAGTAAAATTAGTAGAAGGCAAGCAAAGCTCTGAGGCTATACAATTTCTTGGGAATGCCAAATATCAAATAAAATTCAAGCCATGAAAAGCAGAAGTCATCTTCAAATTCAAACAAAATTGACGGAGCTTTGCATGATTTGGGAACCAGTTTTGCAAGCATCCAGTATATGAGAATTAATGCAAGAGAAGTACTGCATAATAGCACTTCATAAAAGCCTTTGAGCATCAAAAGAATGGGTGCAATCCAGAGAGAGGTAAAGCTACATTATGAGTAACTGTCATGCAAAAATGTAAAGCAAATTCAAAGCAAATATGATCTTTTCATACCTTTACAAAAGAATACTGGCTCTTGGGTTAAAATGTGAAGGCCTGAGGTCTTCTGTATGGAGTTCTCACTGGAAGGGTGGAGGAACAAAACAGCTGAGAATGACACTTGTCAGGCAATTACAAGAAAATGAAAAAAATGTCCACCATAGTGGAAAAAAAAATATTTTACAAAGCAAGATATAGCACACCCCAGAACTCTTTGCTTATTCATAATCTCAGAAAATTTAACAGCACCAGGAAGAATGGACGATAACTACCACGGATGAACCTTTGGAGATAATGGGTGGTACTAAATAACTTCGTACATTGAGTGTGTTTACAGAGATCTCGGAGGTGCCAATATACAAAGAATTAGTATGATTGAGGACCATCATCTCTTCTTTGAGGTACATTGTGCACAGTTGTGTAAGGGTTTAAAGATGTAGCAATATTTTTGTTTATGTAGAGGATGTAAGATCAACACACATACTTGTCACCAGAATAAAACAATAGAGACTGCAGGCAGTTCTGGAGAAGGAGAAGACGGAAAGTATGTTCCCTGGTGAAAGTGCAACTGGTTACCTGGGATGCTGTTTTGTAGCGGCTGGTTGTTTACATTAGAATTTGAGACTATTATATTGAAAAATATCCCAAGCATAAGTGATTTACGTTGCAATGAGGTGTTTAATACTTTTAAAAACATTAGTGCAGGAGCCCTTGGTTCGAAGTTATTGTGACAGTGACTGGAAAACAATGCAAGAAGAAATTAGTCCACTTTTCAAATCTTAAAATAGTATGATCTAAACTTCAGACCAGTGGTTTTTGTGGAGACACTAACCAATGAATATCAAAATGCTGAAATAGGAAATAAGATCGTGTCTGATCCATGAGTTTTAAATCTTTATTTATGGGGAAAATGTGTGTTTACCGGAACGGATGTGTGCTTACTGAAATTAATTGTTACTGTTAGAAAAGGGGGACATGCCCATCCAACATCAAATCATCCCTGCAGGGTTTGCTTTTTCAGCTTTAAGTATATGATTTGCACATTGAATTAGAATTTGTCCAAGGTGTAGCATTGGCAGGCACGGTAGTTTTCGAGCATTTTATAGAACTTTGATGCAGTGAGGTCTGGTGAGATTTCTATACATGTCAGTCTACTTTGAGAAAAAGTTTGAAAACGGAAGAAGTGTACATAGGGATTGTCAGTGTTACTACTTTGGATGAAAACATGCGAAGTGTGATTTAAGGCTGTTTGCACAGAAAGGCTGGAATGCTGTATGACAGACTCCCATTGCTAATCAAAGAAAAAACTTCCAGAACAAGATCAAATCCTGTTTCATGTTACTATGTCAATGGCTCCTCAATTGTCAAAAAATACGTCAGAATGAACACAACAAGGTCATGTAGGGAACGAAGAGTCCAGGTAAAAAGACAGTGATGCTTTAAAAAAGTCTCCGTTGTGTGAGTGTTGAGGAAGCCATTTAAACTTAGCATATGTGACAAGAATTCAAGTTCAATTAAATCTAGATTCATGCCCCTGTTCCCTATAAATGTAATTATTTATAGAGGATTAAAAAAATTACTCCAGTGTGAGAGATTGATAGGCCCCCTCTCCATCGTCCAAAAACACAGGAGCAGAGCTCTTATAATGCTCAATACGTATTGCATGCTGTGTGAGTGCCAGAACCACTGGCTATAAGGAGGTCCTGCTTTTTTTCTTTTTCTGAGCGGAAATTCCCCTTGGTACTGGATACATTTTCTGTCTTTTAGAGACTTGCGTAGCAAGACCATGATCCAGTTAGCACTGAGATTTTAATTTTCTGGGAGTACACATGCCTGTTTGGTGTTTAGTGACTTACTGTGTGCAGTGCTTGGAGGAAATGAAACAACATTAAACCCCACGGAATTCATTTTGTCCTCACTTTGAAAACACCTTAACCTCACAGTTAAGAAATAAAAAAGCTTTGTCTTCACCCCTCTCCTCTGCCAACGTGGTAGCTGCACTGTTCTATATAAAACAATGATGCTAAAATACTGTCTTCTTGGGTGGTTTTAAGGGATTCAAACATGCTAGCACTTGCTATAGGATTCTGACCCGTGTTCAGTCTGACCCTAGGGAAATGCTCATCACATGTACATCCCATGAGACTAATCACAGTAAAAATATAGCAAGGCATATATTGCAGGGATAAAAACCCAGAACAACATATTAGAGAAAGGGATTAGTTGGGAAATATTTTTATGGATTTTCTTTTGTAACTTGGTAGAACTAGAAGGGTCACAGAAAGGGATGAATTCCTAAACTCTTGAAGAAAAGTGCTTTCACCAGTTGAAGGTGAGGCATTTTTTTTTTTTCTAAATCTGCTAGAAATGCATGAATGACAATAGTTTACATAAAAGGAAACTGCTCTGAGAAAGCTGTGAATGGTCAAGGTCCAAAAAAAAAAAAAAGTAAACTAAGCAAAATGGTCTTGTATTAGTAGGATATTACATGGCCTGTACAAAAAAATCTGCTTTATTTTTAGTTGTTAGTCATACATACTGACATCATTTGTCTGTCTGCCACTCATGAGAGAAGGGCCATGGCTGTTGTAAAAAAAATATCTGATATCTTTATTTGTACAAGAACATCCCAATCTTATGTTTTTACATAGATGAAGAAGAGCTAGCTTAATTCCTCACTGAAACTCTTTTAACATATTTTTATTCTTTTTATATCTAAAAGTCCATAGCAATAAAGCAGCCACAATTCAAACACACACATAAAGTACCTGTAAAATGTATTTTAATCAGCTTTTGCGTTGCTAAATCTGGAAATTAAGTGTCCTCTTTTATAACAAAACTCAGATGTATGAAGAGAATGCAGTGCTCCAAAGTTCTTTGCGAGAGAAGAATTAGCAGGTTTCTGTGTCATGAAGGGCAATACAGAAGTGCATCCTTGAGGTTATCTGTGATTCAAATCTGTACTAGCATACCTTGATGGAAAGGTGTCACATACGAGTTCCAGGTACCACGAACGTTGTGCAGACAACCTCTGGTCACTTAGAAGCAAAACAATCAAAATTGTTCTCAGAATCTGTGTCATGTTACAACACACCTGCAATGCATATGAGTTATCTCTCATTGACCTGGAAACTTACGTTACTGTCTTCTCTCTTTCACGTGGAAGGCAAATGGAATACAGGGCTAGTTTTGGAAAATGCTCACTTTCTTTAACTCTTACAGTGATTAAATTAATTTTCTAGTGCTTAGTATCTAGAAAAATGAGGAGTTATTTCAGTATTTTGAATATGCTCAAACAGACTTTTTCATGAACCTTCTGAGATGCCTCCTGTGCAGGCACAGTCTGCACATCTGAAAAGTTTACCACAACCAAGGTATGTTCTCAGCTACGTTCTTCAGGGTCAGAGAAACAGTAGTAATTCAGTAGTAGACATTCAAGCATCTGTTCTAGACAGAAAGTCAGTACTTCTCAACATTAGAAATATTGACCCTCTCAACACTACTTTTATTTCAGAGTGATTGCAGCCAGTAGGGCAATCCAAATATATCGCTAACATTTTCATTTCTTGTTAAGTCTACTTGTAAGTCATTCTGAAAAAGAAAGATTATTAAACCCCTGCTGTGCTTGAAGATACTGCCAACACTCTGTGCTTGCAGGCAGAAGGAAAGTTGGTTTCCCAGGCTTTTGCTCTTGTTATACTAGTAAATAAAATGCTGGAAAGGGAAGAGCTTCAGAAATGCTGTTTTGTTTCTTCAAGAGCATTTTGTACCTTGTGTGAATAAGTATGGCAGCAAAATTTAACCTAAGTGGTTTGCATAAGCATTGTTTTGCTGCTCTTTCATACAAAGGATGAAATTAATGTGAAATGGAATATTAATCTTGCCCACATTTATTGGTCTATTTTACTTCCTTACTGTCTTCTGACTTGACTGGTTTCATTTAAATTCCTAACATAAATCATTATGACTCATCACAGATAACAACCTAACTCATTTCTTCAAGTAGCTTGAATCTGAAGAGCAGGAGAGAATTGGGCTTCAAACCGAAGCATTGAAGTGTCATAACAAACACACATCCTTGTTCCCCTCCAGTAGGAGAATTCACTTTATTGTCAAGGCTGTGAGATTGGGACACAAGACAAATCCCTGTCATTTTAGCTCTAGACTACTTAAAGCCAGTCTTCCTTCAGTAGTCAGTAACTGGCCTGAAATATTCAGGAGACAGGGAGTACCAGAAGACCAAGAGGAGCTATGAATAGCATATAAGTGCACCAGCATAGTGTGACACAGTCGTACAGGCTACAATCTAAGTTGGTTTGTGACTTCTTCTCAGATTAATGCTCTCTACTCTGCATTCTCCTGACCTGTAGTTTGGGTATCACTGTGAAGAAGGACAATCTTGACTCTATCCATGCTTTCCTCAACAGAGATAGTGATAAACGTTACAAGTGGATGGATTTTGCCAATGCTTGACCTGAATTCCTGTCCAAAATTCCAATCAATGCAGAAGATTTTTCTTATGCTACTTTTTTCTCTCTTTCACTTTTCCCAAACTATTTAAAAGACACCCAAATAACAGGAAGAAAGATTATTGTCATAGAAAGTTGTTGGTAAAGATAAAAAAGGAAAAAAATAAAAATACAGAGCCAGATCTTGAACAGTATAGCTCTTTCAGTTCTATTTCAGTTGAGCCCTATTTCCTCAGATTTAGAGGCTTATGTGCAGATTATTTTAGCTGTAGATTTTGATGTAGTGAGTTGTTGCCCTGTTAATAGTCACTGTCATCTCATCCCAAGGCCCTTTTCCTGAACGTTGCTTGTTTGCACTGTTCTTTCTTGAGAAAGTAGAGGTGATCAAAGATAAAAAGCTGTTTTAAGTCAGGATGTAACTTGACAACGATTGTGGTGATGGTGATTGTGGCTGTGACATGCACTCAAATCATGAAGCTAAGGCTCCTTGGTCTTACCATCCGCTTGCAGATGTGGGTGTCCATAGGGCCTGATGGGTCACAACCAGGAGGTGTACAGTAAGCTCAGGGTATGGCAGTTAGAGTGTTAGAAGAAGTCAGACAATTAAATACTGAATTACAGGTTGGTAAGACTGCTTTTCAGATAAACCAGAAAGGTAAACTCAGTGCAGCCACAGTTGGATCACACTTTTGTTTTGGAGGAAAAACTGGAAGTTAAATGTGAATTTAAAAAGTTGTTATTTCTCTAATTTGACGTCTCTGTGAAGTCCCACAACCTAGGATGGGACAGAACTGCTAAATTTACTTCACTGCTAAAAGTAATGTCCATGGAGCTGCACTTCAATCTGGCTGTTCGGGTCAATTATACAAAATCAATAACTGCAGATACACAAGGTGGTCCTTCCAGTGTGTATGTGGACTGTACAGGAACATTTTCTACATGGCAGCTGGTCACAGTCACTTGTTTGCATGCTGGAGACCTGAATGTAGTCATCAGGGCGATAGACAATGACTTCCTTTCCAGCCATGTTGCACTGATCTCATGTCGGTCTCTCTTAATTAAGTATCTGAAAGCCAGAAACAGTCTGCCCATAAGGCAGAGCGGACAGATCCTGCTCATCATTAATCACAGGAAGGGAGGATATCTATCAGGAACAAGAAGGGCTAGATAAAGAAATAGAGTAAAATTTAAACTAAAACCAGATTTTTACAAAAATATGTCTCTTTAAAAGAGAGCAAGGTTTGGCAGTATCTTGTGCTGACCTTCATTTATGTTGTGTGAAAAGTCAGAGTCAAATTGCACTTCAGATGCAGAGAACTGTTGCTCTGCACAGTACATGTCTCTTAAGGATGTATGCAAAAATAAACATTGAATTTTTTATATTGATATGTATGCTTAGGAAATAAGTTGCTATTACAACTGAACATTAGGAATATACATTAATTTGTAACCATTTTAGGAGCTGTTTCCAAAAAGCAAAAAATTCTGAAAATTTACATCAGACAACAGATATTTCTACAAGAAAAAAGCTTAAATTGTAATATTATGTATTTCTAAGAGAAAGAAGTTGGGTCTCTAACCATTGGAAGTTAAAAATCTGCTTTATTTTAAAGAAGCAAATCTAGAAGATTGTTACATCAAGACAAAAAAACAGAGTTCAGATTTGTACTGAGCCTTGCTTAGCTAAAATTCAGGTGAAACCCCTTTGTATTTCATTAGGTAAATGGCATTTGTTATCAATAACAAAAAATGGAATCAAGGCAAGTAACGTATTCATGCTGCAATTTGAATGGAAGGGATTCTATCACCATCCCTTTCAGATTAAGAATGAAAAGGTGAAATTTTCTTCTTTCAACTATATGTTCTAGAGGGCTTTCAGCTTACATAATTCCACATCTTACTAAAAGTATTAGTATCTTTAGCTGCCTTGATTAGCAGATCACTCTTTTAGCCCTGTTAGTTCTTACATCAGCATAGGCTAGTTCAGTTGATAGATTTTTCAATGGATATTCAACTTTGCTTTATACTCTGTTACCATTCTGTTAATTTTTAATTTTTCTCCTGGTTGTAGAAATGCTCTTGTTTTTCCAGAAGATGATCTGTCTTTCCCAATCCATATAATTATTTCTTTTCCCAGGAAAGAAGAATGTAGATGTTACAAAGACATTTCAGATACATCCTCTAGCAGCTATAAAGACAATGGCCTGAATTTGGCTGTAAATTTTCACATTTTTGCAAGTAAGGATACCTAGACTAATTCACTCATTAAAAATTCAATATCAGAAAGAATTTAGAAGTACTATGCACCATGATTTGGTGCAAAAATATTCTTATGCTCTATTTATTGATTGTGAGCATAATGAAGGGAACTGTAATGTGGAAGAATAAAACTATTTTGATTAAACTGATTTTTCTGATAGTATATTGAGTAATTAAGCTGTTTGAAATGATTATGCTATATTAATATTAGTTACAATATGTGCATTGTCAGTAAACTTAAAGAAATTCCAAGAGACAAAACATCCTATGCTCCATTGGCACTATGTATTATTTTCTTGTAGGTTTCTTTCTGGACTTTGTCAGAATCTGGCTGTCATTAAGCATAATACTTGAAAGACATGAAGATACAAGATCCTGCTAGGCACCTGCAGGATGTTACTAGAATCTTAGTTTTACTCTTACAACATCAGATTCTTTTTGTAATTCATGTTGTGTGTAAAGAGACTCTGGCCTGCTCTTGCCATAGCAACCACATCTTTTGTTTTTACTAAACAAAAGGAAAGACTACTTGAAATTATAAAGCTTAATTATTAATTTTGGAAAAGTTATCCTTTCATTTACCATTGTTATGTCCTTCAGAAGGGAAAATGTTGATCAGAAAATCTCTTGCTGGTATCAAATTATCTATTACGATGTGTCTCTTAAGCACAATTATGAGAGGGAAAAGACAGAGATCAAGGCCTTGTTCTAAAAAAACATTCATGGCTACAAAAGATAAATTTTATTTCTTCATTTATCCTTTCACTTTCCAGTTATCCATGTTGGAATACATGAAGTGTTGCCAGTTTTGTGGATACATAGATTGTTATGGCTTTGGTTCCTGCTGCAGAATTTCTTATTGATGGTACCAATTGAGATACATTAAAAAGATTATTTAAATTTTTTTGGTAGTGCAGAACCATCTAGATATCAACTTCTACATTTTGAGTATTAGGCCATGTGTGCTTCTCTTCTGTCTCACCAACAATTTGTCTCTGCGCATCACATGTATCCCTGGCTACCTCACCTTTGCCTCGTGTGTTGTCTTTGTGCCTCTGGCAGTTCCATCAGGTTTTCTCTTCCTTTCTTCGCACCCATAATGTGGTATTTTCCTGAACCATAATTGTGAAGGCTGTCTGTATTGTGGCAACAGCTCATGTCCTCCTCTACCTCTTTTCTATAGACATTATGTCTTCAGGCAGGACTACATATATTTTTACTTTTTTCTTGCTATTTTATTCACTAATATTTAATAATTCATATAATAATGATCTAAAGTGGGACAGGTTTTCATCTGTAGTAATCACTTTTTTGCCTTGCACTCACAGATGGATTTACAAAGCAAATTTCTTTTTCCTTCTTGTTTTGGATATCAGCTGCTACTACCATAAACATATGAAATGACTCTATGGGTGTGTAATACCCAACTTTCTTCTTACAGTACAAATTCTTTATGGAGATGGAAATATCCATGTAATTGGGAGCATTAAAATAGCAGATTTGACAGGTTAATAAAATACTGAATTACGTGAGTCTTTCTCAATCTCTTAAGTAGTTTGTGTCGTCTATATCTTGCCCGTTTGTGGAGTGAAATCAGGACTGAGGTTCAGTGCTGAAAACTCTCCTCAAAAAAACTACTTGCCACAGGAATCTTTCACTGTCTCACATCTTGAAATTACTTTCAGCTGGAGTTCTGTTCTACACTCACTTTTATGATCTGAAGTTAAATCAATGTACAGTAGGATCCTACAATAATTATAGTATCTACATATGTTACTAATTAAGTTTTCCTACTTCCTTATCTTATATATAAGAAATACACTCTACTCTTATGTGAACAGAGGTTACATTGTTAAAAATATGTTGGAAGCTGATGAATAGCCAATATATATTGAAAGAATTTATAGGCTTCTGTTTTATATAACATTGAGTTATCAAATTGACTTTATGGGTTAATGTGCCCAGGCTTTAAACAACTTCAAGAACTGGAATTTTTCAGCATATTTTTCATTAATTATAACCCAAATTTATACTTATTAATGTTTTGATTTATGTATTATTTATTTAATACAATTAAAGCTCAGGTCTGGTTTCTTCATTTCTGCTTGCATTTAAATGTAGAGATCAAATATTTTCTGCTTATGTTAACAATATCAATAGGTGTTAGGTAACTAAAAGAAAATAAATGCTAAAATCTTTTTATTCAACTGAAGTGTCACTGTAGAGTTGTTGGTGTCTTCCAAGGTCAGTGACCTCCCATATAATCCCATAACTACCTGGGTAGGTACAGATTTCCTCATATATGTCACAAAGGTGCTTGATAAATTGTGCATTTGGGATGCATTCAGGTGTAGGATTTTGCCTGAATGGATGTATTTCCTGGGGCTTAATATGTACTTCTTAATGACACCTAAATATGCTGTTCATGGAATCTGTGTCTCTGAACTTCCATCGTGAAAGGACTTAAAACTGACACACTTAAAAACATTTTTCTGTCAAATATCTGTGCTCCCTAATACACAAATAGTTTAAAATTGTATTAACGAGAAACTAGGTAAACATTTAATTTCAAACAAAGTTTGACAGATTCTGGTGTGTCAAACCAGACTTCTTACTACCTCTTCATTACTATCAAGATTTTTTTTGGTTTTTTGGCCTATCATTGATTTGATTTTCATTGTACTCTATAGTAGTGCAAAT